>CAUVZT010000059.1:0-236587 GCA_963556525.1 Cochlearia excelsa
ACTTTTATAAGCACTCATGTTGCATGAAACTTGTTTTAGAGTCATAGAAACGCGTTGGTACATGATTCATAAGCTCGTAAAACTTTTACAAACCTCATTGAGACACTTATAAGCACTCATGTTGCATGAAACTTGGTTTAGATCCTAGAAACGCGTTGTTAGATGTTTCATAAGTTCGTAAAACTTGTACAAAACTCATTGAGAAACTTATAAGCACTTATGTTGCATGAAACTTGGTTTAGAGTCCTAGAAACGCGTTGTTAGATGTTTCATAAGTTAGTCAAACATGTCCAAAGCTCATTGAGACACTTATAAGCACTCATGTTGCATGAAACTTGGTTTAGAGTCTTAGAAACGCGTTGTTAGATGTTTTATAAGTTCGTGAAACTTGTACAAAGCTCATTGAGACACTTTTATAAGCACTCATGTTGCATGAAACTTGGTTTAGAGTCCTAGAAACGCGTTGTTAGATATTTCATAATTTCTTCAAACTAGTACAAAGCTCATTGAGGCACTTATAAGCACTCATGTTACATGAAACTTGGTTTAGAGTCCTAGAAACGCGTTGTTAGATGTTTCATAAGTTCGTCAAACATGTCCAAAGTTCATTGAGACACTTATAAGCACTCATATTGCATGAAAATTGGTTTGGAGTCCATAGAAACGCGCTGTTAGATGTTTCATAAATTTGTCAAACATGTCCAAAGCTAATTGAGACACTTATAAGCACTCATGTTGCATGAAAATTGGTTTAGAGTCCTAGAAACTGCGTTGTTAGATGTTTCATAAGTTCGTGAAACTTGTACAAAGCTCATTGAGACACTTATAAGCACTCATGTTGCATGAAACTTGGTTTGGAGTCCTATAAACGCGTTGTTAGATGTTTCATAAGTTCGTCAAACTTGTAAAAAGTTTGTTGAGACACTTATAAGAACTAATGTTGCATGAAACTTGGTTTATAGTCCTAGAAACGCATTGTTAGATGTTTCATAAATTTGTCAAACTTATACAAAGCTCGTTGAGACACTTATAAGCACTCATGTTGCATGAAACTTGGTTTAGAGTCCTAGAAACGCGTTGTTAGATGTTTAATAAGTTCGTCAAACATGTCCAAAGCTCATTGAGACGCTTATAAGCACTCACATTGCATGAAACTTGGTTTAGAGCCCTAGAAACGCGTTGTTAGATGTTGCATAAGTTCGTACAACGTGTCCAAAGCTCATTGAGACACTTATAAGCACTCATGTTGCATGAAACTTTGTTTAGAGTCCTAGAAACCGTGTTGTTAGATGTTTCATAAGTTCGTGAAACTTGTACAAAACTCATTGAGACACTTATAAGCACTCATGTTGCATGAAACTTGGTTTAGAGTCTTAGAAATGCGTTGTTATATGTTTCATTAGTTCCTCAAACTTTCCCAAAGCTCATTGAGACACTTTTATAAGCACTCATGTTGCATGAAACTTGGTTTAGAGTCCTAGAAACGCGTTGGTACATGTTTCATAAGCTCGTAAAACTTTTACAAAACTCATTGAGAAACTTATAAGCACTTATGTTGCATGAAACTTGGTTTAGGGTCCTAGAAACGAGTTGTTAGATGTTTCATAAGTTAGTCAAACATGTCCAAAGCTCATTGAGACACTTATAAGCACTCATGTTGCATGAAACTTGGATTAGAGTCCTAGAAACCGCGTTGTTAGATGTTTCATAAGTTCGTGAAACTTGTACAAAGCTCATTGAGACACTTTTATAAGCACTCATGTTGCATGAAACTTGGTTTAGAGTCCTAGAAACGCGTTGTTAGATATTTCATAATTTTTTCAAACTAGTACAAAGCTCATTGAGGCACTTATAAGCACTCATGTTGCATGAAACTTGGTTTAGAGTCCTAGAAACGCGTTGTTAGATGTTTCATAAGTTCGTCAAACATGTCCAAAGTTCATTGAGACACTTATAAGCACTCACATTGCATGAAACTTGGTTTGGAGTCCATAGAAACGCGTTGTTAGATGTTTCATAAGTTTGTCAAACATGTCCAAAGCTCATTGAGACGCTTATAAGCACTCATGTTGCATGAAAATTGGTTTAGAGTCCTAGAAACTGCGTTGTTAGATGTTTCATAAGTTCGTGAAACTTGTACAAAGCTCATTGAGACACTTATAAGCACTCATGTTGCATGAAACTTGGTTTAGAGTCCTAGAAACGCGTTGTTAGATGTTTCATAAGTTCGTCAAACGTGTACAAAGCTCATTGAGGAACTTATAAGCAATCATGTAGCATGAAACTTGGTTTAGAGTCCTAGAAAGGAGTTGTTAGTTGTTTCATAAGTTCGTCAAACTTGTACAAATCTCATTGAGACACTTATAAGCACTCATGTTGCATGAAACTTGGTTTGGAGTCCTAGAAACGCGTTGTTAGATGTTTCATAAGTTCGTCAAACTTGTAAAAAGTTTGTTGAGACACTTATAAGCACTAATGTTGCATGAAACTTGGTTTATAGTCCTAGAAACGCATTGTTAGATGTTTCATAAATTTGTCAAACTTATACAAAGCTTGTTGAGACACTTATAAGCACTCATGTTGCATGAAACTTGGTTTAGAGTCCTAGAAACGCGTTGTTAGATGTTTCATAAGTTCGTCAAACATGTCCAAAGCTCATTGAGACACTTATAAGCACTCATGTTGCATGAAACTTGGTTTAGAGCCCTAGAAACGCGTTGTTAGATGTTTCATAAGTTCGTACAACGTGTCCAAAGCTCATTGAGACACTTATAAGCACTCATGTTGCATGAAACTTTGTTTAGAGTCCTAGAAACCGTGTTGTTAGATGTTTCATAAGTTCGTGAAACTTGTACAAAACTCATTGAGACACTTATAAGCACTCATGTTGCATGAAACTTGGTTTAGAGTCTTAGAAATGCGTTGTTATATGTTTCATTAGTTCCTCAAACTTGTCCAAAGCTCATTGAGACACTTTTATAAGCACTCATGTTGCATGAAACTTGGTTTAGAGTCCTAGAAACGCGTTGGTACATGTTTCATAAGCTCGTAAAACTTTTACAAACCTCATTGAGACACTTATAAGCACTCATGTTGCATGAAACTTGGTTTAGATCTATGAAACTTGGTTTAGATCCTAGAAACGCGTTGTTAGATGTTTCATAAGTTCGTAAAACTTGTACAAAGCTCATTGAGAAACTTATAAGCACTTAT
This sequence comes from Cochlearia excelsa, assembly GCA_963556525.1. Classification (NCBI taxonomy): domain Eukaryota; kingdom Viridiplantae; phylum Streptophyta; class Magnoliopsida; order Brassicales; family Brassicaceae; genus Cochlearia; species Cochlearia excelsa. The sequence goes on from CAUVZT010000059.1 coordinate 3,214, forward strand.
GTTGCATGAAACTTGGTTTAGAGTCCTAAAAACGCGATGTTAGATGTTTCATAAGTTCGTCAAACATGTCCAAAGCTCATTGAGACACTTATAAGCACTCATGTTGCATGAAACTTGGTTTAGAGTCCTAGAAACCGGGTTGTTAGATGTTTCATAAGTTCGTGAAACTTGTACAAAGCTCATTGAGACACTTTTATAAGCACTCATGTTGCATGAAACTTGGTTTAGAGTCCTAGAAACGCGTTGTTAGATGTTTCATAATTTCTTCAAACTAGTACAAAGCTCATTGAGACACTTATAAGCACTCATTTTGCATGAAAATTGGTTTAGAGTCCTAGAAACTGCGTTGTTAGATGTTTCATAAGTTCGTGAAACTTGTACAAAGCTCATTGAGACACTTATAAGCACTCATGTTGCATGAAACTTGGTTTGGAGTCCTAGAAACGCGTTGTTAGATGTTTCATAAGTTCGTCAAACTTGTAAAAACTTTGTTGAGACACTTATAAGCACTAATGTTGCATGAAACTTGGTTTATAGTCCTAGAAACGCATTGTTAGATGTTTCATAAATTTGTCAAACTTATACAATGCTCGTTGAGACACTTATAAGCACTCATGTTGCATGAAACTTGGTTTAGAGTCCTAGAAACGCGTTGTTAGATGTTTCATAAGTTCGTCAAACATGTCCAAAGCTCATTGAGACACTTATAATCACTCATGTTGCATGAAACTTGGTTTAGAGCCCTAGAAACGCGTTGTTAGATGTTTCATAAGTTCGTACAACGTGTCCAAAGCTCATTGAGACACTTATAAGCACTCATGTTGCATGAAACTTTGTTTAGAGTCCTAGAAACCGTGTTGTTAGATGATTCATAAGTTCGTGAAACTTGTACAAAACTCATTGAGACACTTATAAGCACTCATGTTGCATGAAACTTGGTTTGGAGTCCTAGAAACGCGTTGTTAGATGTTTCATAAGTTCGTCAAACTTGTAAAAAGTTTGTTGAGACACTTATAAGCACTAATGTTGCATGAAACTTGGTTTATAGTCCTAGAAACGCATTGTTAGATGTTTCATAAATTCGTCAAACTTATCCAAAGCTCGTTGAGACACTTATAAGCACTCATGTTGCATGAAACTTGGTCTAGAGTCCTAGAAACGTGTTGTAAGATGTTTCATAAGTTCGTACAACGTGTAAAAAGTTCACAGAGACACTTATAAGCACTCATGTTGCAAGAAACTTGGTTAAGAGTCCTAGAAACGCGTTGTTAGATGTTTCATAAGTTCGTGAAACTTGTACAAATGCCATTGAGTCCCTTATAAGCACTCATGTTGCATGAACCTTGGTTTAGAGTCCTAGAAACGCGTTTTTAGATGTTTCATAAGTTCGTAAAACTTTTACAAACCTCATTGAGACACTTATAAGCACTCATGTTGCATGAAACTTGGTTTAGATCCTAGAAACGCGTTGTTAGATGTTTCATAAGTTCGTAAAACTTGTACAAAGCTCATTGAGAAACTTATAAGCACTTATGTTGCATGAAACTTGGTTTAGAGTCCTAAAAACGCGTTGTTAGATGTTTCATAAGTTCGTCAAACATGTCCAAAGCTCATTGAGACACTTATAAGCACTCATGTTGCATGAAACTTGGTTTAGAGTCCTAGAAACCGGGTTGTTAGATGTTTCATAATTTCGTGAAACTTGTACAAAGCTCATTGAGACACTTTTATAAGCACTCATGTTGCATGAAACTTGGTTTAGAGTCCTAGAAACGCGTTGTTAGATGTTTCATAATTTCTTCAAACTAGTACAAAGCTCATTGAGACATGATAACTCGCATATTTTACACTTTCTACCTTTGTTTATGCATTAGAATTAACTCATTTAGGCTGCATTTAGTGTCATATAGGTTGCATTTTGGTTTGTTTCATGTATTTCAGGTTTCGGAGCGTTAAAACGGCAAAAGACGAAGAATTCAAGCAAAAAAGAAGTGGAAACACTTGCATCGGTTTGTTGTATCGGTTTCCCATGGCCGATATAGAAGAAATTCTTTTGCCGAGACTTGTATCGACCAGTCATATCGGTCACACCTGGCCGATACAAGAGAAAGAGAACCTGAAGATGCGTATCGACATGCTGTACCGGTTTGGAGTGGCCGGTACAGAGAAAAAGGAAACGAAGCACTTGTATCGACATGTCGTATCGGCTTAGCCTGGCCGATACGAAGAAAACTGAGCCGAAGGAAGGCTACCGAAAGCGCATATCGGCCAGACTGTATCGGTTTGCTATGACCGATACAGGCTGCGAAATTAATAAGGAAAATCGGTTTTATGTTGTAAAAAGGAAAACCAATTCCTAAACCAAATTGGTTTCCTTTATTTTCTTTGGTTTTTAATATATTAGGGTTTTTCTATGTTTAGACAATTATTCTATCTTTGAGTTTTAGTTTTTCTTCATCGCTTTGTATTTGTTCTTGGACTTGGAGATTCTTGGTGTTTTGCCTTGGCCTCCTTTGTGATCTTCATCAATAAGATTTTCTTGAACCCTTTACTCTCTTGTTTTTGTTTATGCTTTCTTTGAATTTAATTGCTTTGAATTTCAATATGCTTAGTGAGTAGTTTCCCATAGACAATTAGGTTGGGGGAAAAAGGGTGAATCAACTCTAGGGTTGATCGATGTCTAGAACTTAAAACCTGTTAAAACTTTAATCTAGTGTAACAATCTTAATGCTTTAATTGACCTGATCAATCAATTAATAGAACCCAGGAAACTTCACAGTGAGAGGTCGTGAGGATTCCTGAACAATTACCCTAGAACTAAACCTAGCTTAACCGAGAGATCTGTGTTAATAAGTTTAGTGGTTGAATTGATTTGAACTTTAATGTTTTCTAAAATTTAAACTATCCAAGATATTGTTTTAGTTTATTTGTTAGGAAAAGGATCTCTGTCACGAGAGTGGATTGATCTAAAATCGTTTTCAAAACCTTAAAGTACTTTTATAAAAGACATCGAAAAACACGAAAGTTGATGAACCCGTTAAAGTACCCGACCTGGTTGTTTAGCTTTTTAATTTGAATCTTTAAAACTCTTTAATTTCGTTTTCGTTTCTCGTTACTTAGTTACAAAACTCAAAACAAACCATTCTTTAATTCACTTAGACTAAGATTGATTCCTTGCAAACTCTAGTAATTTAATTGCTCCTGATTCGGATTGACCTCAAGTACTACAATTGAGACATTCGATTAAACGGGGTAAAATCTCGTTTATCAAATTGGCGCCGTTGCCGATTCAGGAACTCGAACAATTATTAGAATTTTGGAACTACTTGGGATTAAGTTTCAGTTTCGTTACTAACTTGTTCTCTTTCCTTGTGATTTTCGTTTTGTAGGTGTATGCAAAGAAGAAGTCACCGACAAAGTGACAGCTTGCTCTTCTTCGCAGACATCAAAGCACACGAAAGAGCTATCTCACGAGAAAGAAGAACCAGCGTCCACTCCGACTCATCCACATCAGACACTTCGGGTTCAGAATCAGAATTCGAGATGGGTGACGCACCTAACGCAAACAACGCAGCTAACGTTGCACGCACCATTGGTACAGCGGATGTGCCATCGAACATCACAAACCGTAGTGGCATCACACCACCAGCCATCGCCAACAATAACTTTGAGATAAAGTCTAGTCTCATTAACATGGTGTCCAGCAACAAGTTCTACGGGCTGCCTAGTGAAGACCCCATTGATCACCTTCACCAGTTTGACATGCTTTGCGACACGGTGAAGATCAATGGTGTCAATGAGGACATGTTTAAGCTGCGCTTGTTCCCCTTCTCACTCGGGGACAAAGCACACATATGGCAGAAAAACCTTGTGAAGGACACCATACAGACTTGGGAAGCATGTAAGACGGCTTTTCTCACAAAGTTTTTCTCGGTGGTGAGGACATCAAAGCTGCGAAACGAGATCTCCGCTTTCGCACAAAAAGACCAAGAAACGTTCAGCGAATCTTGGGAACGTTTCAAGGGTTACACGGTGAGATGCCCGCACCACGGTTTCACGGGAGAAAGCCTACTCGGCACGTTCTATCGGGGCCTAAAACCGAAGTTCGGGATGCTTCTCGATTCGGCTAGCCAAGGAAATTTCCTTGGGAAGACGGAAGCCGATGGACAGCTTCGGTGGAGAACTACGCCCTTAGCGATAGTAACTACGGAGAGGACTATGATCGCACCATCCGCAACTCGGGGAACGATGAGCGAGTTTAAGAGAGAGATAAAGGCGGTGAATGAGAAGGCTGGATAAGTTACTCATGTCTAACCAAGTGGGGATTAACTACGTTGGAAGCGGAGATGAACAATTACCCCCAACCGAGGGAAATCGGGAGGAGATCAACTACATGGGAAATCAGAATGATGGGCGTTTCAACAACTATTCTCAACACCCAAACCTCTCCTACCGAAACAACAACGTAGCCAACCCCCAAGACCGAGGTCTATCCCCATGCGCAACAAGGAGGTTACCAAGGTAAACCTCAATACAACCAAGGCGGATACATACCGAGACCACCACCTAATCGTCCTCCAGGGTACAACAACCCTCCTGCTGCTCAAGGAGTGGTTGCATCACCAGCTCCCCAGGGTGATCAAACCATTCAGATGTTAAAACAGATTCTAGACGGCCAAACACGGAGTCAAATGGAGTTCAACACGTTCAAGAAAGAAATTCAGGCAAAGGTTGACAACTCTTACCATGATCTCAACGCCAAGTTTGAAACATTGAGTACTCACTTGAAAGCCTTGGATAATCAAGTGGCTCAAATTACCTCGGCCTCTAAGCGACCAATGGGTCAACTCCCGGTAAACTGAAGCCAATCCTAGAGAGTATGTCAACTCCATAGAACTTCGTAGTGGTACACAAACGCTTTCAAGCGATCTCATTGCGGACAATGCGAAACAAGGTGAGGGGGTGGACCACTCGTTTGAGCCGGAAGACACGGTTGTTAACGACGAGAACCGTGAGATAGTGGCAAAGGAGGAAATCGGTGATGAGAAAGATACGGGACACCTGTATCGGCCGGTCGTATCGACCACAACCGGCCGATATCGACCACCCGTGTCGGCCAAGGACAAGGCCGATACGAACGAACGAGAGACGGGGGACTCGTATCGGTCGGACGTATCGGTTTCGGTGACCGATATCGACCACCAATATCGGCCAAACACACGGCCGATACCGAGGAGATATCCGAGAAAAAGAAGAAAACCGACGAGCCGAAAAAGCTGGTGTATGTAACATCTCCTTATAAAGATAAGCTTCCTTTTCCGGGTCGAGCCAAGATGCATCTCTTGAAGGAGTACTTTAGAGCTAAGCTCGAGAAGCAAACAAACGAGGTGCAAACTCCCATGCCTCTTGTTGACGCTTTCAAGCAAGTCCCTCACTCCACCAAATCTTTGAAAGACACCATCAAAAACAAGTCCAAAAACTTGGAAGACACGGTGAAACTTTCACAAGAGTGCAGCGCGATCATTCAGAAGGACCGTTCTCCTAAGAAACTTGGCGATCCAGGGAGTTTTACTTTGCCTTGCACTCTTGGTCCTTTGATCTTTGAAAAGTGCTTGTGCGATCTAGGGGCTAGTGTCAACGTTATGCCTCTGTCTGTTGCTAAACGACTTGGTCTTTCTTCTTTCCAACCTACTAAGATCTCTTTGGTGCTGGCCGATAGATCCGTGAAGGTACCCGTTGGAATCTTAGAAGATATTCCGGTAAAGTTGGGAGACGTTTTCATTCCAACAGATTTTGTCGTCTTGGAGATGGACAAAGAACCTGATAATCCACTCATCTTTGGAAGACCTTTCTTGGCAACCGCTGGAGCCGTCATAGATGTGAAGGTTGGTAAGATAGATTTGCACCTTGGGAAGGACCTTGTTCGGCGGTACAACATCAACGATGTAGTCAAGAAGCCTACGGAGATGGTCCCTTGTGAAGCTTTGGTGATTGGAGTGGAAAAAGATGCTAGCAATGGTAAGTCTAGTGATGATGCAAGGAGCAAACCCAAAGCTCCAAAAGTGGAACACCAATCCCCTCCTAGGAAGTTCGAAAGGCGCATTGGAACATGTCTCAAAACCGCGTCATTAGAAAGTTAATCAACGAGGTTAAATCTTTGAAGAAAGCTTTCAAGAAAGAAGCAAGGAGTGCTCGCTGCGACTCGGATAAAGGCAAACACAAAGATAGAGGCGAGTTTGGTGTGAAAGGAGTAAAACTCAAGCCGCCTCTGGATCACAAAGTTGTCACCGAAGGAGATTCGACATCTCTTTCAAACCCCAATGTCGCCTAAAAAGAAGGGGGTAAAGTCAAGCTAAGAGACTATAAACAAGCTCACTTGGGAGGAAGTCCCATGTCTATCCTTGTATATAAAATTTTAGTTTGCATTTAGATGATAGTTTACTTAGAATTTATGTCATGTTTAATGGTTTCAGGTGAAATCGAAGTAGGAAAACGATTTCTGAAGGGCGTATCGGCCCGTTATATCGGTTCTTGGACCGATATCGGGCAAGAGTATCGGTTGCTGGACCGATATCGGGCAAGAGTATCGGTTTGCTGAAACCGATACAGACGACTTCGACTCGTCACGTTATTACTACTGAGGTAACACCTGAACCATGTGCATACGCATTAGTTTTTCATATTAGAGTCATTCATACATACATTTAGGAACCTTCTCCAATGCTTGTTTCACACGGAGACCGTGTGATTTAAGTTTGGGGGAGTAGTCATATTAGTTTTCGCATATTAGCATTCATAAAAAAAAAACAAAAAAAAAATCTGCATATAGGATTAGTTCATGGCATTTAGAGCATATGCATAGGGGATCTATGATGACGTTAACCTTGTAAAGCGACGCACTTTGTGTTTTGAACAGTATCTTAGGTGTAGTATCTTCCGTAAACGAATTAGAACTCGCTGAAAATCTTAAAACCGCAACTCTAGACATTGATGTTTAAAAAGCCAATTGTATGGTTATGAAGCTTGGTAGTTCTAAATCACCTTCGAAAAATTATTTGAACTTAAACCTGATTTTTAATTAGCATGATTGATGGTTTTCAAGAGAATTTCTATGGCTTTTTGATTTCTACGGATTGCGGCTTCCTAAACCGAAACACCTTAAGCGCAATCCGGTCATTCTCATTATAAGGATGATTCCCCTCTCACCCCCTACGCCTAAACCCAAACACTTGTGAGAATTCTTTTTATTTAGTGATTGTTTGGTTTCGCAAAAACTTGAAAGTATAGGGAGCGACAAGGAAGGACATCCATTTGGCTAGGTTATCATATGCTAGTTTGTAGACGGGATAACGGGAAACACATCTTTGAACTAAAACGTATTTTCAGAAAATAAACACGAGTTAAATTGTAAAACGCCTAGGGGTAAAGAATGGCTACTAAAAAAAAAAAAAGGAAAAAAACAAAAACAGAAAAATCGAAAAAGAAAAAAAAAAAGAAGAGAAAGTTAGCCAAATAAAACCCCTAAGGTAGTTAAGAAAAAAAATAAATAAAAGAAAACTCGGTGTTTGAATGCTTAAGTGTGTAGAGAGTGAAAAGATGGGTTAGAGATTAGTCTTGAGTAGGGATGGATGTCCGAACTTGTACGCATCAGTTGCTTCTTGTCTTTCCTGGTTTTGTTTAACCCTTTCACTCCCCGAGAGAAACCGCGCTACAACTAACCACATGCCGAGTGTTAGCCTCCTCGTTTGATTCGAAATCCCGTTCTTACCTAGACAAATAGAAAAACTCTTGGAAATTTTTAATCATGTTTCATGCTTGATTGTGTTTTAATTGAATGTGAAAGGTGTTTAGACTAGACAAGTGGATCACATACTTTTGGTAATAACGGCGGATTTAGACGGAGTTAAGGTAGATAGAAATAAGTGGAACTAGTTCGGTTGCGAGAGGGTACTATGTTTAGGATACTTGTTCATTACACTTCCGTGTTGCTTTTGGTTCGAGGTCCCCGCCTCCACACCTTCCTAAACTTTGATGTTAGTTCTCTTGCTTGAGGACAAGCAAAGGATAAGTTTGGGGGAGTTGATAACTCGCATATTTTACACTTTCTACCTTTGTTTATGCATTAGAATTAACTCATTTAGGCTGCATTTAGTGTCATATAGGTTGCATTTTGGTTTGTTTCATGTATTTCGGGTTTCGAGCGTTAAAACGGCAAAAGACGAAGAATTCAAGCAAAAAAGAAGTGGAAACACTTGCATCGGTTTGTTGTATCGGTTTCCCATGGCCGATATAGAAGAAATTCTTTTGCCGAGACTTGTATCGACCGGTCATATCGGTCACACTGGCCGATACAAGAGAAAGAGAACATGAAGATGCGTATCGACATGTTGTACCGGTTTGGAGTGGCCGGTACAGAGAAAAAGGAAACGAAGCACTTGTATCGACATGTCGTATCGGCTTAGCCTGGCCGATACGAAGAAAACGAGCCGAAGGAAGGCTACCGAAAGCGCATATCGGCCGATTTGTATCGGTTTGCTATGGCCGATACGGCTGCGAAATTAATAAGGAAAATCGGTTTTATGTTGTAAAAAGGAAAACCAATTCCTAAACCAAATTGGTTTCCTTTATTTTCTTTGGTTTTTAATATATTAGGGTTTTTCTATGTTTAGACAATTATTCTATCTTTGAGTTTTAGTTTTTCTTCATCGCTTTGTATTTGTTCTTGGACTTGGAGATTCTTGGTGTTTTGCCTTGGCCTCCTTTGTGATCTTCATCAATAAGATTTTCTTGAACCCTTTACTCTCTTGTTTTTGTTTATGCTTTCTTTGAATTTAATTGCTTTGAATTTCAATATGCTTAGTGAGTAGTTTCCCATAGACAATTAGGTTGGGGGAAAAAGGGTGAATCAACTCTAGGGTTGATCGATGTCTAGAACTTAAAACCTGTTAAAACTTTAATCTAGTGTAACAATCTTAATGCTTTAATTGACCTGATCAATCAATTAATAGAACCCAGGAAACTTCACAGCCGAGAGGTCTGTGAGGATTCCTGAACAATTACCCTAGAACTAAACCTAGCTTAACCGAGAGATCTGTGTTAATAAGTTTAGTGGTTGAATTGATTTGAACTTTAATGTTTTCTAAAATTTAAACTATCCAAGATATTGTTTTAGTTTATTTGTTAGGAAAAGGATCTCTGTCACGAGAGTGGATTGATCTAAAATCGTTTTCAAAACCTTAAAGTACTTTTATAAAAGACATCGAAAAACACGAAAGTTGATGAACCCGTTAAAGTACCCGACCTGGTTGTTTAGCTTTTTAATTTGAATCTTTAAAACTCTTTAATTTCGTTTTCGTTTCTCGTTACTTAGTTACAAAACTCAAAACAAACCATTCTTTAATTCACTTAGACTAAGATTGATTCCTTGCAAACTCTAGTAATTTAATTGCTCCTGATTCGGATTGACCTCAAGTACTACAATTGAGACATTCGATTAAACGGGGTAAAATCTCGTCCATCAAGACACTTATAAGCACTCATGTTGCATGAAACTTGGTTTAGAGTCCTAGAAACGCGTTGTTATATGTTTCATAAGTTTGTCAAACATGTCCAAAGTTCATTGAGACACTTATAAGCACTAACATTGCATGAAACTTGGTTTAGAGTCCTATAAACGCGTTGTAATATGTTTCATAAGTTCGTACAACGTATCCAAAGCTCATTGAGACCTTTATAAGCACTCCTGTTGCATGAAACATGGTTTAGAGTCCTAGAAACGCGTTGTTAGATGTTTCATAAGTTCGTAAAACTTGTACAAAACTCATTGAGAAACTTATAAGCACTTATGTTGCATGAAACTTGGTTTAGAGTCCTAGAAACGCGTTGTTAGATGTTTCATAAGTTAGTCAAACATGTCCAAAGCTCATTGAGACACTTATAAGCACTCATGTTGCATGAAACTTGGTTTAGAGTCCTAGAAAACGCGTTGTTAGATGTTTCATAAGTTCGTCAAACTAGTACAAAGCTCATTGAGACACTTATAAGCACTCATGTTGCATGAAAATTGGTTTGGACTCCTAGAAACGCGTTGTTAGATGTTTCATAAGTTCGTAAAACTTGTACAAAGCTCATTGAGACACTTATAAGCACTCATGTTGCATGAAACTTGGTTTGGAGTCCTATAAACCGCGTTGTTAGATGTTTCATAAGTTCGTGAAACTTGTACAAAGCTCATTGAGACACTTTTATAAGCACTCATGTTGCATGAAACTTGGTTTAGATTCATAGAAACGCGTTGTTAGATGTTTCATAATTTCTTCAAACTAGTACAAAGCTCATTGAGACACTTATAAGCACTCATGTTGCATGAAACTTGGTTTATAGTCCTAGAAACGCATTGTTAGATGTTTCATAAATTCGTCAAACTTATCCAAAGCTCGTTGAGACACTTATAAGCACTCATGTTGCATGAAACTTGGTCTAGAGTCCTAGAAACGTGTTGTAAGATGTTTCATAAGTTCGTACAACGTGTAAAAAGTTCACAGAGACACTTATAAGCACTCATGTTGCAAGAAACTTGGTTAAGAGTCCTAGAAACGCGTTGTTAGATGTTTCATAAGTTCGTGAAACTTGTACAAATGCCATTGAGTCCCTTATAAGCACTCATGTTGCATGAACCTTGGTTTAGAGTCCTAGAAACGCGTTTTTAGATGTTTCATAAGTTCGTAAAACTTTTACAAACCTCATTGAGACACTTATAAGCACTCATGTTGCATGAAACTTGGTTTAGATCCTAGAAACGCGTTGTTAGATGTTTCATAAGTTCGTAAAACTTGTACAAAGCTCATTGAGAAACTTATAAGCACTTATGTTGCATGAAACTTGGTTTAGAGTCCTAAAAACGCGTTGTTAGATGTTTCATAAGTTCGTCAAACATGTCCAAAGCTCATTGAGACACTTATAAGCACTCATGTTGCATGAAACTTGGTTTAGAGTCCTAGAAACCGGGTTGTTAGATGTTTCATAATTTCGTGAAACTTGTACAAAGCTCATTGAGACACTTTTATAAGCACTCATGTTGCATGAAACTTGGTTTAGAGTCCTAGAAACGCGTTGTTAGATGTTTCATAATTTCTTCAAACTAGTACAAAGCTCATTGAGACACTTATAAGCACTCATGTTGCATGAAACTTGGTTTAGAGTCCTAGAAACGCGTTGTTATATGTTTCATAAGTTTGTCAAACATGTCCAAAGTTCATTGAGACACTTATAAGCACTAACATTGCATGAAACTTGGTTTAGAGTCCTATAAACGCGTTGTAATATGTTTCATAAGTTCGTACAACGTATCCAAAGCTCATTGAGACCTTTATAAGCACTCCTGTTGCATGAAACATGGTTTAGAGTCCTAGAAACGCGTTGTTAGATGTTTCATAAGTTCGTAAAACTTGTACAAAACTCATTGAGAAACTTATAAGCACTTATGTTGCATGAAACTTGGTTTAGAGTCCTAGAAACGCGTTGTTAGATGTTTCATAAGTTAGTCAAACATGTCCAAAGCTCATTGAGACACTTATAAGCACTCATGTTGCATGAAACTTGGTTTAGAGTCCTAGAAAACGCGTTGTTAGATGTTTCATAAGTTCGTCAAACTAGTACAAAGCTCATTGAGACACTTATAAGCACTCATGTTGCATGAAAATTGGTTTGGACTCCTAGAAACGCGTTGTTAGATGTTTCATAAGTTCGTAAAACTTGTACAAAGCTCATTGAGACACTTATAAGCACTCATGTTGCATGAAACTTGGTTTGGAGTCCTATAAACCGCGTTGTTAGATGTTTCATAAGTTCGTGAAACTTGTACAAAGCTCATTGAGACACTTTTATAAGCACTCATGTTGCATGAAACTTGGTTTAGATTCATAGAAACGCGTTGTTAGATGTTTCATAATTTCTTCAAACTAGTACAAAGCTCATTGAGACACTTATAAGCACTCATGTTGCATGAAACTTGGTTTATAGTCCTAGAAACGCATTGTTAGATGTTTCATAAATTCGTCAAACTTATCCAAAGCTCGTTGAGACACTTATAAGCACTCATGTTGCATGAAACTTGGTCTAGAGTCCTAGAAACGTGTTGTAAGATGTTTCATAAGTTCGTACAACGTGTAAAAAGTTCACGAGAGACACTTATAAGCACTCATGTTGCAAGAAACTTGGTTAAGAGTCCTAGAAACGCGTTGTTAGATGTTTCATAAGTTCGTGAAACTTGTACAAATGCCATTGAGTCCCTTATAAGCACTCATGTTGCATGAAACTTGGTTTAGAGTCCTAGAAACGCGTTTTTAGATGTTTCATAAGTTCGTAAAACTTTTACAAACCTCATTGAGACACTTATAAGCACTCATGTTGCATGAAACTTGGTTTAGATCCTAGAAACGCGTTGTTAGATGTTTCATAAGTTCGTAAAACTTGTACAAAGCTCATTGAGAAACTTATAAGCACTTATGTTGCATGAAACTTGGTTTAGAGTCCTAAAAACGCGTTGTTAGATGTTTCATAAGTTCGTCAAACATGTCCAAAGCTCATTGAGACACTTATAAGCACTCATGTTGCATGAAACTTGGTTTAGAGTCCTAGAAACCGGGTTGTTAGATGTTTCATAATTTCGTGAAACTTGTACAAAGCTCATTGAGACACTTTTATAAGCACTCATGTTGCATGAAACTTGGTTTAGAGTCCTAGAAACGCGTTGTTAGATGTTTCATAATTTCTTCAAACTAGTACAAAGCTCATTGAGACACTTATAAGCACTCATGTTGCATGAAACTTGGTTTAGAGTCCTAGAAACGCGTTGTTATATGTTTCATAAGTTTGTCAAACATGTCCAAAGTTCATTGAGACACTTATAAGCACTAACATTGCATGAAACTTGGTTTAGAGTCCTATAAACGCGTTGTAAGATGTTTCATAAGTTCGTACAACGTATCCAAAGCTCATTGAGACCTTTATAAGCACTCCTGTTGCATGAAACATGGTTTAGAGTCCTAGAAACGCGTTGTTAGATGTTTCATAAGTTCGTAAAACTTGTACAAAACTCATTGAGAAACTTATAAGCACTTATGTTGCATGAAACTTGGTTTAGAGTCCTAGAAACGCGTTGTTAGATGTTTCATAAGTTAGTCAAACATGTCCAAAGCTCATTGAGACACTTATAAGCACTCATGTTGCATGAAACTTGGTTTAGAGTCCTAGAAAACGCGTTGTTAGATGTTTCATAAGTTCGTCAAACTAGTACAAAGCTCATTGAGACACTTATAAGCACTCATGTTGCATGAAAATTGGTTTGGACTCCTAGAAACGCGTTGTTAGATGTTTCATAAGTTCGTAAAACTTGTACAAAGCTCATTGAGACACTTATAAGCACTCATGTTGCATGAAACTTGGTTTGGAGTCCTATAAACCGCGTTGTTAGATGTTTCATAAGTTCGTGAAACTTGTACAAAGCTCATTGAGACACTTTTATAAGCACTCATGTTGCATGAAACTTGGTTTAGATTCATAGAAACGCGTTGTTAGATGTTTCATAATTTCTTCAAACTAGTACAAAGCTCATTGAGACACTTATAAGCACTCATGTTGCATGAAACTTGGTTTAGAGTCCTAGAAACGCGTTGTTATATGTTTCATAAGTTTGTCAAACATGTCCAAAGTTCATTGATACACTTATAAGCACTAACATTGCATGAAACTTGGTTTAGAGTCCTATAAACGCGTTGTTAGATGTTTCATAAGTTCGTACAACGTATCCAAAGCTCATTGAGACACTTATAAGCACTTTGCATGAAACATGGTTTAGAGTCCTAGAAACGCGTTGTTAGATGTTTCATAAGTTCGTCAAACATGTCCAAAGCTCATTGAGACACTTATAAGCACTCATGTTGCATGAAACTTGGTTTAGAGTCCTAGAAACGCGTTGTTAGATGTTTCATAAATTCGTCAAACTTGTACAAACCTCGTTGAGACACTTATAAGCACTCATGTTGCATGAAACTTGGTTTGGACTCCTAGAAATGCATTGTTAGATGTTTCATAAGTTCGTACAACGTGTACAAAGCTCACTGAGACACTTATAAGCACTCATGTTGCATGAAACTTGGTTTAGAGTCCTAGAAACGCGTTGTTAGATGTTTCATAAGTTCGTGAAACTTGTACAAAGCTCATTGAGACACTTATAAGCACTCATGTTGCATGAAAATTGGTTTGGAATCCTAGAAACGCGTTGTTAGATGTTTCATAAGTTCGTAAAATTTGTACAAAGCTCATTGAGATACTTATAAGCACTCATGTTGCATGAAACTTGGTTTGGAGTCCTAGAAACGCGTTGTTAGATGTTTCATAAGTTCGTTAAACTTATAAAATTTTTGTTGAGACACTTATAAGCACTCATGTTGCATGAAAATTTGTCTAGAGTCCTAGAAACGCGTTTTTAGATGTTTCATAAGTTTGTAAAACTTTTACCAACCTCATTGAGACACTTATAAGCACTCATGTTGCATGAAACTTGGTTTAGATCCTAGAAACGCTTTGTTAGATATTTCATAATTTCGTAAAACTTGTACAAAGCTTATTGAGAAACTTATAAGCACTTATGTTTCATGAAACTTGGTTTAGAGTCCTAGAAACACGTTGTTAGATGTTTCATAAGTTCGTCAAACATGTCCAAAGCTCATTGAGACACTTATAAGCACTCATGTTGCATGAAACTTGGTTTAGAGTCCTACAAACCGCGTTGTTAGATGTTTCATAAGTTCGTGAAACTTGTACAAAGCTCATTGAGACACTTTTATAAGCACTCATGTTGCATGAAACTTGGTTTAGATTCATAGAAACGCGTTGTTAGATGTTTCATAATTTCTTCAAACTAGTACAAAGCTCATTGAGACACTTATAAGCACTCATGTTGCATGAAACTTGGTTTAGAGTCCTAGAAACGCGTTGTTATATATTTCATAAGTTTTTCAAACATGTCCAAAGTTCATTGATACACTTATAAGAACTAACATTGCATGAAACTTGGTTTAGAGTCCTATAAACGCGTTGTTAGATGTTTCATAAGTTCGTACAATGTATCCAAAGCTCATTGAGACACTTATAAGCACTCATGTTGCATGAAACATGGTTTAGAGTCCTAGAAACGCGTTGTTAGATGTTTCATAAGTTCGCCAAACATGTCCAAAGCTCATTGAGACACTTATAAGCACTCATGTTGCATGAAACTTGGTTTAGAGTCCTAGAAACGCGTTGTTAGATGTTTCATAAATTCGTCAAACTTGTACAAACCTCGTTGAGACACTTATAAGCACTCATGTTGCATGAAACTTGGTTTGGACTCCTAGAAACGCGTTGTTAGATGTTTCATAAGTTCGTACAACGTGTACAAAGCTCACTGAGACACTTATAAGCACTCATGTTGCATGAAACTTGGTTTAGATTCCTAGAAACGCGTTGTTAGATGTTTCATAAGTTCGTGAAACTTGTACAAAGCTCATTGAGACCCTTATAACAAATCATGTTGCATGAAACTTGGTTAAGAGTCCTAGAAACGCGTTTTTAGATGTTTCATAAGTTTGTAAAACTTTTACAAACCTCATTTAGACACTTATAAGCACTCATGTTGCATGAAACTTGGTTTAGATCCTAGAAACACGTTGTTAGATGTTTCATAAGTTTGTAAAACTTGTACAAAGCTCATTGACAAACTTATAAGCACTTATGTTGCATGAAACTTGGTTTAGAGTCCTAGAAACGCGTTGTTAGATGTTTCATAAGTTCGTGGAACTTGTACAAAGCTCATTGAGACACTTATAAGCACTCATGTTGCATGAAACTTGGTTTAGAATCCTAGAAATGGTGTTGTTAGATGTTTCATAAGTTCGCCAAACTTGTACAAAGGTCTTTGAGACACTTATAAGCACTCATGATGCATGAAACCTTGTGTAGAGTCCTAGAAACCACGTTGTTAGATGTTTCATAATTTCTTCAAACTAGTACAAAGCTCATTGAGACACTTATAAGCACTCATGTTGCATAAAACTTGGTTTAGAGTCCTAGAAACGCGTTGTTAGATGTTTCATAAGTTCGTCAAACATGTCCAAAGCTCATTGAGACACTTATAAGCACTCACATTGCATGAAACTTGGTTTGGAGTCCATAGAAACGTGTTGTTAGATGTTTCATAAGTTTGTCAAACATGTCCAAAGCTCATTGAGACACTTATAAGCACTCATGTTGCATGAAATTTGGTTTAGAGTCCTAGAAACTGCGTTGTTAGATGTTTCATAAGTTCGTGAAACTTGTACAAAGCTCATTGAGACACTTATAAGCACTCATGTTGCATGAAACTTGGTTTGGAGTCCTAGAAACGCGTTGTTAGATGTTTCATAAGTTCGTCAAACTTGTAAAAAGTTTGTTGAGACACTTATAAGCACTAATTTTGCATGAATCTTGGTTTATAGTCCTAGAAACGCATTGTTAGATGTTTCATAAATTTGTCAAACTTATACAAAGCTCGTTGAGACACTTATAAGCACTCATGTTGCATGAAACTTGGTTTAGAGTCCTAGAAACGCGTTGTTAGATGTTTCATAAGTTCGTCAAACATGTCCAAAGCTCATTGAGACACTTATAAGCACTCATATTGCATGAAACTTGGTTTAGAGCCCTAGAAACGCGTTGTTAGATGTTTCATAAGTTCGTACAACGTGTCCAAAGCTCATTGAGACACTTATAAGCACTCATGTTGCATGAAACTTTGTTTAGAGTCCTAGAAACCGTGTTGTTAGATGTTTCATAAGTTCGTGAAACTTGTACAAAACTCATTGAGACACTTATAAGCACTCATGTTGCATGAAACTTGGTTTAGAGTCTTAGAAATGCGTTGTTATATGTTTCATTAGTTCCTCAAACTTGTCCAAAGCTCATTGAGACACTTTTATAAGCACTCATGTTGCATGAAACTTGGTTTAGAGTCCTAGAAACGCGTTGTTAGATGTTTCATAAGTTCGTCAAACATGTCCAAAGTTCATTGAGACACTTATAAGCATTCACATTGCATGAAACTTGGTTTAGAGTCCATAGAAACGCGTTGTTAGATGTTTCATAAGTTTGTCAAACATGTCCAAAGCTCATTGAGACACTTATAAGCACTCATGTTGCATGAAATTTGGTTTAGAGTCCTAGAAACTGCGTTGTTAGATGTTTCATAAGTTTGTGAAACTTGTACAAAGCTCATTGAGAAACTTATAAGCACTTATGTTGCATGAAACTTGGTTTAGAGTCCTAGAAACGCGTTGTTAGATGTTTCATAAGTTCGTCAAACATGTCCAAAGCTCATTGAGACACTATAAGCACTCATGTTGCATGAAACTTGGTTTAGAGTCCTAGAAACCGTGTTGTTAGATGTTTCATAAGTTCGTGAAACTTGTACAAAGCTCATTGAGACACTTTTATAAGCACTCATGTTGCATGAAACTTGGTTTAGAGTCATAGAAACGCGTTGTTAGATGTTTCATAATTTCTTCAAACTAGTAAAAAGCTTATTGATACACTTATAAGCACTCATGTTGCATGAAATTTGGTTTAGAGTCCCAGAAACGCGTTGTTATATGTTTCATAAGTTTGTCAAACATGTCCAAAGTTCATTGATACACTTATAAGCACTAACATTGCATGAAACTGTGTTTAGAGTCCTATAAACGCGTTGTTAGATGTTTCATAAGTTCGTACAACGTATCCAAAGCTCATTGAGACACTTATAAGCACTCATGTTGCATGAAACATGGTTTAGAGTCCTAGAAACGCATTGTTAGATGTTTCATAAGTTCGTCAAACATGTCCAAAGCTCATTGAGACACTTATAAGCACTCATGTTGCATGAAACTTGGTTTAGAGTCCTAAAAAACGCGTTGTTAGATGTTTCATAAGTTCGTCAAACTAGTACAAAGCTCATTGAGACACTTATAAGCACTCATGTTGCATGAAAATTGGTTTGGACTCCTAGAAACACGTTGTTAGATGTTTCATAAGTTCGTAAAACTTGTAAAAAGCTCATTGAGATACTTATATGCACTCATGTTGCATGAAACTTGGTTTGGAGTCCTAGAAACGCGTTGTTAGATGTTTCATAAGTTCGTTAAACTTGTAAAATTTTTGTTGAGACACTTATAAGCACTCATGTTGCATGAAATTTGGTCTAGAGTCCAAGAAACGCGTTTTTAGATGTTTCATAAGTTTGAAAAACTTTTACAAACCTCATTGAGATACTTATAAGCACTCATGTTGCATGAAACTTGGTTTAGATCCTAGAAATGCGTTGTTAGATGTTTCATAAGTTCGTAAAACTTGTACATAGCTCATTGAGAAACTTATAAGCACTTATATTGCATGAAACTTGGTTTAGAGTACTAGAAACGCGTTGTTAGATGTTTCATAAGTTCGTCAAACATGTCCAAAGCTCATTGAGACACTTATAAGAACTCATGTTGCATGAAACTTGGTTTAGAGTCCTAGAACCCGCGTTGTTAGATGTTTCATAAGTTCGTGAAACTTGTACAAAGCCCATTGAGACACTTATAAACACTCATGTTGCATGAAACTTGGTTTAGAGTCCTAGAAACGGTGTTGTTAGATGTTTCATAAGTTTGTCAAACTTATCCAAAGCTCATTGAGACACTTTTATAAGCACTCATGTTGCATGAAACTTGGTTTAGAGTCCAAGAAACGCGTTGTTAGATGTTTCATAAGTTCGTCAAACTTGTACAAAGGTCTTTGAGACACTTATAAGCACTCATGTTGCATGAAACTTGGTTTAGAGTCCTAGAAACCACGTAGTTAGATGTTTCATAATTTCTTCAAACTAGTACAAAGCTCATTGAGACACTTATAAGCACTCATGTTGCATGAAACTTGGTTTAGAGTCCTAAAAACGCGTTGTTAGATGTTTCGTAAGTTCGTCAAACATGTCCAAAGATCATTGAGACACTTATAAGCACTGACATTGCATGAACATTGGTTTAGAGTTCTAGAAACGCGTTGTTAGATGTTTCATAAGTTCGTCAAACTTGTAAAATTTTTGTTGAGACACTTATAAGCACTCATGTTGCATGAAATTTGGTCTAGAGTCCTAGAAGCGTGTTTTTACATGTTTCATAAGTTTGTGAAACTTGTACAAAGCCCATTGAGACACTTATAATCACTCATGTTGCATGAAACTTGGTTTAGAGTCTTAGAAATGCGTTGTTATATGTTTCATTAGTTCCTCAAACTTGTCCAAAGCTCATTGAGACACTTTTATAAGCACTCATGTTGCATGAAACTTGGTTTAGAGTCCTCGAAACGCGTTGGTACATGTTTCATAAGCTCGTAAAACTTTTACAAACCTCATTGAGACACTTATAAGCACTCATGTTGCATGAAACTTGGTTTAGATCCTAGAAACGCGTTGTTAGATGTTTCATAAGTTCGTAAAACTTGTACAAAACTCATTGAGAAACTTATAAGCACTTATGTTGCATGAAACTTTGTTTAGAGTCCTAGAAATGCGTTGTTAGATGTTTCATAAGTTAGTCAAACATGTCCAAGGCTCATTGAGACACTTATAAGCACTCATGTTGCATGAAACTTGGTTTAGAGTCCTAGAAACCGCGTTGTTAGATGTTTCATAAGTTCGTGAAACTTGTACAAAGCTCATTGAGACACTTTTATAAGCACTCATGTTGCATGAAACTTGGTTTAGAGTCCTATAAACGCGTTGTTAGATATTTCATAATTTCTTCAAACTAGTACAAAGCTCATTGAGGCACTTATAAGCACTCATGTTGCATGAAACTTGGTTTAGAGTCCTAGAAACGCGTTGTTAGATGTTTCATAAGGTCGTCAAACATGTCCAAAGTTCATTGAGACACTTATAAGCACTCATATTGCATGAAACCTTGTTTAGAGTCCATAGAAACGCGTTGTTAGATGTTTCATAAGTTTGTCAAACATGTCCAAAGCTCATTGAGACACTTATAAGCACTCATGTTGCATGAAACTTGGTTTAGAGTCCTAGAAACTGCGTTGTTAGATGTTTCATAAGTTCGTGAAACTTGTACAAAGCTCATTGTGACACTTATAAGCACTCATGTTGCATGAAACTTGGTTTGGAGTCCTAGAAACGCGTTGTTAGATGTTTCATAACTTCGTCAAACTTGTAAAAAGTTTGTTGAGACACTTATAAGCACTAATGTTGCATGAAACTTGGTTTATAGTCCTAGAAACGCATTGTTAGATGTTTCATAAATTCATCAAACTTATACAAATCTCGTTGAGACACTTATAAGCACTCATGTTGCATGAAACTTGGTTTAGAGTCCTAGAAATGTGTTGTTAGATGTTTCATAAGTTCGTACAAAGTGTAAAAAGTTCACTGAGACACTTATAAGCACTCATGTTGCAAGAAACTTGGTTAAGAGTCCTAGAAACGCGTTGTTAGATGTTTCATAAGTTCGTGAAACTTGTACAAATGCCATTGAGACCCTTATAAGCACTCATGATGCATGAAACTTGGTTTAGATCCTAGAAACGCGTTGTTAGATGTTTCATAAGTTCGTAAAACTTGTACAAAGCTCATTCAGAAACTTATAAGCACTTATGTTGCATTAAACTTGGTTTAGAGTCCTAGAAACGCGTTGTTAGATGTTTCATAAGTTCGTACAACGTGTCCAAAGCTCATTGAGACACTTATAAGCACTCATGTTGCATGAAACTTGGTTTAGAGTCCTAAAAAACGCGTTGTTAGATGTTTCATAAGTACGTGAAACTTGTAAAAAAGCTCATTGAGACACTTATATGCACCCATGTTGCATGAAATTTGGATTAGAGTCCTAGAAACCGTGTTGTTAGATGTTTCATAAGTTCGTCAAATATGTCCAAAGCTCATTGAGACACTTATAAGCACTCATGTTGCATGAAACTTGGTTTAGAGTCCTACAAACCGCGTTGTTAGATGTTTCATAAGTACGTGAAACTTGTAAAAAAGCTCATTGAGACACTTTTATAAGCACTCATGATGCATGAAACTTGGTTCAGAGTCCTAGAAACGCGTTGTTAGATGTTTCATAAGTTTGTCAAACATGTCCAAAGTTCATTGAGACACTTATAAGAACTAACATTGCATGAAACTTGGTTTAGAGTCCTATAAACGCGTTGTTAGATGTTTCATAAGTTCGTACAACATATCCAAAGATCATTGAGACACTTATAAGCACTCATGTTGCATGAAACATGGTTTATAGTCCTAGAAACGCGTTGTTAGATGTTTCATAAGTTCGTCAACCATGTTCAAAGCTCATTGAGACACTTATAAGCACTCATGTTGCATGAAACTTGGTTTAGAGTCCTAGAAAACGCGTTGTTAGATGTTTAATAAGTTCATCAAACTAGTACAAAGCTCATTGAGACACTTATAAGCACTCATGTTGCATGAAAATTGGTTTGGAATCCTAGAAACGCGTTGTTAGATGTTTCATAAGTTCGTAAAACTTGTACAAAGCTCATTGAGATACTTATAAGCACTCATGTTGCATGAAACTTGGTTTGGAGTCCTAGATACGCGTTGTTAGATGTTTCATAAGTTCGTTAAACTTGTAAAATTTTGTTGAGCCACTTATAAGCACTCATGTTGCATGAAATTTTGTCTAGAGTCCTAGAAACGCATTTTTAGATGTTTCAAAAGTTTGTAAAACTTTTACAAACCTCATTGAGACACTTATAAGCACTGGTGTTGCATGAAACTTGGTTTAGATCCTAGAAACGCGTTGTTTGATGTTTCATAAGTTCGTAAAACTTGTACAAAGCTCATTGAGAAACTTATAAGCACTTATGTTGCATGAAACTTGGTTTAGAGTCCTAGAAACGCGTTGTTAGATGTTTCATAAGTTCGTCAAACATGTCCAAAGCTCATTGAGACACTTATAAGCACTCATGTTGCATGAAACTTGGTTTAGAGTCCTAGAAACCGGGTTGTTAGATGTTTCATAAGTTCGTGAAACTTGTACAAAGCTCATTGAGACACTTTTATAAGCACTCATGTTGCATGAAACTTGGTTTAGAGTCCTAGAAACGCGTTGTTAGATGTTTCATAATTTCTTCAAACTAGTACAAAGCTCATTGAGACACTTATAAGCACTCATGTTGCATGGTTTAAACTTGGTTTAGAGTCCTAGAAACGCGTTGTTATATGTTTCATAAGTTTGTCAAACATGTCCAAAGTTCATTGAGACACTTATAAGCACTAACATTGCATGAAACTTGGTTTAGAGTCCTATAAACGCGTTGTAAGATGTTTCATAAGTTCGTACAACGTATTCAAAGCTCATTGAGACCTTTATAAGCACTCCTGTTGCATGAAACATGGTTTAGAGTCCTAGAAACGCGTTGTTAGATGTTTCATAAGTTCGTAAAACTTGTACAAAACTCATTGAGAAACTTATAAGCACTTATGTTGCATGAAACTTGGTTTAGAGTCCTAGAAACGCGTTGTTAGATGTTTCATAAGTTCGTCAAACATGTCCAAATCTCATTGAGACACTTATAAGCACTCATGTTGCATGAAACTTGATTTAGAGTCCTAGAAACCGCGTTGTTAGATGTTTCATAAGTTCGTGAAACTTGTACAAAGCTCATTGAGACACTTTTATAAGCACTCATGTTGCATGAAACTTGGTTTAGAGTCATAGAAACGCGTTGTTAGATGTTTCATAATTTCTTCAAACTAGTAAAAAGCTCATTGATACATTTATAAGAACTCATGTTGCATGAAATTTGGTTTAGAGTCCTAGAAATGCATTGTTATATGTTTCATAAGTTTGTCAAACATATCCAAAGTTCATTGATACACTTATAAGCACTAACATTGCATGAAACTTTGTTTAGAGTCCTATAAACGCGTTGTTAGATGTTTCATAAGTTCGTACAACGTATCCAAAGCTCATTGAGACACTTATAAGCACTCATGTTGCATGAAACATGGTTTAGAGTCCTAGAAACGCATTGTTAGATGTTTCATAAGTTCGTCAAACATCTCCAAAGCTCATTGAGACACTTATAAGCACTCATGTTGCATGAAACTTGGTTTAGAGTCCTAAAAAACGCGTTGTTAGATGTTTCATAAGTTCGTCAAACTAGTACAAAGCTCATTGAGACACTTATAAGCACTCATGTTGCATGAAAATTGGTTTGGACTCCTAGAAACGCGTTGTTAGATGTTTCATAAGTTCGTAAAACTTGTAAAAAGCTCATTGAGATACTTATCAGCACTCATGTTGCATGAAACTTGGTTTGGAGTCCTAGAAACGCGTTGTTAGATGTTTCATAAGTTCGTTAAACTTGTAAATTTTTTGTTGAGACACTTATAAGCACTCATGTTGCATGAAATTTGTTCTAGAGTCCAAGAAACGCGTTTTTAGATGTTTCATAAGTTTGAAAAACTTTTACAAACCTCATTGAGACACTTATAAGCACTGATGTTGCATGAAACTTGGTTTAGATCCTAGAAACGCGTTGTTAGATGTTTCATAAGTTCGTAAAACTTGTACATAGCTCATTGAGAAACTTATAAGCACTTATATTGCATGAAACTTGGTTTAGAGTACTAGAAACGTGTTGTTAGATGTTTCATAAGTTCGTCAAACATGTCCAAAGCTCATTGAGACACTTATAAGCACTCATGTTGCATGAAACTTGGTTTAGAGTCCTAGAACCCGCGTTGTTAGATGTTTCATAAGTTCGTGAAACTTGTACAAAGCCCATTGAGACACTTATAAACACTCATGTTGCATGAAACTTGGTTTAGAGTCCTAGAAACGGTGTTTTTAGATGTTTCATAAGTTTGTCAAACTTATCCAAATCTCATTGAGACACTTTTATAAGCACTCATGTTGCATGAAACTTGGTTTAGAGTCCTAGAAACGCGTTGTTAGATGTTTCATAAGTTCGTCAAACTTGTACAAAGGTCTTTGAGACACTTATAAGCACTCATGTTGCATGAAACTTGGTTTAGAGTCCTAGAAACCACGTAGTTAGATGTTTCATAATTTCTTCAAACTAGTACAAAGCTCATTGAGACACTTATAAGCACTCATGTTGCATGAAACTTGGTTTAGAGTCCTAAAAACGCGTTGTTAGATGTTTCATAAGTTCGTCAAACTTGTAAAATTTTTGTTGAGACACTTATAAGCACTCATGTTGCATGAAATTTGGTCTAGAGTCCTAGAAACGCGTTTTTAGATGTTTCATAAGTTTGTGAAACTTGTACAAAGCCCATTGAGACACTTATAAGCACTCATGTTGCATGAAACTTGGTGTAGATCCTAGAAACGCGTTGTTAGATGTTTCATAAGTTCGTAAAACTTGTACAAAGCTCATTGAGAAACTTATAAGCAGTAATGTTGCATGAAACTTGGTTTAGATTACTAGAAACGCGTTGTTAGATGTTTCATAAGTTTGTTAAACATGTCCAAAGCTCATTGAGACACTTATAAGCACTCATGTTGCATGAAACTTGGTTTAGAGTCCTAGAACCCGCGTTGTTAGATGTTTCATAAGTTTGTTAAACTTGTACAAAGCCCATTGAGACACTTATAAGCACTCATGTTGCATGAAACTTGGTTTAGAGTCCTAGAAATGGTGTTCTTAGATGTTTCATAAGTTTGTCAAACTTATCCAAAGCTCATTGAGACACTTTTATAAGCACTCATGTTCCATGAAACTTGGTTTAGAGTCCTAGAAACGCGTTTTTCGATGTTTCATAAGTTCGTCAAACATGTCCAAAGCTCATTGAGACACTTATAAGCACTCATGTTGCATGAAACTTGGTTTAGAGTCCTAGAAAACGCGTTGTTAGATGTTTCATAAGTTCGTCAAACTAGTACAAAGTTCATTGAGATACTTATAAGCACTCATGTTGCATTAAACTTACTTTAGAGTCCTAGAAACGTGTTGGTAGATATTTGGTAAGTTCGTCAAACTTGTACAAACCTCATTGAGACACTTATAAGCACTCATGTTGCATGAAACTTGGTTTCGATCCTAGAAACGCGTTGTTAGATGTTTCATAAGTTCGTAAAACTTGTACAAAGCTCATTGAGATACTTATAAGCACTCATGTTGCATGAAACTTGGTTTGGAGTACTAGAAACGAGTTGTTAGATATTTCATAAGTTCAACAAAATTGTAAAAAGTTTGTTGAGACACTTATAAGCACTCATGTTGGATGCAACTTGGTTTAGAGTCCTACAAACGCGTTGGTAGATGTTTCATAAATTTCTCAAACTTGTACAAAGCTCGTTGAGACACTTATAAGCACTCATGTTGCATGAAACTTGGTTTAGAGTCCTAGAAACCGCGTTGTTAGATGTTTCATAAGTTCGTACAACGTGTACAAAGCTCACTGAGACACTTATAAGCACTCATGTTGCATTAAACTTGGTTTAGAGTCCTAGAAACGCGTTGTTAGATGTTTCATAAGTTCGTAAAACAAGTACAAAGCTCATTGAGACACTTATAAGCACTCATGTTGCATGAAACTTAGTTTAGAGTCCTAGAAACGCGTTGTTAGATGTTTCATAAGTTCGTTAAACTTGTACAAAGCTCATTGAGACACTTATAAGCACTCATGTTGCATGAAACTTGGTTTAGAGTCCTAGAAACACGTTGTTAGATGTTTCATAAATTCGTCAAACTTGTACAAACCTCGTTGAGACACTTATAAGCACTCATGTTGCATGAAACTTGGTTTAGAGTCCTAGAAACGCGTTGTTAAATGTTTCATAAGTTCGTACAACGTGTACAAAGATCACTGAGACACTTATAAGCAGTCATGTTGCATGAAACTTGGTTTAGAGTCCTAGAAACGCGTTGTTAGATGTTTCATAAGTTCGTGAAACTTGTACAACACTCATTGAGACCCTTATAAGCACTCATGTTGCATGAAACTTGGTTTAGAGTCCTAGAAACACGTTTATAGATGTTTCATAAGTTTGTAAAACTTTTACAAACCTCATTGAGACACTTATAAGCACTCATGTTGCATGAAACTTGGTTTAGATCCTAGAAAAGCGTTGTTAGATGTTTCATAGGTTCGTAAAACTTGTACCAAGCTCATTGAGAAACTTATAAGCACTTATGTTGCATGAAACTTGGTTTAGAGTCCTAGAAACGCGTTGTTAGATGTTTCATAAGTTCGTCAAACATGTCCAAAGCTCTTTGAGACACTTATAAGCACTCATGTTGCATGAAACTTGGTTTAGAGTCCTAGAACCCGCGTTGTTAGATGTTTCATAAGTTCGTGAAACTTGTACAAAGCTCATTGAGACACTTATAAGCACTCATGTTGCATGAAACTTGGTTTAGTGTCCTAGAAACGGTGTTGTTAGATGTTTCATATGTTTTTCAAACTTATCGAAAGCTCATTGAAACACTTTTATAAGCATTCATGTTGCATAAAACTTGGTTTAGAGTCCTAGAAACGCGTTGTTAGATGTTTCATAATTTCTTCAAACTATTACAAAGCTCATTGAGACACTTATAAGCACTCATGTTGCATGAAACTTGGTTTAGAGTTCTAGAAACGCGTTGTTAGATGTTTCATAAGTTCGTCAAACTTGTACAAAGGTCTTTGAGACACTTATAAGCACTCATGTTGCATGAAACTTGGTTTAGAGTCCTAGAAACCACGTTGTTAGATGTTTCATAATTTCTTCAAACTATTACAAAGCTCATTGAGACACTTATAAGCACTCATGTTGCATGAAACTTGGTTTAGAGTCCTAGAAACGCGTTGTTAGATGTTTCATAAGTTCGTCAAACATGTCCAAAGCTCATTGAGACACTTATAAGCACTCACGTTGCATGAAACTTGGTTTAGAGTCCTAGAAACGCGTTGTTAGATGTTTCATAATTTCTTCAAACTATTACAAAGCTCATTGAGACACTTATAAGCACTCATGTTGCATGAAACTTGGTTTAGAGTCCTAGAAACACGTTGTTAGATGTTTCATAAGTTCGTCAAACTTGTACAAAGGTCTTTGAGACACTTATAAGCTCTCATGTTGCATGAAACTTGGTTTAGAGTCCTAGAAACCACGTTGTTAGATGTTTCATAATTTCTTCAAACTATTACAAAGCTCATTGAGACACTTATAAGCACTCATATTGCATGAAACTTGGTTTAGAGTCCTAGAAACGCGTTGTTAGATGTTTCATAAGTTCGTCAAACATGTCCAAAGCTCATTGAGACACTTATAAGCACTCATGTTGCATGAAACTTGGTTTAGAGTCCTAGAAAACGCGTTGTTAGATGTTTCATAAGTTCGTCAAACTTGTACAAAGCTCATTGAGACACTTATAAGCACTCATGTTGCATATTGCATGAAACTTGGTTTAGAGTCCTAGAAACGCGTTGTTAGATATTTGGTAAGTTCGACTAACTTGTTCAAAGCTCATTGAGACACTTATAAGCACTCATGTTGCATGAAACTTGGTTTAGATCCTAGAAACGCGTTGTTAGATGTTTCATAAGTTCGTAAAACTTGTACAAAGCTCATTGAGACACTTATAAGCACTTATGTTTCATGAAATTTGGTTTAGATCATAGAAACGCGTTGTTAGATGTTTCATAAGTTCGTAAAACTTGTACAAAGCTCATTGAGATACTTATAAGCACTCATGTTGCATGAAACTTGGTTTGGAGTCCTAGAAACGTGTTGTTAGATGTTTCATAAGTTCAACAAAATTGTAAAAAGTTTGTTGAGACAGTTATAAGCACTCATGTTGGATGAAACTTGGTTTAGAGTCCTAGAAACGCGTTGTTAGATGTTTCATAAATTCGTCAAACTTGTACAAAGCTCGTTGAGACACTTATAAGCACTCATGTTGCATGAAACTTGGTTTAGAGTCCTAGAAACGCGTTGTTAGATGTTTCATAAGTTCGTACAACATGTACAAAGCTCACTGAGACACTTATAAGCACTCATGTTGAATCAAACTTGGTTTAGAGTCCTAGAAACGCGTTGTTAGATGTTTCATAAGTTCGTCAAACAAGTACAAAGTTCATTGAGATACTTATAAGCACTCATGTTGCATGAAACTTGGTTTAGAGTCCTAGAAACGCGTTGATAGATGTTTCATAAGTTCGTTAAACTTGTACAAAGCTCATTGAGACACTTATAAGCACTCATGTTGCATGAAACTTGGTTTAGAGTCCTAGAAACGCGTTGTTAGATGTTTCATAAATTCGTAAAACTTGTACAAACCTCGTTGAGACACTTATAAGCACTCATGTTGCATGAAACTTGGTTTAGAGTCCTAGAAACGCGTTGTTAGATGTTTCATAAGTTCGTACAACATGTACAAAGCTCACTGGGATACTTATCAGCACTCATGTTGCATGAAACTTGGTTTAGAGTCCTAGAAACGCGTTGTTAGATGTTTCATAAGTTCGTGAAACTTGTACAAAGCTCATTGAGACCCTTATAAGCACCCATGTTGCATGAAACTTGGTTTAGAGTCCTAGAAACACGTTTTTAGATGTTTCATAAGTTTGTAAAACTTTTACAAAGGATCATTGAGAAACTTATAAGCACTTATGTTGCATGAAACTTGGTTTAGAGTCCTAGAAACGCGTTGTTAGATGTTTCATAAGTTCGTCAAACAGGTCCAAAGCTCATTGAGACACTTATAAGCACTCATGTTGCATGAAACTTGGTTTAGAGTCCTATAACCCGCGTTGTTAGATGTTTCATAAGTTCGTGAAACTTGTACAAAGCTCATTGAGACACTTATAAGCACTCATGTTGCATGAAACTTGGTTTAGAGTCCTAGAAACGGTGTTGTTAGATGTTTCATAAGTTTTTCAAACTAGTACAAAGTTCTTTGAGACACTTATAAGCACTCATGTTTTTTAAACTTGGTTTAGAGTCCTAGAAACCACGTTGTTAGATGTTTCATAATTTCTTCAAACTAGTACAAAGCTCATTGAGACACTTATAAGCACTCATGTTGCATGAAACTTTGTTTAGAGTCATAGAAACGCGTTGTTAGATGTTTCATAAGTTCGTCAAACATGTCCAAAGCTCATTGAGACACTTATAAGCACTCACATTGCATGAAACTTGGTTTAGAGTCCTAGAAACGCGTTGTTAGATGTTTCATAAGTTCGTACAACGTGTCCAAAGCTCATTGAGACACTTATAAGCACTCATGTTGCATGAAACTTGGTTTAGAGTCCTAGAAACGTGTTGTTAGATGTTTCATAAGTTCGTCAAACATGTCCAAAGCTCATTGAGACACTTATAAGAACTCATGTTGCATGAAACTTGGTTTAGAGTCCTAGAAAACGCGTTGTTAGATGTTTCATAAGTTCGTCAAACTAGTACAAAGCTCATTGAGACACTTATAAGCACTCATGTTGAATTAAACTTGGTTTAGATCCTACAAACGCGTTGTTAGATGTTTCATAAGTTCGTAAAACTTGTACAAAGCTCATTGAGACACTTATAAGCACTCATGTTGCATGAAACTTGGTTTATATCCTAGAAACGCGTTGTTAGATGTTTCATAAGTTTGTAAAACTTGTACAAAGTTCATTGAGACACTTATAAGAACTTATGTTGAATGAAACTTGGTTTAGAGTCCTAGAAACGCGTTGTTAGATGTTTCATAAGTTCGTCAAACATGTCCAAAGCTCATTGAGCCACTTATAATCACTCATGTTGAATGAAACTTTGTTTAGAGTCCTAGAAACCGCGTTGTTAGATGTTTCATAAGTTCGTGAAACTTGTACAAAGCTCATTGAGACACTTATAAGCACTTATGTTGCATGAAACTTGGTTTAGAGTCCTAGAAATGTGTTGTTATATGTTTCATTAGTTCCTCAAACTTGTCCAAAGCTCATTGAGACACTTTTATAAGCACTCATGTTGCATGAAACTTGGTTTAGAGTCCTAGAAACCACGTTGTTAGATGTTTAGTAATTTCTTCAAACTAGTACAAAGTTCATTGAGACACTTATAAGCACTCATGTTGCATGAAGCTTGGTTTAGAGTCCTAGAAAACACGTAGTTAGATGTTTCATAAGTTCGTCAAACTAGTAAAAAGTTCACTGAGACACTTATAAGCACTCATGTTGCATGAAACTTGGTTTAGAGTCCTATAAACGCGTTGTTAGATGTTTCATAAGTTCGTCAAACATGTCCAAAGCTCATTGAGACACTTATAAGCAGTCATGTTGCATGAAACTTGGTTTAGAGTCCTAGAAAACGCGTTGTTAGATGTTTCATAAGTTCGTCTACAAAGCTCATTGAGACATTTATAAGCACTCATGTTGCATTAAACTTGCTTTAGAGTTCTGGAAACGCGTTGTTAGATGTTTGGTAAGTTCGTCAAACTTGTACAAAGCTCATTGAGACACTATAAGCACTCATGTTGCATGAAACTTGGTTTTGATCCTAGAAACGCGGTTTTAGATGTTTCATAAGTTCGTGAAACTTGTACAAAGCTCATTGAGAAACTTATAAACAATCATGTTGCACGAAACTTGGTTTAGAGTCCTAGAAATCGCGTTGTTAGATGTTTCATAAGTTCGTGAAACTTGTACAAAGCTCATTGAGACACGTATAAGCACTCATGTTGGATGAAACTTGGTTTAGAGTCCTAGAACCGCGTTGTTAGATGTTTCATAAATTCTTCAAACTTGTAAAAATCTCGTTGAGACACTTATAAGCACTCATGTTGCATGAAACTTAGTTTAGAGTCATAGCAACCACGTTGTTAGATGTTTCATAATTTCGTGAAACTTGTACAAATCTCATTGAGACACTTATATGCACCCATGTTGCATGAAACTTGGATTAGAGTCCTAGAAACCGTGTTGTTAGATGTTTCATAAGCTCGTCAAACTAGTACAAAGCTCATTGAGACACTTATAAGCACTCATGTTGCATGAATGTTGGTTTAGAGTCCTAGAAACGCGTTGTTAGATGTTTCATAAGTTCGTGAAACTTGTACAAAACTCATTGAGACCCTTATAAGCACTCATGTTGCATGAAACTTGGTTTAGAGTCCTAGAAACGCGTTTTTAGATGTTTCATAAGTTCGTAAAACTTTTACAAACCTCATTGAGACACTTATAAGCACTCATGTTGCATGAAACTTAGTTTAGAGTCCTAGAAACACGTTAGATGTTTCATAAGTTCGTAAAACTTGTACAAAGCTCATTGAGAAACTTATAAGCACTTATGTTGCATGAAACTTGGTTTAGAGTCCTAGAAACGCGTTGTTAGATGTTTCATAAGTTTGTCAAACATGTCCAAAGCTCATTGAGACACTTATAAGCAATCATGTTGCATGAAACTTGGTCTAGAGTCCTAGAAACGCGTTGTTAGATGTTTCCTAAGTTCGTGAAAATTGTACAAAGCTCATTGAGAAACTTATAAGCACTTATGTTGAATGAAACTTGGTTTAGAGTCCTAGAAACGAGTTGTTAGATGTTTCATAAGTTCGTCAAACATGTCCAAAGGTCATTGAGACACTTATAAGCTCTCATGTTGCATGAAACTTGGTTTAGAGTCCTAGAAACGCGTTGTTAGATGTTTCATATATTCGTCAAACTTGTACAAAGCTCGTTGAGACACTTATAAGCACTCATGTTGCATGAAACTTGGTTTAGAGTCCTAGAAACGCGTTGTTAGATGTTTCATAAGTTCGTACAACGTGTACAAAGTTCACTGAGACACTTACAAGCACTCATGTTGCAAGAAACTTGGTTTAGAGTCCTAGAAACGCGTTGTTAGATGTTTCATAAGTTCGTGAAACTTGTACAAAGCTCATTGAGACACTTATAAGCACTCATGTTGGATGAAACTTGGTTTAGAGTCCTAGAACCGCGTTGTTAGATTTTTCATAAGTTCTTCAAACTTGTAACAAAGCTAATTGAGGAGCTTATAAGCACTCATGTTGTATTAAACTTGGTTTAGAGTCTTAGAAACGCGTTGTTAGATGTTTCATAAATTCTTCAAACTTGTACAAAGCTCGTTGAGACACTTATAAGCACTCAAGTTGCATGAAACTTGGTTTAGAGTCATAGCAACCACGTTGTTAGATGTTTCATAATTTCGTGAAACTAGTACAAATCTCATTGAGACACTTATATGCACCCATGTTGCATGAAACTTGGATTAGAGTCCTAGAAATCGTGTTGTTAGATGTTTCATAAGCTCGTCAAACTAGTACAAAGCTCATTGAG
This sequence comes from Cochlearia excelsa, assembly GCA_963556525.1. Classification (NCBI taxonomy): domain Eukaryota; kingdom Viridiplantae; phylum Streptophyta; class Magnoliopsida; order Brassicales; family Brassicaceae; genus Cochlearia; species Cochlearia excelsa. The sequence continues at coordinate 35,555 of CAUVZT010000059.1, forward strand.
ACACTTATAAGCACTCATGTTGCATGAAACTTGGTTTGGAGTCCTAGAAACGCATTGTTAGATGTTTCATAAGTTCTTCAAACTTGTAAAAAGTTTGTTGAGACACTTATAAGCACTCATGTTGCATGAAACTTGGTTTAGAGTCCTAGAAACGCGTTGTTAGATGTTTCATAAATTCGTCAAACTTGTAAAAAGCTCGTTGAGACACTTATAAGCACTCATGTTGCATGAAACTTGGTTTAGAATCCTAGAAACGCGTTGTTAGATGTTTCATAAGTTCGTACAACGTGTACAAAGCTCACTGAGACACTTATAACCACTCATGTTGCATGAATGTTGGTTTAGAGTCCTAGAAACGCGTTGTTAGATGTTTCATAAGTTCGTACAACGTGTACAAAGTTCACTGAGACACTTACAAGCACTCATGTTGCAAGAAACTTGGTTTAGAGTCCTAGAAACGCGTTGTTAGATGTTTCATAAGTTCGTGAAACTTTTACAAATGCTCATTGAGACTCTTATAAGCACTCATTTTGCATGAAACTTGGTTTAGAGTCCTAGAAACGCGTTGTTAGATGTTTCGTAAGTTCGTCAAACTTGTACAAAGCTCATTGAGACACTTATAAGCACTCATGTTGCATGAAACTTGGTTTAGAGTCCTAGAAACGCGGTTGTTAGATGTTTCATAAGTTCGTGAAACTTGTACAAAGCTCATTGAGAAACTTATAAACAATCATGTTGCACAAAACTTGGTTTAGAGTCCTAGAAATCGCGTTGTTAGATGTTTCATAAGTTCGTGAAACTTGTACAAAGTTCATTGAGACACTTATAAGCACTCATGTTGGATGAAACTTGGTTTAGAGTCCTAGAACCGCGTTGTTAGATTTTTCATAAGTTCTTCAAACTTGTAACAAAGCTAATTGAGGACACTTATAAGCACTCATGTTGTATTAAACTTGGTTTAGAGTCTTAGAAACGCGTTGTTAGATGTTTCATAAATTCGTCAAACTTGTACAAAGCTCGTTGAGACACTTATAAGCACTCAAGTTGCATGAAACTTGGTTTAGAGTCATAGCAACCACGTTGTTAGATATTTCATAATTTCGTGAAACTAGTACAAATCTCATTGAGACACTTATATGCACCCATGTTGAATGAAACTTGGTTTAGAGTCCTAGAAACGCATTGTTAGATGTTTCATAAGTTCTTCAAACTTGTAAAAAGTTTGTTGAGACACTTATAAGCACTCATGTTGCATGAAACTTGGTTTGGAGTCCTAGAAACGCATTGTTAGATGTTTCATAAGTTCTTCAAACTTGTAAAAAGTTTGTTGAGACACTTATAAGCACTCATGTTGCATGAAACTTAGTTTAGAGTCCTAGAAACGTGTTGGTAGATGTTTCATAAATTCGTCAAACTTGGAAAAAGCTCGTTGAGATACTTATAAGCACTCATGTTGCATGAAACTTGGTTTAGAATCCTAGAAACGCATTGTTAGATGTTTCATAAGTTCGTACAACGTGTACAAATCTCACTGAGACACTTATAAGTACTCATGTTGCATGAATGTTGGTTTAGAGTCCTAGAAACGCGTTGTTAGATATTTCATAAGTTCGTGAAGCTTGTACAAAGCTCATTGAAACACTTATAAGCACTCATGTTACATGAAACTTGGTTTAGAGTACTAGAAACGCGTTTTTAGATGTTTCATAAGTTCGTAAAACTTTTACAAACCTCATTGAGACACTTATAAGCACTCAAGTTGCATGAAACTTGGTTTAGAGTCATAGCAACCACGTTGTTAGATGTTTCATAATTTCGTGAAACTAGTACATATCTCATTGAGACACTTATATGCACCCATGTTGCACGAAACTTGGTTTAGAGTCCTAGAAACACATTGTTAGATGTTTCATAAGTTCTTCAAACTTGTAAAAAGTTTGTTGAGACACTTATAAGCACTCATGTTGCATGAAACTTGGTTAGGAGTCCTAGAAACGCATTGTTAGATGTTTCATAAGTTTTTCAAACTTGTAAAAAGTTTGTTGAGACACTTATAAGCACTCATGTTGCATGAAACTTAGTTTAGAGTCCTAGAAACGTGTTGTTAGATGTTTCATAAATTCGTACAAACTTGTAAAAAGCTCGTTGAGACACTTATAAGCACTCATGTTGCATGAAACTTGGTTTAGAATCCTAGAAACGCATTGTTAGATGTTTCATAAGTTCGTGACAACGTGTACAAAGCTCACTTGAGACACTTATAAGCACTCATGTTGCATGAATGTTGGTTTAGAGTCCTAGAAACGCGTTGTTAGATATTTCATAAGTTCGTGAAACTTGTACAAAGCTCATTGAGACCCTTATAAGCACTCATGTTACATGAAACTTGGTTTAGAGTCCTAGAAACGCGTTTTTAGATGTTTCATAAGTTCGTAAAACTTTTACAAACCTCATTGAGACACTTATAAGCACTCATGTTGCATGAAACTTAGTTTAGAGTCCTAGAAACACGTTGTTAGATGTTTCATAAGTTCGTAAAACTTGTACAAAGCTCATTGAGAAACTTATAAGCACTTATGTTGCATGAAACTTGGTTTAGAGTCCTAGAAACGCGTTGTTAGATGTTTCATAAGTTTGTCAAACATGTCCAAAGCTCATTGAGACACTTATAAGCAATCATGTTGCATGAAACTTGGTTTAGAGTCCTAGAAACGCGTTGTTAGATGTTTCATAAGTTCGTCAAACTTGTACAAAGCTCATTGAGACACTTATAATCACTCATGTTCCATAAAACCGTGTTTAGAGTCCTAGAAACGTGTTGTTAGATGTTTCATAAGTTCGTAAAACTTTTACAAAGTTAATTAAGGAACTTATAAGCACTCATATAGCATGAAACTTGGTTTAGAGTTGTTGAAACGCGTTGTTAAATGTTTCATACGTTCGTCAAACTTGTACAAAGCTCAATGAGACACTTCTAAGCACTCATGTTGCATGAAACTTGGTTTAGAGTCCTAGAAACGCATTGTTAGATGTTTCATAAGTTCGTCAAACCTTTACAAAGCTCATTGAGACGTTTATAATCACTCATGTTGCGTGAAACTTGGTTTAGAGTCCTAGAAACACGTTGTTAGATGTTTCATTAGTTCGTGAAACTTACACAAAGCTTATTGAGGAACTTATAAGCACTCATGTTGCATGAAACTTGGTTTAGAGTCCTAGAAACCGCGTTGTTTGATGTTTCATAAGTTCGTCAAACTTGTACAAAGCTCATTGAGACACTTATAAGCACTCATGTTGCATGAAACTTTGTTTAGAGTCCTAGAAACGCGTTGTAATATGTTTCGTTAGTTCGTGAAACTTGTACAAAGCTCATTGAGGAACTTATAATCACTCATATTGCATGAAACTTGGATTATAGTCCTAGAAACCGCGTTGTTAGATGTTACATAAGTTCGTCAAAATTTAACAAAGCTCATTGATGAAATTATAAGCACTCTTGTTGCATAAAACTTGGTTAAGAGTCCTAGAAACATGTTTTTATATGTTTCATAAGTTCGTCAAACTTGTACAAAGCTCATTGAGGAACTTATAAGCACTCATGTTGCATGAAACTTGGATTAGAGTCATAAAAATGCGTTGTTAATTGTTTCATAAGTTCGTCAAACTTGTACAAAGCTCATTGAGACACTTATAAGCACTCATGTTGCATGAAACTTGGTTTAGAGTCCTCGAATCGCATTGTTAGATGTTTCATAATTTTGTCAAACTTTAACAAAGCTCATTGAGGAACTTATAAGCACTCATGTTGCATGAAACTTGGTTTAGAGTCTTAGAAAGGTGTTGTTAGATGTTTCATAAGTTTGTGAAACTTGTACAAAGCTCATTGAGACAATTATAATCACTAATGTTGCATGAAAGTTTGTTTAGAGTCCTAGAAACGCGTTGTTAGATGTTTCATAAGTTCGTTAAAGTTGTACAAATTTAATTGAGAAACTTATAAGCACTCATGTTGCATGAATATTGGTTTAGAGTCAAAGAAACGTGTTGTTAGATGTTTCATAAGCTCGTGAAACTTGTGCAAACTCATTGAGACACTTATAATAACTAATGTTGCATGAAATTTTGTTTAGAGTCCTAGAAACGCGTTGTTAGATGTTTCATAAGTTCGTGAAACTTGTACAAAGCTAATTGAGGAACTTATAAGCACTCATGTTGCATGAAACTTGGTTAAGATTCCTAGAAATGAGTTGTTATATGTTTCATAAGTTCGTCAAACTTGTACAAAGGTCATTGAGACACTTATAATCACTCATGTTGCATGAAACTTGGTTTAGAGTCCTAAAAACGCGTTGTTAGATGTTTCATAAGTTCGTGAAACTTGTACAAAGCTCATTTAGGAACTTTTAGCACTCATGTTGCATGAAACTTGGTTTAAAGTCCTAGAAACGGGTTGTTAGATGTTTCATAAGTTCGTGAAAGTTTTACAAAACTCATTGAGGAACTTATAAGCTCTCATGTTGCATGAAACTTGGTTTAGAGTCCTAAAAACGTGTTGTTAGATGTTTCATTAGTTCGTCAAAACTTGTACAAAGCTCACTGAGGAACTTATAAACACTCATGTTGCATGAAACTTGGTTTAGAGTCCTAGAAATCGCGTTGTTAGATGTTTCATTAGTTCGTCAAAATTTAACAAAGGTCATGGAGGAAATTATTAGCACTCTTGTTGCATAAAACTTGGTTTAGAGTCTTAGAAACAAGTTGTTATATGTTTCATAAATTTTTCAAACTTGTACAAAGCTCATTGACCAACTTATAAGCACTCATGTTGCATGAAACTTGGATTAGAGTCTTAGAAATGCGTTGTTAGATGTTTCATAAATTCCTCAAAGTTGTAAAAATCTCATTGAGACACTTATACGCACTCATGTTGCATGAAACTTGGTTTAGTGTCCTAGAAACGCGTTGTTAGATGTTTCATAAGTTTGTCAAACTTGTACAAAGCTCATTGAGACACTTATAAGCACTCATATTGCATAAAACTGGTTTTCGAGTCCTAGAAACGACATTGTTAAATGTTTCATAAGTTCGTGAAACTTGAACAAACCTCATTGAGACACTTATAATCACTCATGTTGCATGAAACTTGGTTTACAATTCTAGAAACGCGTTGTTAGATGTTTCATAAGTTCGTGAATCTTGTACAGAGCTCATCGAGGAACTTATAAGCACTCATGTTGCATGAAACATGGTTTAAAGTCCTAGAAACGCGTTATTAAGTTCGTCAAACTTGTACAATGCTCATTGAGACAATTATAAGTACTCATATTGTATGTAACTTGATTTAGAGTCCTCAAAACGGCGTTGTTAGATGTTTCATAAGTTCGTGAAACTTGTACAAAGCTCATTGAGACACTTATAATCACTCATGTTTCAAGAAAGTTGGTTTAGAGTCATAGAAACGCGTTGTTAAATGTTTTATAAGTTCGTGAAACTTGTACAAATTTCATTGAGGAACTTATAAGCACTCATGTTGCATGAAACTTGGTTAAGAGTCCTAGAAACGCGTTGTTAGATGTTTCATACGTTCGTGAAACTTGTACAAAGCTCATTAAGGAACTTATAAGCACTCATGTTGCATGAAACTTGTTTTAGAGTCCTAGAAACGCGTTGTTAGATGTTTCATAAATTCGTCAAACTTGTACAAAGCTCATTGAGACACTTACAAGCACTCATATTGCATGAAACTGGGTTTAGAGTCCTAGAAACGGCGTTGTTAAATGTTTCATAAGTTCGTGAAACTTGAACAAAGCTCACCCGAGACACTTATAATCACTCATGTTTCATGAAAGTTGGTTTAGAGTCCTAAAAACGCGTTGTTAGATGTTTCATAAGTTCGTGAAACTTGTACAAAGTTCATTAGGAACTTATAAGCACTCATGTTGCATGACACTTGGTTTATAGTCCTAGAAGCGCGTTGTTAGATGTTTCATAAGTTCGCCAAACTTGTACGAATCTTATTGAGACATTTATAATCACTCATGTTGCATGAAACTTGGTTTAGAGTCCTAGCAACGTGTTGTTAGATGTTTCATAAGTTCGTGAAATTTGTACAAAGCTCATTGACACACTTATAAGCACTCAAGTAGCATGAAACCTTGTTTAGAGTCCTAGAAACGCGTTGTTAGATGTTTCATAAGTTCCTGAAAGTTGTACAAAACTCATTGAGGAACTTACAAGCACTCATGTTGCATTAAACTTGGTTTAGAGTACTAAAAAAAAGTTGTTAAATGTTTCATTAGTTCGTCAAAACTCGTATAAAGCTCATTGAGAAACTTATAAGCACTCACGTTGCATGAAACTTGGTTTAGAGTCCTAGAAACCGCGTTGTTAGATATTTCATAAGTTCGTCAAAATTTAACAAAACTCATTGAAGAGATTATTAGCACTCTTGTTGCATAAAACTTGGTTTAGATTCTTAGAACCATGTTGTTATATGTTTCATAAGTTCTTCAAACTTGTAAAAAGCTCATTGAGGAACTTATAAGCACTCAACTTGGTTTAGAGTCCTAGAAACGCGTTGTTAGATTTTTCATAAGTTTGTCAAACTAGTACAAAATTCATTGAGACACTTATAAGCAGTCATATTTCATAAAACTAGGTTTAGAGTCCTCGAAACGGCGTTGTTAAATGTTTCATAAGTTTGTGAAACTTGTACAAAGCTCAGTGAGACACTTATAATCAACCATGTTGCATGAAACTTGGTGTACAGTCCTAGAAACGCGTTGTTAGAAGTTTCATAAGTTCGTGAAAATTGTACAAAGCTCATCGAGGAACTTATAAGCACTCATGTTGCATGAAACTTGGTTTAGATTCCTAGAAACGCGTTATTAGATCTTTCATAAGTTCTTCAAACCTCTACAAAGCTCATTGAGACACTTATAATCACTTATGTTGCATGAAACTTGGTTTACAGTCCTAGAAAGGCGTTGTTAGAAGTTTCATAAGTTTGTGAAACTTGTACAAAGCTCATCGAGGAACTTATAAGCACTCATGTTGCATGAAACTTGGTTTAGAGACCTAAAAAAGCGTTGTTAGATGTTTCATAAGTTCGTAAAACTTGTACAAAGCTCATTGATACACTTATAAGCACTCATGTTGCATGAAACTTGGTTTAGAGTCCTAGAAACGCGATGTTAGATGTTTCATAAGTTCGTGAATCTTGTACAAAGCTCATTGAGACACTTATAAGCACTCATGTTGCATGAAAGATTGTTTAGAGTCCTAGAAACTTGTTGTTAGATGTTTCATAAGTTCGTGAAACTTGTACAAAGCTCATTGAGACACTTATAAGCACTCACGTTGCATAAAACTTGGTTTGGAGTCTTAGAAACGCGTTGTTTAGATGTTTCATAAGTTCGTCAAACTTGTACGAAGCTCATTGAGACACTTATAAGCACTCATGTTGCATGAAACATGGTTTAGAGTCCTAGAAACTACGTTGTGCGATGTTTCATAAGTTCGTCAAATTTGTACAAAGCTCATTGAAATACTTATAAGCACTCATGGTGCATGAAGCTTGGTTTAGAGTCCTATAAAAAGAGTTGTTAGATGTTTTATAAGTTTGTCAAAATTTAACAAAGCTCATAGAGGAACCTATAAGCACTCATGTTTCATGAAACTTGGTTTAGAGTCATAGAAACGTGTTGTTATATGTTTCATATGTTCGTGAAACTTGTACAAAGCTCATTGAGACACTTATAAGAATGTAGGTTGCACGAAACTTGTTTTAGAGTCCTAGAAACCACGTTGTTAGATGTTTCATGAGTTCGTCAAACTTGTACAAAGCTCATTGAAAACACTTATAAGCACTCATTGTGCTTAAAGCTTGGTTTAGATTCCTAGAAACCATGTTGTTAGATGTTTCATATGGTCGTCAAACTTTAACAAAGCTCATTGAGGAACCTTTAAGCACGCATGTTGCACAAAACATGGTTTAGAGTCCTAGAAATGTGTTGTTATATGTTTCATAAGTATGTGAAACTTTTAGAAATCTCATTGAGGAACTTATAATCACTCATGTTGCATGAAACTTTGTTTAGAGTCCTAAAAAACGCGTTGTTAGATGTTTCATAAGTTTGTGAAACTTGTACAAAGCTAATTGAGGAACTTATAAGCACTCATGTTGCATGAAACTTGGTTTAGAGTCCTAGAAACTCATGTTGCATGAAACTTGGTTTAGTGTCCTAGAAACGCGTTGTTATATGTTTCATAAGTTTTTCAAACTTGTAGAAAGCTCATTTAAACACTTATAATCACTCATGTTGCATGAAGCTTTGTTTATTGTCCTAGAAACGCGTTGTTAGATGTTTCATAAGTTCGTCAAACTTGTACAAAGATCATTAAGACACTTATAAGCACTCATGTTGCATGAAACTTGGTTTAGAGTCTTAGAAACGCGTTGTTAGATGTTTATAAGTTCGTCAAATTAGTACAAAGCTTATTGAGACACTTATAAGCACTCATGTTGCATGAAACTTGGTTTAGAGTCATAGAAACGCGTTGTTAGATGTTACATAAGTTCGCCAAACTTGTACAAAGCTCATTGAGGAACTTATAAGCACTCATGTTGTATGAAATTTTGTTTAGAGTCTTAGAAACGCATTGTTAGATGTTTCATAAGTTCGTCAAATTTGTACAAAACACATTGAGATACTTATAATCACTCATATTGCATGAAACTTGGTTTAGAGTCCTAGAAACACGTTATTAGATGTTTCATAAGTTCGTCAAACTTGCACAAAGTGTTGAGACTTATGTCTAGAATAGACGAGAAGTCAAGAACGATTGTGTATAACCGAGGATAAAAGAGAAGGCTTCTTATGCAAGGTGTTTGTAGAAGACTTGTATCACAAACAACCTAAGAAGAATTCAAAAGAAGATAAGGAAGGTAAAAACGCGCTAAAGGCACAAGAGGACAAAACCGGATGGATAAGCGCTCGGGTCCGTACCATAAGCTGGTACCAGCTTGCCACACGCTTTGTGTCAATAAAGCATCCTAGCTCTCACGTTAGAAGACCAAGGCCTATCCACAACCAGCGAGTTTGGTCTAGAACCTTCTTTATGTTTTTATTTAAAGCAACCTATCTTCTTCATTGTAATCTAAGAAACTTGTTTTTCTCTCATGAACACACAAAACCGAAACTATTCCCTCTTAAAATGTCTTAATCTTCTATCTTAATCTTCAAATCCCATCATGGTATCGAACATTTATGCTCCTAATCTCAATATTTCCGAAAAATGTCTTTCATTTCTAGTTACTTTGAATCTCAAGAACACTAAAGTTCTTGACTTTCTTCATAAAACTCTCGGCTTTGTTGATAAATTCATCAAAGTCATCACCTTTTCTCATAAATCTCTCGACTTTCTTCATAAAACTCTCAACTTTGTTGATAAATTCATCAAAGTCATCACCTTTTCTCATAAATATTTCGACTTTCTTCATAAAAACTCACGACTTTGTTGAAAAATTCATCAAATTCACCACCTTTCTGCATAAATCTCGTGAGTTTGTTGTTACAAACATCAAAGTCACCAACTTTATTCATCAATCTCTCTTAAAGTCACTGACTTTATCACGCTTTGAAGATCCACCTATTGAATAGACCAAGGCCTTGTCCGGACACATCTTGTTCATCAAGACAAAGACCTAGCGTGTGACTCAAGTAGAAGTCACAACCTCTCTTCACTCTTGTTACCGTTGGAAAGAAGACGAAAGGAACCAAGAGACAAAGAAGAAGTATCTAGAAGAAAAGAGTCGTTACTCTTGTTACCGTTGGAAAGTGAGCTACACACGTCGTCTGTACGGTCACGCAAGTGAGCCTTGTAAGATTTAAGGAGAGATTAGGCTAGTATCGATGAGTTTAAGAGATTGTGTTCTTGAGTTTTCTCAAGAACATCAAGAACAAGAGAGATAGAATGGAGATTAAGAGATTTTCATTTCATAAAGAGTTATCTATTACAATGAATAGTGTCCACATAAATATAGAGAGACAAAGAGGATAAGACATGTGACTTCCTTAGCTTGGCTCGTTGATAAACGAGATCTTACACTCGTTTTTTCGAATGCCTTATTGTAGTATATAAGGTGTCAATCCGAATCAAGAGCAATCAATGTATTAAACCTTATGAGAAACTACACTTAGTTTAAGCAAATTAAGAGGGGTTGTTTTGTTTTGTAACCGATGAAGGATTAACGAGAAAACGAAAGATTAATTAAACAAGTTTTTAAGATTCAAATTAAAGCTAAACAACCAGGTCATGGTACTTTAACGGGTTATCAAACTTTCAGAGTTCTAAATGTCTTTTAACAAAAATAACTTTAAGGTTTTGAAAATGTTTGATTAGATCAATCCACTCCCGTGATAATGATTCTTTTCCTATTAGTTAACCTAAAACAATACCTTGGATAGTTTAAATTTTAGAAAACGTTAAGTTCAATTCAATTCAACCACTAAACTTATTAACACAGATTCCTCGGTTAAGCTAGTTTTAGTTCTAGGGTAATTATTCAGGAATCTCCACACTTCTCCCAAAGGTGAAGATTCCTGGGTTCTATCAATTGAATGGCCAATTCAACTAAAGCATTAAGAATGTTACACTAGATTAAAGTTGTGTAAAGTTTAAGATCAAGACATTTAACAATCCTAATATCGATTCACCCTTTTTCCCCCAACCTAATTACCTAAGGGAAATTACTCACTAAGCATCATGAATATCAAAGCAATCAAAGAGAAATAAAGCATAAACAAACTCAAAGATTAAAATAGATAAAGGGAAAGAAGAAACTCTTATTGAAGATGTTGTTACAAGAAATCCAAAAGCAAAACTTAATAATCTCTTTTCGAAAGCTCTCTAAAAGTTGCGAAAACTAAATTGTAAAAATAAATAATAATATCAAGAGAAAGAAGAACTCTGTTATTGAAATCAAGGTTTACATGAATCCCGGTGCTTCCAAAATCTCAAAGCAAGAACAAACCAAATTAAATCCAATCAAGAACAAAAAAAGATAAAAACAGGAGCAATACAATGTTGTCTCCAAAAACAACTTGTTTATAAACCCTAAAAATCAGTTCACTAAGATAGAAAACGTCTCGGGCCTTCAGAAAACGTCTTGGGCCTTTTTCTCTTTTTGTTTTTCGCAGCCGATATCGACTAGATTTTGGTCGATACACTTGCCTGATATCGACCTGATCAGGTCGATACCACTGGTCGATATTGACTTCTTCGCCTCTTCTTCGCGTCTCGACCACAGCTAATCAGTACAAGTCACTGATATGGTCATTTTTGCCACTTTAAGCTCATTTTCCTCGCCTTTTTGTCCCTTTGGCACTCATGAACCTGAAAATGCATGAACAAACACAAATGCAACCTATATGATACTAAATGCAACCTAAATGTGTTAATTCTAATGCATAAATCATAGTAAAAACATGCAAAATATACAAGATATCACTCGTGACTCTTGACGCGTCTTATCTCCACCTGTGACATGTACGGACGAGTGAGACACACTCGCCTAACGGTCACATTGCAACGGTCACATTTCCAGAAGACTTGATGAAGACCTTAGAAAGATACGTGGAAGAGTTCTAGACGACTTTATAACGACCTTCATACGACTGAGTTCTAGAAGACTTTGTAACGACCTTCAGACGACTCACAGAAGATCTCCTTATAATCTCTAATGGTAACAAGAGTGAAGAGAGATCTCTGCCTTGATGGACAAGTGTGTCCGGACAAAGTCTAGGTCTCTTTAATACTCCCCCGCAAGCTCAACCTAATGCAATGGCTAAGCTTGGAACCCACATAACCTTGCCTCGTTAAAACTTTGGTGAGAAAACCACTTGGGATAAAACCCATCTAATGGAAATGAGTACAAGACCATGCGGTTGGGAACTTAGGCTTTGTTAACCCGTTTAAGTCCAAATCTAGGTAGAATGGAATCACAAACCTTCAAGTTTGCGGACTTGGTAAAGATGTCTCTGCGAGTTGGTCTTGGCTCTTGGTGAAGCACGGTAGAATGGTGTCTTTGACAATTTGTTCCCGTTCCTTGTGGCAATCAATATCTATGTGTTTGGTCATCTCGTGAAAGACCGAGTTAGATGCGATGTGTATAGCCGCTTCATTGTCACAATGCATAGTCATTAGTGCTTCAAACTCAACACCCAAGTCTTTGAGAAGATTCTTTAGCCACATAAGTTCTTGAGTGAGCTTTCTCATTGCCCAAGACTCGGTTTCGGTGGTTGAGCAAGAAACTATGTTTTTGCTTCTCCGTCTTCCATGTAACAAGATTACCACCAATGAATGTACAATACCCGGTTTTGGATTGCCTATCCTCCAAGTCTCCGGCGTAATCCGCGTCACAATACCCAACAACCTCCATGTTCTTGTTGCAACCCATCCAAATGCCCAAGCTAGACGTCTCCTTGATGTAACTCAAGATCCTTTCTAGCATCTTCCAATGATGTATCTTTGGCTTTTGCATTTGTTGAGCTACTTGGTTCACGGCAAAACATATGTCCGGTCTTTGTGATTGTCAAATAGATGAGTTTTCCCACCATCTTCCTATAGAGTTGTGGATCCGTGTATGGTTTGTCCTCCTCGCTTCCTTCTTGGATGATCTTGTATCCATCTTCTAGAGGAGTCTTGGCCTTCTTGATACCTACCATATTGAGAACACTCAAAAAGATCACGTGTGTACTTCCCGTGAGAAAGAAAGAGACCCTCTTCGGATCTACAAACTTCAATCCCAAAAAAGTACTTGAGTTTCCCTAGATCCTTAATGTCAAATTTTAGAATTCAAATAGGTTTTAGTATCTTGAATACCTCCCTTGTTGTTCCCGGAGATGATTATATCATCCACATAGACAAGAACAACCACTATACCTTCTTGGCTTGTCCGAGTGAACAACGTGTGCTCCACATGAGATCTTTTGAATCCTTTTTTCATTAAGGTTGAGCTAAGCTTGTGATACCAAGCTCTTGGTGATTGTTTAAGACCGTAGATTGCTTTCCTTAGCCTTAGAACCTTCTTGGGATTAATCTCTAAGCCGGGTGGGGGAGTCATGTACACTTCTTCTTCTTCAATTTCTCCTTGTAGAAAGGCATTCTTCACATCCATTTGAAAGAGATCCCATGATAGATTGGTGGCAAGTGACAAGATTACCGGTACCGTGTGAAGCTTTTCCACCGGAGCATATGTGTCTAAGTAGTCTTCTACATAGGTTTGTGTGAAGCCTCTTGCTACTAGTCTTGCCTTATGCCTTTCAATCTTTCCATTGCTTAGATACTTTATTGTAAACACTTATCTTGACCTCACGGTCTTCTTTCCTTTAGGAAGATCGATTTCATAGAAGGTTTCATTATCTTCCATGGCCTTGCTCTCGCATTTAACCGCATTAACCCACACATCTTCCTTCATTGCCTCTTCATATGATCTTGGTATCAAGTGTTGATCCATGGAAGTGATAAATGCTTGGTGTTCCTCAGGAAAACTTGCAAGAGAACACAGAGCTTGAGTAGGATGAGCCTCGGCATTGCTATTGAAGTATACTTTTGTCTTGATCCAATTGGATGGATGTTTCTTTACTCCAGTACTTCTCCTTAGAACTGACGCCTCTTTTTCTTAAGACACATCTTGGTCATGAACTTCTTTATCACCTTGTTGTTGAGTGTGAGTCTCGGTTGAGGCTTGATATTCTTCTTGAACATTTGACTCTCCCCCGAACGTAGTTGGTTCTTGAGGACCGACTTGCTCATTGTTCTCCACCTCATGATCAAGATGGGTTTCTTGAGTTGGTTCCTCATTCCTTGTTTCTTCATTGAGGTCCATACCAAGATTCCTCATCAAGTTCCTAAGACTAGTAACTCTATCCGTGACCACTTCGGGTAACTCCTTTATACTTTCCCAATTGTTGTCTTTGTAGTAGCTTTGACCTTCTATGAACTTGACTTCTCTTGATACTAAGACCTTTCTTGTTTCGAGTACATAATACTTGTATCCCTTTTGAGTGTTTGAGTAACCAATGAACATGGCCTTGGTGCATTTAGCTTCAAGGATGTTCCTTTGTTCAATAGGTACAAAACACAAAACAAACACAACCAAAAACTCTTAGATAATTGATATAAGGTTTGTTCTTATTCAATACTTCAAAAGGAGATTGATTGTTTAAGATTCGATTAGGAGTTCAGTTGATGAGATAACACGCGGTTAAGACACCATCCGACCAAAACCATTTAGGAATGTTCATTTGGAACATTATAGACCGTGTAACCTCCATGAGGTGCTGGTTCTTCCTTCGGTCACACCATTTTGTTGTGGAGTATATGGACATGTAGTTTGATGAAGGATTCCATGCTTGTTTATGTGAACTTTGAAAGCATTGCTTGTTTATTCCCCCCATTATCGACCTATCTTGGCATTGTAGTGGTTAGTCACATAGTTTTGAAAGTTTTGAAAAGCCTCTAACACCCTATCTTTAGTTTGTAAAAGAGTAATCCAAGTGTATTTAGAGTATTCAACTATGAAAGTAACAAAATATGAGTGATTATCCCTTGATTTACAAGGAGATGACCAAACATCTAAATGCACAAGTTCAAAAGGTTTATAAACCATGTTAGATTTTGAAAATAGGGTTCGACAATGTTTGCCTAAAATGCAAGCTTCACAAGTTTCATGATTAAACACAACATTAGGTAAAATGGTTTTTAAAGCATTCAAAGGTGGATGACCAAGTCTATATAATGCCAAATAACATTATTGGTCTCGGGTAAAACCGTTTTAAAAGGATGACAAAACAAAGCATTATATGAGTTCTTCTCAAGGACATAGAGATCGCCTCTTGTGATCCATTTTCCGATAACTTCCTTACTCTTAATATCCTGAAAAATCACACCATTAGGACCAAAGATAACATTGCAATTCAAATCACAAACTATTCTTTTAATGGGTAAGAGGTTAGATGTGAAACTAGGCATATAAAGAGTTTGGTGATATAATGTTTACCCAAATTATTTTTCATCAAAGTTTTTAAAGATTGATGATATTTTCCCCCGCCGCAACTTGGGAGAGATATGTCATTAACACTTTTGTAGCCAACTAAAATCTCGCTTGTGTTTCAATGGATGACTTATTTCAGTGTTTTTTTACCTAAGTTTTTTGAGATTATTTATATTTGCCTCTGAAACTTGGGCGAGATATGTCATCAACGCTTTTGCAGCTAACTAGCATTTCGCTTGAGTTTCAATGGACGACTAGTTTTGATATTAACATTATGTTTAGTAAGCGAGTCTTTTTTAAGAGTTTCACTTATGTTTTTAAGTTTGCGTTTTATAGGTATATTAATTATATAAAAATAATTAATGCGTACCTTCTTCCTTATGGAAATTTGTCGTTGAGAGGTGGTCTGAGAAATGGTCGCCAAGACAATTCTCCATGGATAAAGTTTGCGCAATAAGTAATTTTGCGCACGTCTATTTGCTCCGCCGAGGTGGCTAGCCCGACTCAATGGCCCGAGTGTGGACGTTGAAAGATCCTTTGATGTTCCCGTCATTGTCTTAAAGTCTGCGGCTTGATGGTCGTTGAGGATTTTCCAGATGACGCCAAAGTCGCTGAGTTTGACCGCTCCTTTATGTAGTACCTCTGATCTTTGTAGCTTCCTAGAGACATCACCACCATTGTTGAACGCGGCTGATAGTAAGGTTGCAGCTTCTCGTCAGCCACTTTTATTATGATAGGTGAAGGTCACTTCTGCTTCAATTGTCTTGAAACCTCCTTGCAATCTCCTTTTCGTACGAATTCCTTAGGTTCTCCGTTCGGGTGGTAAATATTGGATGAGATGCTTATGTCCGCCGAGTGAACATCATGCTTCATAGATTTTTGGTAGTTTATGCCCCCCTCATATCGCTGGTGACCCGCCATAGTGTCAGTGAGTTTATCTCCTGGACGATTTACGATTGACAGAGGTTTCCAACTTTGTCCTTGGCAACCCTGTCATGATCCGTAATGAACTTTCCTCGCGCTTGACTTTGTCATTGATGATTAAGTCCCCAGTCGTAGTTCACTTGAGGAATCGTCAGTGGTGTTTCGATTCCTTCGTCGGACTTGGATCTTGACCTTGTTGTATCGTCCAATTATGCCTAGATTCACTCGCGATATGATAAAGAACTTCTTCTTCGTTGGTTAAGTCGCCAGTTATACGCCTCTTCGTACGTCGCCGGTGAATCTGCTTACGACCGATCTTGATCATCTCAACTTCTCGTGGAGGTAGGGGTTTTTTGGAATAGTTAAACTTTGATGGAATGCCCTTCGTCTCGTGAGATCATGGTTTTCGTACGAACTCACTTGTTGTATTAATTCCTCGATTATATCTTCTAAGATCGTTCTTCTATAAGCGGTCTTCAAGAGAGTGTTCACCAAGTTTCCATTGTTGATGAATTGTCCTTCTATCGAGCAATTAGCGTTAACACGATGACTGGTGCGCCGTGGGGATTCATACTCCTTATGATACCCTTTGAACATGAACAAATTGCGTGGTATACGAATTGCTCGACCGTTCCTTTGGCATCGTTGTTGTGGTGGTTCTTATACTTTCTTTGGTGGTCGAGCTGAAGCAACTTGACGAATTATGACACTGGCGGCGACATAATCCTCGGCGGAATAGCATTCATCTTCCGTATCTTTGTAAACAACTAGATATGTCGGTGGCTTTTCGGCGACGTAATCTTTGGGGGAATAGAATTCATCTTCCTTCTCCTTATTTGATTCATGAGAGAGTATGTCGTTGCGAATACCGCCGCAGATGAATATCCTACCGAGAATATTATAGGTCGTTGATGAGATGTCTACAATGACAAAATACAAATAATGATCGATACCGATGAACCGTGTATTCTAAAACATTTAAATCGGGTAAACATTGTAGGTGCGAGTATTGTGAACTCGATGGTTCGATGCGACATGTTCATCTTAATTCATATGAAAACATGTATAAAAGCTATCAACCGAGTATTATCGAGGTAAAAAGTAAAAGTTTCAAAAACTTAGCTTTTGTCATGGTGCAATCATGAATCGAAGTGGTTGTGAACCGGTCCTCCTTGATGTATCTTCTAACCGTCCAGTGAGCATCGATTTCGTCTCCGACTTTGTTAACGTCGAAGCGTGATCTCCAATACGTCTTGTCCTCTCACTGAGGCTTTACATGTGGAGAATCCGGTGAGTCCGCCTTGCTAATGTTGAAACGTAGTCTTTGATACGGTTCATCTTCTCATAAAGTTTTTCCACATCGAAAGACTCGTGAATACGCCTTTGTTGATTGATGATCATCGCGGGTCAATTCTTCTTCCCAAGTGACCATGCTCTATATTGAGAACACCTTCCATATCTTTGCATTGGTACTCGGTGAGTTTGTAGAGGTTGATGTATGCAAATAGACCTCCTTCGAACGCAGAAACTCCTCGTTGGGTCTGGAACCTTCGTAAGATCGTCGACAGCTTTATCATATTTATATCGTTGACAAACCGGTCGCGAGAAGATGGCTGGTCAGCGGATGGTGAACGAGCAAATGGAAGTCGACCGGATGCGAACCTCTCTTCACGTCTTCTGGATTGTCGTTGTGATCAATTCACCATCATGATTTTGTATAGTTATTTGGGTTTTCCTTTGCCCATTATACATTCTTGTTGTCTATACGTGATTCTCGGGGTCGGTAGAGCCATCGTACATCTTCATCGTTGGGAAGGTAAACTTCTTGGGCATCTCTACCAGAGCTATCTCATCCATGAAGGGTGAGTCAACATAGGAGTAGAGCTCGGAGCGTCTTATGGGTGGAGCTACTCCCGCATACGTTCGATCATTGACTCGAAAGCGCGAGCCTTATTTCGATGATGGATGCGATATAGGCCTCGATCTCTTTCGAAGTCGGAACATTCGCGGTTGAGATCGACAATGTTTCGATCGGCGAAGGAAATAGATCTTCGTCCCGTCGTCGGATAATCTGTAACGTATCCGAATAATCCGAACGACCGATTGGGGTGACAAGATTTCCCCTTGGTGCGGATCTTTGGCCGATGGAGGTGAGATTCGTGTTTTGCCTCCGAAGTCAGAGGTTATCTTCCTCCAGCTGAGCAAGCCTTTCGTTTCTTTCTCGGAGTTGCTCAACGACGGCGTCCACCCGTCGTTGAGCATGTTCGTCGAGAACGGTGTAGTAGGTTGCTCCGTTATTGCTCATCGTAGAGTTATACTTTTGCCCCTCTCTCTAGCGCCAAACTTGTTTGGGCAAAAGTTAGCGATCCATTAGAAGAGCTACGAATTTCAATAATGGTTTGAGATGATTTGAATCGTTTTGTTTATTGATCATTGATGGTTTACAAGATGAGAGAGAAATATAAGAAAGATTAGACCTAACTACAATCTAAGCTTATGATCGAATAAATCTCTCTAAAAGTAAGTGTTTAGGGTTTTCGAATTCCATTAATTTAGGTCTTCAAGCTTGACTTCTTTATATAGATGTCTTTAGGTTGATTAGCTTCCTTTTCCTTTTATGATGAGGATATGACCTTTTTTCTTATTTTTAGATATCCTTTATGAATCTAGCAATATATTTTTTCCTTTTTCATCTTAGGTCAATATTAAGCCCAAATCTAATGCCCAATATCGATTAAAGAAAGTCGATTGCGATACTATCGCCGGCTCTGGTTCAGTTGGTCCGATCTGCCGGCGGTTCTGATTCAGTTGGTCCGATCTGCCGCCGGTTAAATCTAAACCGGGATGTTTAAATTTATCCCCAACAGGCACCATCCTACCATGTTTCACCAAAAGCCAAGACCAACTCACGAACATATTCACCAAATCCGTAAGCTTGAAGGTTTGTGAGTCCATCTTACCTAGACTCGGACTCACACGGGCTACCAAAGCCTAAGTCCCCAACCGCATGATCTATTACTTTTTTCCCCTAGGTGAGTTTTATCCCAAGTAGTTTTCTCACCAAGGTTTTAACGAGGCAAGGTTATGCGGGTTCCAAGCTTAGCCATTGCATGAGGCTAAGCTTGCGGGGGAGTATTAAAGAGACCAAGGATTTTTTCCGGACAAATCTTGTTCATCAAGACAAAGATCTAGCTTGTGACTCAAGTGGAAGTCACAAGCTCTCATCACTCTTGTTACCCTTGGAAAGAAGAAAAAAGGAACAAAGAGACAAAGAAGAAGGATATAGAATAAAAGAGTCGTTACTATTGTTACCATTGGAAAGTGAGCTACACACGTCGTCCGTACGGTCACGTGTGGACTTAAGGCAAGTGAGCCTCACGAGACAAATGGTCTCTCTGTGTAGCGCGGCTAGCCAAGTGTAGTTAATGCTTGGAGACAAAACGCCTAGGATCCTTTTTAGCATATTTTTTAGTTTCTATTCTAAGGCTTTTATATAAGGCATCTCCTTATTGTAACAAGATTAATACTTATGCAATGAAAATGAATTAATCTCATTACTCTCTCTCGCTTATTCTCTCTCTCTTGTTCTTGGTGTTCTTGAAAGAACCCAAGAATACATTCTCAATAATCTTCTCTTAAATCATATAATTTCGTCCTAAAGCTAACACCACCATGGAAGACAACAAAGAAAGCTCCAAGTTCTTCGTTGCTCCGGTGACTCTCAAAGGTATTAACTACCTCCTTTGGACAAAAACCATCAAGACAACCTTATGTAGTCGGGGTCTTTGGAGTCACATCTTGAAGACGCAAGCTCTTATAGACGCGGAAAAGGCTAGTGAAGATGCGGTGGTAACCTCTGAAAAGGGAAGTGGTTTCAAGAGGATCAAAAGGTACATGGGATTATCCAATACTCCTTAGATCGATCTATTCTTGAGGCTTACTCTTATTTCAAAACGGCAAAAGAACTATGGGACACCTTACAAATGGTGTACGGAAACATCTCAAACTTTATCCGAGTGTATGAAGTGAAGAAGGCTCTCACGGATATATCCCAAGAGGACATTGAGTTCACTCAATACTTCGGAAAGTTTAGAGCTTTGTCGGCTGAAATAGAGATGCTAAGGCCTAGTACCGTGGACGCCAAGATCCTCAATGAAAGGAAAGAGCAAGACAAGATGTTTGGTCTCCTCTTGACCCTCAACTCAAGCTACAAAGACATCATCAAGCATCTCCTTAGATCCGAGGCTTTACCATCACTAGAGGCGAAATGTTCTCAACTCCAAAGGGAACAAGGATCTCACGAGCGCTTTGGTTGAAAGAAGGAACTAGCCACGGCGAACAAGGCGTTCTTTAAGCCAAGTGAAGACAAGAAGGCGATGACTTGTGAGAATTGTAAGAAGAAGGGGCACTTGAAGGATAAGTGTTGGATTCTTCATCAACATCTTAAGCCAAAAATATTCAAGGAACCAAAGGCTAAATACTCCCAAGAAGAATCGGCAAATGTTGGAACTTCATCAAGCCAAGGAAAGGAAGAAGAATCCTTATTCGTGTTCCCATTCAACGACGAGTATGTCAAGAAGTCCGATCTTGAGGGTCTCATTAATGCTTCTATAAGCTCTCTTAATGCTAGAATTTATAGACCGCTAGTAATTGACTCCGGTGCCTCTCACCATATGATTAGTAGTTCAAATCTTATAGAAAATATCAAGCCAATGTTAGGAAATGTGGTGGTAGCTAATGATGGTAAGGTTCCGATTAAAGGTTTAGGTAGGCTTAAGTTGTTTGATAAAGAAATGAATGCTCTCTATATGCCTACATTTACCTCTAATCTCTTATCCGTTAAGCATATATCAACCGACTTAAAGTGCAATGTTATTTTCAGTCCTAACAATGTGATTTTTTAGGATATTGAATCTAAGAAAGTGATTGGTAAGGGAATCACCAAAGGAGATCTCTATGTGCTACAAGGAAATCCAAGCTCCCATCTATCTTATTCATTTAAATTTGTTTTAATTGAAGCTAATAGTGTAATTTGGCATGCTAGGCTAGAACATCCAAACTCTAGAGCTTTAAAGTTGTTATTGCCAAGTGTTTCTTTTGATAATAGTTCTTGCGAATCTTGTATCCTCGGTAAACATTGTAGAACCGTGTTTCCCCAGTCTAATAATGTTTATGAGTCTTTTTTTTATTTGATCCACTCCGATGTATGGACATCACCATGCATCTCAAGAGAAAATCATAAATACTTCGTTACATTTATAGATGAAAAGTCAAAATACACTTGGATTACATTATTACCTTCAAATGATAGAGTTCTAGAGGCTATTAAGAACTTTCAAACTTATGTTACTAATCATTACAATGCCAAGATGAAGTTTTTCAGGTCCGATAATGGTGGAGAGTACATAAGCCATAGTTTTAAAGAACATCTAGCTAAGCATGGGATTATACATCAAACGAGTTGCCCTTATACGCCACAACAAAATGGAGTGGCCGAGAGGAAGAATAGACACTTGATGGAAGCAGCTAGATCAATCATGTTCTATATGAATGTGCCTAAGAGATTTTGGTAGGACGCGGTGATGACGGCATGCTACTTAATTCACTTACGTGTCTTTGGTTGTATTTTCTTTGTATTAATACCAGGAAAACAAAGGAAAAGGCTACTATGAAGAAAAGAATTGAGTGAGTATTAAAGATCTACCCAACGCAATTTCTGATAGGGATATGGCCCTTAGAAAGCTTATGGAGAATCTTGGTATGAAACTTGGTGAAAAAACAAGGGAATAAGATCACTTAGAACCCCACCTTGATCATGAGCGGGAGAGAGATGATCCAATTCCAAGAAATGAACCGGATGTTCATGAAGAGAATCCGTAAGTACTAGTACAAGCTCAACAACAACAAGAAAGTGGTCAAGGAATTGATCACCAAGATCATGCTCAAGATGAGCCGATTGTGTTAAGGAGAAGTACAAGAATCTACTACAACAATCAATATGTAGCCTACCCAATTCAAGCCGCTTGCAACATGACTACATTTCCACTTGATCATCAAGTCTTCTTGGATAAAAATGATTCTCATTGGATACCAAAGACTTATGAGGAGGCAATGGAACATGATGTATGGATAGAAGCGGTTAAAGAAGATGACAAAGCTATGGAACTCAAAGATACTTGGTATGAGACCGATCTACCTCATAGAAAAGGACCGTGAGCTCAAGATACGTCTTTACAATCAAGATCAAAAGCAACGGAGACATAGAGAGATACAAGGCAAGATTGGTAGCTAGGGGTTTCACACAAACCTATGGGGAAGATTACCTTGATACTTTTGCTCTGGTTGCAAAGTTACACACGGTTAGAGTCCTCTTCTCTTTGGCGACCAAATTGGAATGAGATCTATGGCAAATGGATGTCAAGAATGCATTTCTACAAGGTGAGCTAGAAGATGAGGTCTACATGACGCCACCAGCGGGAATCAAAATCACTCCAGGGAAGGTTCTTAGGCTTAAGAAAGCCATCTATGGGCTAAATCAATCTCCAAATGTTTGGTACCACAAACTAAGAAAGAACCTTTTGGAGAAAGGATTTAAGAAGTCTGAATCCGATCATGCTCTATTCACAAGTAAAAGCCAATGAGGTATAGTAGTCATTCTCGTGTATGTTGATGATATCATCATCACGGGAATGACACGGTAACTATTCAAGATACCAAAACTTATCTTAAAGCTATGTTTGACATTAAAGACCTTGGTGACCTAAAATACTTTCTAGTAATTGAAGTGTGTAGGTCTAAGGAAAGCCTATTCTTATCTCAAAGCAAGTATACTCTTGATTTGCTAAAAGAAACAGGTAACCTCGGAGCTAAACCGACAAAGACCCCTTTGGAGAATGATTACAAAGTCATACGCAAGGGAGAGATTGAGGATAAGACATTTAAAGACGTCAAACAATACCGTCGGCTAGTAGGTAAGCTTATATACTTAACCATTACTCGTCCTGACATTTCCATGTTTCACCGAAAGCTCCAACCTATTGGCGGACATCTTCACAAAGGCGACTAGCATTAAGGTTTGTGAGTCCATCCATACAAAACTTGGACTCACAAACGCTATTAAGTGCTAAAGTCCTTTAACCGAGTGTCTAGTACTCTTTTCCCTTAAAGCGGTTTTATCCCAAGTGGTTTTTCCTTTGAGGTTCTAACGAGGCTAGACATAAGGTTCCAAGCTTAGCCATTGCATCCGGCTAAGCTTGAGGGGGAGTGTTGAGACTTATGTCTAGAATAGACGAGAAGTCAAGAACGGTTGTGTATAACCGAGTATAAAAGAGAAGGCTTCTTATGCAAGGTGTTTGTAGAAGACTTGTATCACAAACAACCAAAGAAGAATTAAAAAGAAGATAAGGAAGATAAAAATGCGCTAAAGGCACAAGAGGACAAAACCGGATGGACAAGCGCTCGGGTCCGTACCATTAGTTGGCACCAGCCGGCCTACCACGTTGGGTCTATCCACAAACGGCTAGTTTGGTTTAGAACCTTCTCTATGTTTTATTTAAAGCAACCTATCTTCTTCACTGTAATCTAAGAAACTTGTTTTTCTCTTATGAATACACAAAACCGAAAGTATTCTCTCTTAAAATGTCGTAATCTTTATCTTAATCTTCAAATCTCATCACAAAGCTCATTGAGACTTTTATAATCAATCATGTTGCATGAAACTTGGTTTAGAGTCCTAGAAACGCATTGTTAGATGTTTCATAAATTGGTCAAACTTGTACAACGCCATTGAAACACTTATAAGCACTCATGTTGCATGGAACTTCGTTTAGAGTCCTAGAAACGCGTTGTTATATCTTTCATAAGTTCGTGAAACTTGTAAAAAGTTCATTGAGACACTTATAATCACTCATGTTGCATGAAACTTTGTTTAGATTCCTAGAAACGCGTTGTTAGATGTTTCCTAAATTCGTGAAACTTGTACAAAGCTCATTGAGGAACTTATAAGCACTCATGTTGCATGAAACTTGGTTTAGAGTCGTAGAAACGCGTTGTTAGATGTTTCATAAGTTCGTCAAACTTGTACAAAGCTCATTGAAACACTTATAATCACTCATGTTGCATGAAACTTGGTTTAGAGTCCTTGAAACGCGTTGTTAGATGTTTCATAAGTTCGTCAAACTTGCACAAATCTCATTGAGACACTTATAAGCACTCATGTTGCATGAAATTTGGTTTAGAGTCCTAGAAACGCGTTGTTAGATGTTTCATAAGTCCGTCAAACTTGTACAAAGCTCATTGAGAAATTTAAAAGCACTCATGTTGCATGAAACTTGGTTTAGAGTCCTAGAAACCACGTTGTTAGATGTTTCATAAGTTTTACAAACATTAACAAAGCTCATTGAGGAACCTATAAGTACTCATGTTGCATGAAACTTGGTTTAGAGTCCTTGAAACGCGTTGTTAGATGTTTCATAAGTCCGTCAAACTTGTACAAAGCTCATTGAGAAACTTAAAAGCACTCATGTTGCATGAAACTTGGTTTAGAGTCCTAGAAACCACGTTGTTAGATGTTTCATAAGTTTGACAAACATTAACAAAGATCATTGAGGAACCTATAAGCACTCATGTTGCATGAAAGTTGGTTTAGAGTCCTAGAAACACGTTTTTAGATGTTTCATAAGTTTGTCAAACTTGCACAAAGCTCATTGAGACACTTATAAGCACTCATGTTGCATGAAACTTGTTTTAGAGTCATAGAACCACGTTGTTAGATGTTTCATAAGTTCGTCAAACTTGTACAAATCTCATTGATACACTTATAAGCACTCATGTTGCATGAAACTTGGTTTAGAGTCCTTGAAACCACGTTGTTAGATGTTTCAAAATTTCGTCAAACTTTAACAAAGCTCATTAAGGAACCTATAAGCACTCATGTTGCATGAAACTTGGTCTAGAGTCCTAGAAACGCATTGTTACATGTTTCATAAGTTCGTGAAACTTGTACAAAGCTCATTGAGGAACTTATAAGAACTCATGTTGCATGAAACTTGGTTTAGAGTCCTAGAAATGCATTGGTAGTTGTTTCATAAGTTCGTAAAACTTGTACTTAGCTCACTGAGGAATTTATAAGCACTCATGTTGCATGAAACTTGGTTTATAGTGTCCTAGAAACAACGTTGTTAGATGTTTCATAAGTTCGTCAAAATTTAACAAAGTTCATTGGAGAACCAATAAGCACTCATGTTGCATGAAACTTGGTTTAGAGTCCTAGAAAAGCGTTGTTATATGTTTCATAAGTTCGTAAAACTTGTACAAAGCTCATTCAGACACTTATAATCACCCATGTTGCATGAAACTTGGTTTAGAGTCCTAGAAACGTGTTGTTAGATGTTTCATAAACTCGTGAAACTTGTACATAGCGTATTGAAGAACTTATTAGAACTGATGTTGCATGAAACTTAGTTTAGAGTCCTAGAAACGCTTTGTTAGATGTTTCATAAGTTCGTCAAACTTTGACAAAGCTCATTGAGGAACCTATAACCACTCATGTTGCATGAAACTTGGTTTAGAGTCCTAGTAATGAGTTGTTATATGTTTCATAAGTTCGTAAAACTTGTACAAAGCTCATTGAGATACTTATAATCACTCATGTTGCATGAAACTTCGTTTAAAGTCTTAGAAACGCATTGTTAGATGTTTCATAAATTCGTCAATTGTGTACACAACTCATTGATACACTTATAAGCACTCATGTTGCATGAAACTTGGTTTAGAGTCCTAGAAACGCGTTGTTAGATGTTTCATAAGTTCGTCAAAATTGTACAAAGCCCATTGTGACAATTTGAATCACTCATGTTGCATGAAACTTAGTTTAGAGTCCTAGAAACGCCTTTTTAGATGTTTCATAAGTTCGTCAAACTTGCAAAAAGCTCATTGAGACACTTATAAGAACTCATGTTGCATGAAACTTTGTTTAGAGTCCTAGAAACGCGTTGTTAGATGTTTCATAAGTTCTTCAAACTTGTACAAAGCTCATTGAGAAACTTATAAGCACTCATGTTGCATGAAACTTGGTTTAGAGTCCTAGATACCACATTGTTAGATGTTTCATAATTTCGTCAAAATTTAACAAAACTAATTAAGGAACCTATATGCACTCATGTTGCATGAAACTTGGTTTAGAGTCCTAGAAACGCGTTGTTATATGTTTCATAAGTTCGTCAAACTTGGAAAAAGCTCATTGAAGAACTTATAATAACTCATGTTGCATGAAACTTGGTTTAGAGTCCTAGAAATGCGTTGTTAGGTTGTTTCATAAGTTCGTCAAACTTGTACAAAGCCATTGAGAGACTTATAAGCACTCATGTTACATGAAACTTTGTTTAGAGTCCTAGAACTGCGTTGTTAGATATCTCATAAGTTCGTCAAACTTGTATAAAGATCATTGAGACACTTATAAGCACTCATGATGTATGGAACTTGGCTTAGAGTCCTAGAAACGCGTTGTTATATGTTTCTTAAGTTCGTGAAACTTGTACAAAGCTCATTGAGACACTTATAGTCACTTATGTTGCATGAAACTTTGTTTAGATTCCTATAAACGTGTTGTAAGATGTTTCATAAGTTCGTGAAACATGTACAAAGCTCATTGAGGAACTTATAAGCACTCATGTTGCATGAAACTTGGTTTAGAGTCCTAGAAATGCGTGGTTAGTTGTTTCATAAGTTCGTGAAACTTGTACAAAGCTCATTGAGGAACTTATAAGCAGTCATGTTGCATGAAACTTGGTTTAGAGTCCAAGAAACGCGTTGTTAGATGTTTCATAAGTTCGTCAAACTTGTACAAAGCCATTGAGACACTTATAAGCACTCATGTTACATGAAACTTTGTTTAGAGTCCTAGAATTGCGTTGTTAGATATTTCATAAGTTCGTCAAACTTGTACAAAGATCATTGAGACACTTATAAGCACTCATGCTGCATGGAACTTGGCTTAGAGTCCTAGAAACGCGTTGTTATATGTTTCTTAAGTTCTTGAAACTTGTACAAAGCTCATTGAGACACTTATAATCACTCATGTTGCATGAAACTTTGTTTAGATTCCTATAAACGTGTTGTAAGATGTTTCATAAGTTCGTGAAACTTGTACAAAGCTCATTGAGGAACTTATAAGCACTCATGTTGCATGAAACTTGGTTTAAAGTCCTGGTAAGGAGGTTTTAGATATTTCATAAGTTCGTCAAACTTGTACAAAGCTCATTGAGACATTTATATTCACTCATGTTGCATGAAACTTGCCATGAAACTTGCTTTAGAGTCATGAAAACGTGTTGTTATATATTTCATAAGTTCGTCAAACTTATACAAAGCTCATTGAGGAACATATAAGCACTTATGTTGCATGAAGCTTGGTTTAGAGTCCTAGAAACGCGTTGTTAGATGTTTCATATTTTCGTCAAACTTTTACAAAGCTCATTGAAACACTTATAATCACACATGTTGCATGAAACTTGGTTTAGAATCCTAGAAACACGTTGTTAGATGTTTCATAAGTTCGTCAAACTTGCACAAATCTCATTGAGACACTTAAAATCACTCATGTTGCATGAAACTTGGTTTAGAGTCCTAGAAACGTTTTGTCAGATGTTTCATAAGTTCGTCAAACTTGTACAAAGCTCATTGAGACACTTATAAGCACTCATGTTGCATGAAACTTGTTTTAGAGTCCTAGAAACCACGTTGTTAGATGTTTCATAAGTTTGTAAAACTTAAACAAAGCTCATTGAGGAACCTATAAGCACTCATGTTGCATGAAACTTGGTTTAAAGTCCTAGAAACACGTTGTTAGATGTTTCATAAGTTCGTGAAAGTTTTACAAAGCTCATTTAGGAAGTTATAAGCACTCATGTTTCCTGAAACTTGGTTTAGAGTCCTAGAAACGCGTTGTTAGATGTTTCATAGTTCGTCAAAATTGTACAAAGCCCATTGTGACACTTTGAATCACTCATGTTACATGAAACTTAGTTTAGAGTCCTAGAAACGCGTTTTCGAGATGTTTCATAAGTTCGTCAAACTTGCAAAAAGCTCATTGAGACATTTATAAGCACTCATGTTGCATGAAACTTTGTTTAGAGTCCTAGAAACGCGTTGTTAGATGTTTCATAAGTTCTTCAAACTTTTACAAATCTCATTGAGACACTTATAAGCACTCATGTTGCATGAATCTTGGTTTAGAGTCCTAGATACCACGTTGTTAGATGTTTCATAATTTCGTCAAAATTTAACAAAGCTCATTAAGGAACCTATAAGCACTCATGTTGCATGAAACTTGGTTTAGAGTCCTAGAAACGCGTTGTTATATGTTTCATAAGTTCGTCAAACTTGGAAAAAGCTCATTGAGGAACTTATAATCACTCATGTTGCACGAAATTTGGTTTAGAGTCCTAGAAATGGGTTCTTAGTTGTTTCGAAGTTCGTGAAACTTGTACAAAGCTCATTTAGGAACTTATAAGCAGTCAAGTTGCATGAAACTTGGTTTAGAGTCCTAGAAACGTGTTGTTAGATGTTTCATAATGTCGTCAAACTTGTACAAAGCCATTGAGACACTTATAAGCACTCAAGTTACATGAAACTTTGTTTAGAGTCCTAGAACTGCGTTGTTAGATATCTCATAAGTTCGTCAAACTTGTATAAAGATCATTGAGACACTTATAAGCACTCATGCTGTATGGAACTTGGCTTAGAGTCCTAGAAACGCGTTGTTATATGTTTCTTAAGTTCGTGAAACTTGTACAAAGCTCATTGAGACACTTATAATCACTCATGTTGCATGAAACTTTGTTTAGATTCCTATAAACGTGTTGTAAGATGTTTCATAAGTTCGTGAAACTTGTACAAAGCTCATTGAGGAATTTATAAGCACTCATGTTGCATGAAACTTGATTTAGAGTCCTGGAAAGGAGTTTTAGATGTTTCATAAGTTCGTCAAACTTGTACAAAGCTCATTGAGACACTTATATTCACTCATGTTGCATGAAACTTGCTTTAGAGTCCTAGAAACGCGTTGTTATATATTTTATAAGTTCGTCAAACTTGTACAAAGCTCATTGAGGATCATATAAGCACTTATGTTGCATGAAGCTTGGTTTAGAGTCCTAGAAACGCATTGTTAGATGTTTCATATGTTCGTCAAACTTATACAAAGTTCATTGAAACACTTATAATCACTCATGTTGCATTAAACTTGGTTTCGAGTCCTAGAAACGTGTTGATAGATGTTTCATATGTTCGTCAAACTTGTACAAAGCTCATTGAGACACTTATAAGTACTCATGTTGCATGAAACTTTATTTAGAGTACTAGAAACGCGTTGTTATATGTTTCATAAGTTCGTCAAACTTGTACAAAGCTCGTTGAGACACTTATAAGCACTCATGTTGCATGAAACTTGGTTTAGAGTCCTAGAAACGAGTTGTTAGATGTTTCATAATTTCGTGAAACTTGTACAAAGATCATTGAGACACTTATAAGCACTCATGTTGCATGAAACTTGGTTTAGAGTCCTAGAATCGCGTTGTTAGATGATTCATATGTTCATAAAAGTTGTAAAAATCTCATTGAGACACATATACACACTCATGTTGCATGAAACTTGGTAAGAGTCCTAGAAACCGCGTTGTTAGATGTTTTATAAGTTCGTGAAACTTGTACAAAGCTCATTGATGAGTAACTTATAAGCACTAATGTTGCATGAAATTTTTTTAGTGTCCTATAAACTACGTTGTTATATGTTTCATTAGTTCCTAAATCTTGTACAAAGCTCATTGAGAAACTTATAAACACTCATGTTTCATGAAACTTGGTTTAGAGTCCTAGAAACCACGTTGTTATATGTTTCATAAGTTCGTCAAACTTGTACAAAGCTCATTGAGACACTTATAAGCACTCATGTTGCATGAAACTTGATTTAGAGTTTTAGAAATGCGTTGTTAGATGTTTCATAAGTTCGTCAAACTTGTACAAAGCTCATTGAGACACTTATAAGCACTCATGTTGCATGAAACTTGGTTAAGAGTCCTAGAAACGCGTTGTTAGATGTTTCATAATTTCGTCAAACTTGAACAAAGCTCATTGAGGAACTTATAAGCACTCATGTTGCATGAAACTTGGTTTAAAGTCCAAGAAACTATGTTGTTAGATGTTTCATAAGTTCGTCAAACTTGTACAAAGCTCATTGAGACACTTATAAGCACTCATGTTGCATGAAACTTGGTTAAGAGTCCTAGAAACACGTTGTTAGATGTTTCATAATTTCGTCAAACTTGAACAAAGCTCATTGAGGAACTTATAAGCACTCATGTTGCATGAAACTTGGTTTAAAGTCCAAGAAACTATGTTGTTAGATGTTTCATTAGTTCCTCAAACTTGTACAAAGCTCATTTAGACACTTATAAACACTAATGTTGCATGATACTTGGATTAGAGTCCTAGAAATGTGTTGTTAGATGTTTCATAAGTTTGTGAAACTTGTACAAAGCTTATTCAGACATTTATAAGCATTCATGTTGCATGAAACTTGGTTTGGACCTAGAAACCGCATTGTTAGATGTTTCATAAGTTCGTGAAATTTGTACAAAGCTCATTGAAGAACTTATAAGCACTCATGTTTCATGAAACTTGGTTTAGAGTCCTAGAATTAAGTTTGTCAAACTTTAACAAATCTCATTGAGGAACTTATAACAAGTCATGTTGCATGAAACTTGTTTTAGAGTCCTAGAATTCACATTGTTAGATGTTTCATAAGTTCGTCAAACATTAACAAAGCTCATTGAGGAACTTATAACCACTCATGTTGCATGAAACTTTGTTTAGAGTCCTAGAAACCACGTTGTTAGATATTTCATAAGTTCGTGAAACTTGTACATAGCTCAGTGAGGAACTTATAATCACTCATGTTGCATTAAACTTGGTTTAGAGTCCTAGAAACGCGTTGTTAGATGTTTCATAAGTCCGTCAAATTTGTACATAGCTCATTGAGACACTTATAAGGACTCATGTTGCATGAAACTTGGTTTAAAGTCCTAGAAACGCGTTGTTTATATGTTTCATAAGTTCGTCAAACTTTTACAAAGCATATTGAGATACTTATAAGCACTCATGTTGCATGAAACTTAGTTTAGAGTCCTAGAAACGCGTTGCTAGATGTCTCATAAGTTCGTGAAACTTGTACAACGGTCATTGAGACACTTATAAGCACTCATGTTGCATGAAACTTTGTTTAGAGTCCTAGAAACCGCGTTGTTAGATGTTTCATAAGTTCGTGAAACTTGTACAAAGCTCATTTTGGAACTTATAATCCCTCATGTTGCATGAAACTTGGTTTAGAGTCTTAGATACACGTTGTTATATGTTTCATAAGTTCGTAAAAGTTGTACAAAGCTCATTGAGACACTTATAAGCACTCATGTTGCATGAAACTTGATTTAGAGTACTAGAAACTCGTTGTTAGATGTTTCATAAGTTCGTCAAACTTGTACAAAGCTCATTGAGACACTTATAAGCACTCATGTTGCATGAAACTTGGTTTAGAGTCCTAGAAACGCGTTGTTAGATGTGTCATTAGTTTGTGACATTTGTACAAAGCTCATTGAGGAAGTTATAAGTATTCATGTTGCATGAAACTTGGTTTAGAGTCCTAGAATCGCGTTGTTAGATGATTCATATGTTCATAAAAATTGTAAAAAGCTCATTGAGACACATATACGCACTCATGTTGCATGAAACTTGGTTTAAAGTCCTAGAAACCGCGTTGTTAGATGTTTCATAAGTTCGTGAAACTTGTACAAAGCTCATTGAGACACTCATAATCACTCATGTTGCATGAAACTTTGTTTAGAGTACTAGAATCCGTGTTGTTAGATATTTCATAAGTTCGTGAACCTTGTACATAGCTCATTGAGGAACTTATAATGACTCATCTTGCATTAAACTTGGTTTAGTGTCCTAGAAACGCATTGTTAGATGTTTCATAAGTCCGTCAAATTTGTACATATCTCATTGAGACACTTATAAGAACTCATGTTGCATGAAACTTTGTTTAAAGTCTTAGAAACGCATTGTTACATGTTTCATAAGTTCGTCAAACTTGTACAAAGCTCATTGAGATACTTATAAGCACTCATGTTGCATGAAACTTAGTTTAGAGTCCTAGAAACGCGTTGTTAGATGTCTCATAAGTTCGTGAAACTTGTACAAAGGTCATTGAGACACTTATAAGCACTCATGTTGCATGAAATATGGTTTAGAGTCCTAGAAACGCATTGTTAGATGTTTTATAAGTTCGTCAAACTTGTACATAGCTCATTGAGACACATATAAGCATTCATGTTGCATGAAACTTGGTTTAGAATCCTAGAAACGTGTTGATAGATGTTTCATAAATTTGTGAAACTTGTACATAGCTCATTGAGGAACTTATAATCACTCATGTTGCATGAAATATGGTTTAGAGTCCTAGAAACGCATTGTTAGATGTTTCATAAGTTCAACAAATTTGTAGAAAGCTCATTGAGACACTTATAAGCACTCATGTTGCATGAAACTTGGTTTAGAGTTCTAGAAACGCGTTGTTAGATGTTTCATAAATTCATGAAACTTTGTACAAACTCATTGAGACACTTATAAGCACTCATGTTGCATGAAACTTAGTTTAGAGTCCTAGAAATGCGTTGTTAGTTGTTTCATAGGCTCGTGAAACTTGTACAAAGCTCATTGAGACACTTATAAGCACTCATGTTGCATGAAACTTGGTTTAGACCTAGAAACCGCGTTGTTATATGTTTCATAAGTTCGTGAAACTTGTACAAAGCTCATTGAGGAACTTATAAGCACTCATGTTGCATGAAACTTGATTTAGAGTCCTAGAAACTCGTTGTTAGATGTTTCATAAGTTCGTCAAAATTGTACAAAGCTCATTGAGACACTTATAAGCACTCATGTTGCATGAAACTTGGTTTTGAGTCCCAAAAAACGCGTTGTAAGATGTTTCATAAGTTCGTCAAACTTGTACAAAGCTCATTGAGGAACTTATAAGCACTCATGTTGCATGAAACTTGGTTTAAAGTTTCTAGAAACTACGTTGTTAGATGTTTCATTAGTTCCTCAAACTTGTAAAAGCTCATTGAGACACTTATAAGCACTCATTTTGCATGAAACTTGGTTTAGAGTCCTAGAAACCGTGTTGTTAGATGTTTCATAAGTTCGTCAAACTTGTACAAAGCTCATTGAGATACTTATAAGCACTCAAGTTGCATGAAACTTGGTTTAGAGTTCTAGAAACGCGTTGTTAGATGTTTCATAAATTCGTGAAACTTGTACAAAGCTCATTGAGACACTTATAAGCACTCATGTTGCATGAAACTTTATTTAGAGTCCTAGAAACCTCCGTTGTTAGATATTTTATAAGTTCGTGAAACTTGTACATAGCTCATTGAGGAACTTATAATCACTCATGTTGCATTAAACTTGGTTTAGAGTCCTAGAAACAACGTTTTTAGATGTTTCATAAGTTCGTGAAACTTGTACAACGCTCATTGAGACACTTATAAGCACTCATGTTGCATTAAACTTGGTTAAGAGTCCTAGAAACGTGTTGCTAGATGTTTTATAAATTCGTCAAACTTGTACATAGCTCAGTGAGACACTTATAACCACTCATGTTGCATGAAACTTTGTTTAGATTCCTAGAAACCGCGTTGTTGGATTTTTCATAAGTTCGTGAAACTTGTACAGAGCTCATTGAGGAACTTATAATCACTCATGTAGCATGAAACATGGTTTAGAGTGCTAGAAACGCGTTGCTAGATGTTTAATAAGTTCGTCAAACTTGTACATAGATAATTGAGACACTTATAAGAACTCATGTTGCATGAAACTTGGTTTCGAATCCAATAAACGCGTTATTAGATGTTTAATAAGTTCGTAAAATTTGTACAAAGCTCATTTAGACACTTATAAACACTTATGTTTATTGAAACTTGGTTTAGAGTCCTAAAAACGCGTTGTTAGATATTTCATAAGTTCGTCAAACTTGTACAAAGTTCATTGAGACACTTATAAGCACTCATGTTGCATAAAAATTGGTTTAGACTCCTAGAAACCACGTTGTTAGATGTTTCATAAGTTCGTAAAACTTGTAAAAAGCTCATTGAGACACTTATAAGCACTCATGTTGCATGAAACTTTATTTAGAGTACTAGAAACGCGTTTTTATATGTTTCATAAGTTCGTCTAACTTGTACAAAGCTCATTGAGAAACTTATAAGTACTCATGTTGCATGAAACTTGGTTTAGAGTCCTAGAAACGCGTTGTAAGATGTTTCATAAGTTCGTCAAACTTGTGCAAAGCTCATTTGAATTTATAAGCACTCATGTTGCATGAAACTTGGTTTAAAGTCCTAGAAACTACGTTTTTAGATGTTTCATTTGTTCCTCAAAGTTTTACAAATCTTATTGAGACACTTATAAGCACTCATGTTGCATGAAACTTGGTTTAGAGTCCTGGAAACCGCGTTGTTAGATGTTTCATAAGTTCGTGAAACTTGTACAAAGCTCATTGAGGAACTTATAATCACTCATGTTGCATGAAATATGGTCTAGAGTCCTAGAAACGCATTGTTAGATGTTTCATAAGTTCGTCAAACTTGTACTTAGCTCATTGAGACACATATAAGCACTCATGTTGCATGAATCTTGGTTTAGAATCCTAGAAACGTGTTGATAGATATTTAATAAGTTCGTCAAATTTGTACAAAGATCATTGAGACACTTATAAGCACTCATGTTGCATGTAACTTGGTTTAGAGTCCTAGAAACGCGTTTTTAGATGTTTCATAAATTCGTGAAACTTGTAGAAAGCTCATTGAGACACTTATAAGGACTCATATTTCATGAAACTTGGTTTAGAGTCCTAGAATTAACGTTGTTAGATGTTTCAAAAGTTTGTCAAAATTTAACAAAGCTCATTGAGGAACTTATAACCAGTCATATATGTTGCATGAAACTTGGTTTAGAGTCCTAGAATTCACGTTATTAGATGTTTTATAAGTTCGTCAAACTTTAACAAAGCTCATTGAGACACTTATAAGCACTCATGTTGCATGAAACTTGGTTTAGAGTCCTAGAAACGCGTTGTTAGATGTTTCATAATTTCGTGAAAGTTGTACAAAGCTCATTGAGACACTTATAAGCACTCATGTTGCATGAAACTTGGTTTAGATTCCTAGAAATGCGTTGTTAGATGTGTCATTAGTTTATGACACTTGTACAAAGCTCATTGAGGAAGTTATAAGTATTCATGTTGCATGAAACTTGGTTTAGAGTCCTAGAATCGCGTTGTTAGATGATTCATATGTTCATAAAAGTTGTAAAAAGCTCATTGAGACACATATACGCACTCATGTTGCATGAAACTTGGTTTAGAGTCCTAGAAATCGTGTTGTTAGATGTTTCATAACTTCGTGAAACTTGTACAAAGCTCATTGAGGAACTTATAAACACTCATGTTGCATGAAACTTTGTTTAATGTCCTATAAACTACGTTGTCGTTAGAAGTTTCATTAGTTCCTACATCTTGTACAAAGCTCATTGAGACACTTATAAACACTCATGTTGCATGAAACTTGGTTTATAGTCCTAGAAACCGCGTTGTTAGATGTTTTATAAGTTCGTGAAACTTGTACAGAGCTCATTGAGACACTTATAAGAACTCATGTTGCATGAAACTTTGTTTTAGAGTCCTAGAAACCGCGTTGTTATATATTTCATAAGTTCGTGAAACTTGTACATAGCTCATTGAGCAACTTATAATCACTCATGTTGCATTAAACTTGGTTTAGAGTCCTAGAAACGCGTTGTTAGATGTTTCATAAGTCCGTCAAATTTGTACATAGCTCATTGAGACACTTATAAGGACTCATGTTCAATGAAACTTGTTTTAAAGTCCTATAAACGCTTTATTAGATGTTCCATAAGTTCGTCAAATTTGTACAAAGTTTATTGAGATACTTATAAGCACTGATGTTGCACGAAATTTGGTTTAGAGTCCTAGAAACGCGTTGTTAAATGTTTCATAAGTTCTTCAAACGTATACAAAGCTCATTGAGACACTTATAAGAACTCATTCGCACGAAACTTGGTTTAGAGTCCTAGCAACCACATTGTTATATGTTTCATAAGTTTGTGAAAGAATTACAAAGCTCATTGAGACACTTATAAGCACTCATGTTGCATGAAACTTGGTTTAGAGTCCTAGAAACACGTTGTTAGATGTTTCATAAGTTCGCCAAACATGTACAAAGCTCATTACAAAGCTCATTAAGACACTTATAAGCACTCGTGTTACATGAAACTTGTTTAGAGTCCTAGAAACGCGTTGTTAGATATTTCATAAGTTCGTCAAACTTGTACAAAGCTCATTAAGACACTTATAAGCACTCATGTTGCACGAAACTTGGTTTAGAGTCCTAGAAACGCGTTGTTATATGTTTCATAACTTTGTGAAACTTGTACAAAGCTCATTGAGACACTTATAATTACTCATCTTGCATGAAACTTGGTTTCGAATCCTAGAAACGGGTTATTAAATGTTTCATAAGTTCGTAAAACTTGTACAAAACTCATTGAAGAACTTATAAGCACTCATGTTGCATGAAACTTGGATTAGAGTCCTAGAAACGCGTTGTTAGATGTTTCGTAAGTACGTCAAACTTGTACAAAGCTCATTGAGACACTTATAAGAACTCATGTTGCATTAAACTTTGTTTAGAGTCCTAGAAATGCGTTGTTAGATGTTTCATAAGTTCGTGAAACTTGTACAAATCTTATTTGAGGAACTTATAAGAACTCATGTTGCATGAAACTTGGTTTAGAGTCTTAGATACGCGTTGTTATATGTCTCATAAGTTCGTCAAACTTGTACAAAGCTCATTGAGACACTTATAATTACTCATGTTGCATGAAACTTGGGTTGGAATCGTAGAAACGCGTTGTTAGATGTTTCATAAGTTCGTGAATATTGTACAAAGATCATTGAGTAATTTATAAGTACTCATGTTGCATGAAACTTGGTTTAGATTCCTAGAAATGCGTTGTTAAATGTTTCATAAGTTCGTCAATTGTGTACAAAGATCATTTTGATACTTCTAAGCACTCATTTTCCATGAAACTTGGTTTAGAGTCTTAGATACGCGTTGTTATATGTTTCATAAGTTCGTCAAAGTTGTACAAAGCTCATTGAGACACTTATAATTACTCATGTTTCATGAAACTTGGGTTGGAGTCCTAGAAACGCGTTGTTAGATGTTTCATAAGTTCGTCAAACTTGTACAAATCTCATTGAGACACTTATAAGCACTCATGTTGCATAAAAATTGGTTTAGACTCCTAGAAACCACGTTGTTAGATGTTTCATAAGTTCGTAAAACTTGTACAAAGTTCATTGAGACACTTATAAGCACTCATGTTGCATGAAACTTGGTTTAGAGTCCTAGAATTCACGTTGTTAGATGTTTCATAAGATCGTCAACCTTTAACAAAGCTCATTGAGACACTTATAAGCACTCATGTTGCATTAAAGTTGGTTTAGAGTCCTAGAAATGCGTTGTTAGATGTTTCATAAGTTCGTGAAACTTGTACAAAGCTCATTGAGGAACTTATAAGAACTCATGTTGCATGAAACTTGGTTTAGAGTCTTAGATACACGTTGTTATATGTTTCATAAGTTCGTCAAAGTTCTACAAAGCTCATTGAGACACTTATAATTACTCATGTTGCATGAAACTTGGTTTGGAGTCCTAAAAACGTGTTGTTAGATGTTTCATAAGTTCGTGAATAATGTACAAAGCTCATTGAGGAATTTATAAGTACTCATGTTTTATGAAACTTGGTTTAGAGTCCTAGAAACGCGTTGTTAAATGTTTCATAAGTTTGTCAAACGTGTACAAAGATCATTGAGACACTTATAAGCACTCATTTTGCATGAAACTTGGTTTCGAGTCCTAGCAACCACATTGTTAGATGTTTCATAAGTTCGTCAAACTAGTAAAAAGCTCATTGAGATACTTATAAGCACTCATATTGCATGAAAATTGGTTAGTAGTCCTAGAAAGCACGTTGTTAGATGTTTTATAAGTTCGTCAAACTTGTACAAAGCTCATTGAGACACTTATAAGCACTCATGTTGCATGAAACTTGGTTCAGAGTCCTAGAAACGCGTTGTTAGATATTTCATAAATTCTTCAAACTTGTACAAAACTCATTGAGACACTTATAAGCACTCATGTTGCATGAAAATTGGTTTAGAGTCCTAGAAAACACGTTGTTAGATATTTCATAAGTTCGTCAAACTTGTACAAAGCTCATTAAGACACTTATAAGCACTCATGTTGCATGAAACTTGGTTTAGAGTCCAACAATTCACGTTGTTAGAGGTTTCATAAGCTAGTCATCCTTTAACAAAGCTCATTGAGGAACTTATAAGCACTCGTGTTGCATGAAACTTTGTTTAAAGTCCTAGAAATGCGTTGTCAGAAGTTTCATAAGTTCGTCAAACTTGTACAAAGCTCATTAAGACACTTATAATCACTCATGTTGCATGAAACTTGGTTTAGAGTCCTAAAAACGCGTTGTTAGATATTTCTTAAGTTCTTCAAACTTGTACAAAATTCATTGAGACACATATAAGCACTCATATTGCATGAAAATTGGTTTAGAGTCCTAGAAACCACGTTGTTAGATATTTCATAAGTTCGTCAAACTTGTACAAAGCTCATTAAGACACTTATAAGCACTCATGTTGCATGAAACTTGGTTTAGAGTCCAAGAATTCACGTTGTTAGAGGTTTCATAAGCTAGTCAACCTTTAACAAACCTCATTGAGGAACTTATAAGCACTCATGTTGCATGAAACTTGGTTTAGAGTCCTAGAAACGCGTTGTTAGAAGTTTCATAAGTTCTTAAAACTTGTACTAAGCTCATTAAGACACGTATAATCACTCATGTTGCATGAAACTTGGTTTAAAGACTTAGAAACTCGTTGTTAGATATTTCATAAGTTCGTAAAACTTGTACAAAGCTTATTAAAACACTTATAAGCACTCATGTTGCATGAAACTTGGTTTAGAGTCCTAGAAACGCGTTGTTATACGCTTCATAACTTTGTGAAACTTGTACAAAGCTCATTGAGACACTTATAATTACTCATGTTGCATGAAACTTGGTTTAGAATCCTAGAAACACATTGTTAAATGTTTCATAAATTCGTAAAAGTTGTACAAAGCTCATTTAGACAATTATAAGCACTCATGTTGCATGAAACTTGATTTAGAGTCCTAGAAATGCGTTGTTAGATGTTTCATAAGTTCGTGAAACTTGTACAAAGCTCATTGAGGAACTTATAAGAACTCATGTTGCATGAAACTTGGTTTAGAGTCCTAGAAATGCGTTGTTAGATGTTTCATAAGTTCGTGAAACTTGTACAAAGCTCATTGAGGAACTTATAAGAACTCATGTTGCATAAAACTTGGTTTAGAGTCCTAGAAAGCACGTTGTTAGATGTTTCATAAGTTCGTCAACATTGTACAAAGCACATTAAGATCCTTATAATCACTCATGTTGCATGAAACTTGGTTTAGAGTCCTAGAAACGCGTTGGTAAATGTTTCATAAGTTCGTCAATTGTGTATAAAGATCATTGAGATACTTAGAAGCACTCATTTTGCAAGAAACTTGGTTTAGAGTCCTAGCAACCACATTGGTAGATGTTTCATAAGTTTGTAAAACTAGTACAAAGCTCATTGAGACACTTATAAGCACTCATGTTGTATGAAACTTGGTTTAGAGTCCTAGAAAGCACGTTGTTAGATGTTTCATAAGTTCGTCAACATTGTACAAACCACATTAAGACAGTTATAATCACTCATGTTGCATGAAACTTGGTTTAGAGTTCTAGAAACGCGTTGTTAGATATTTCATTAGTTCGTCAAACTTGTACAAAGCTCATTTAGAGACTTATAAGCACTAATGTTGCATAAAATTTGGTTTAGAGTCCTAGAAACCACGTTGTTAGATGTTTCATAAGTTCGTAAAACTTGTACAAAACTCATTGAGACACTTATAAGCACTCATGTTGCATGAAACATGGTTTCGAGTCCTAGAATTCACGTTGTTAGATGTTTCATAAGATCGTCAATCTTTAACAAAGCTCATTGAGACACTTATAAGCACTCATGTTGCATTAAAGTTGGTTTAGAGTCCTAGAAATGCGTTGTTAGATGTTTCTTAAGTTCGTGAAATTTGTACAAAGCTCATTGAGGAACTTATAAGAACTCATGTTGCATGAAACTTGGTTTAGAGTCTTAGATACGCGTTGTTATATGTTTCAAAAGCTCGTCAAATTTGTACAAAGCTCATTGAGACACTTATAATTACTCATGTTTTATGAAACTTGGTTTAGAGTCCTAGAAACGCGTTGTTAAATGTTTCATAAGTTCGCCATACGTGTACAAAGATCATTGAAACACTTATAAGCACTCATTTTGCATGAAAATTGGTTTAGAGTCCTAGCAACAACATTGTTAGATGTTTCATAAGTTGCTCAAACTTGTAAAAAACTCATTGAGACACTTATAAGCACTCATGTTGCGTGAAACTTGGTTTAGAGTCCTAGAAAAGCGTTGTTAGAAGTTTCATAAGTTCGTCAAACTTGTACAAAACTCATTAAACACTTATAATCACTCATGTTGCATGAATCTTGGTTTAGAGTCCTAGAAACGTGTTGTTAGATATTTCATAAGTTCTTCAAACTTGTACAAAACTCATTGAGACACTTGCACTCATGTTGCATGATAATTAGTTTAGAGTCCTAGAAACCACGTTGTTAGATATTTCATAACTTCGTCAAACTTGTACAAAGCTCATTAAGACACTTATAAGCACTCATGCTGCATGAAACTTGGTTTAGAGTACAAGAATTCAAGTTGTTAGAGTTTTCATAAGCTGGTCAACCTTTAACAAAGCTCATTGAGGAACTTATAAGCACTCATGTTGCATGAAACTTGGTTTAGAGTCCTACAAACGCGTTGTTAAATGTTTCATAACTTTGTGATACTTGTACAAACCTCATTGAGACACTTATAATTACTCATGTTGCATGAAACTTGGTTTAGAATCCTAGAAACGCATTGTTAAATGTTTCATATGTTCGTAAAACTTGTGCAAAACTCATTGAGGAACCTTATAAGCACTCATGTTGCATGAAACTTGGATTAGAGTCCTAGAAACGTGTTGTTAGATGTTTCGTAAGTCCGTCAAACTTGTACAAAGCTCATTGAGACACTTATAAGCACTCATGTTGCATGAAACTTGGTTTAGAGTCCTAGCAACGCGTTGTTAGATATTTCATAAGTTCGTGAAACTTGTACAACGCTCATTGATACACTTATAAGCACTCATGTTGCATGAACCTTGGTTTAGAGTCCGAGAAACCACGTTTTAGATGTTTCATAAGTTCATAAAACGTGTACAAAGCTCATTGAGACACTTATAAGCACTCATGTTGCATGAAACTTGGTTTGGAGTCCTAGAAACGCAATGTTAGATTTTTCATAAGTTCGTGAAACTTGTACAAATCTCATTGAGGAATTTATAAGCACTCATGTTTCTTGAAACTTGGTTTAGAGTCTTCGATACGCGTTTTTATATGTTTCATAAGTTCGTCAAACTTGAACAAAGCTCATTGAGACACTTAAAATTACTCATGTTGCTTGAAACTTGGTTTGGAGTCCTAAAAACGTATTGTTAGATTTTTCATATGTTCGTGAATATTGTACAAAGCTCATTGAGGAATTTATAAGTACTCATGTTGCATGAAACTTTGTTTAGAGTCCTAGAAACGCTTTGTTATGTGTTTCATAAGTTCGTCAAACGTGTACAAAGATCATTGGGACACTTATAAGCACTCATTTTGCATGAAACTTGGTTTAGAGTCCTGGAAACCACATTGTTAGATGTTTCATAAGTTCCTCAAACTAGTACAAAGCTCATTGAGACACTTATAAGCACTCATGTTGCATGAACATTGGTTAAGAGTCCTAGAAAGCACGTTGTTAGATGTTTTATAAGTTCGTCAAACTTGTATAAAGCTCATTGAGACACTTATAAGCACTCATGTTGCATGAAACTTGGTTTAGAGTCCTAGAAATGTGTTGTTAGATGTTTCATAACTTCTTCAAACTTGTACAAAGCTCATTGAGACACTTATAAATACTCATGTTGCATGAAACTTGGCTTAGAGTCCTAGAAACGCGTTGTTAGATATTTCATAAGTTCGTGAAACTTGTACAACGCTCATCGAGACACTTATAAGCACTCATGTTGCATGAAACTTGGTTTAGAGTCCTAGAAACCACATTTTTAGATGTTTCATAAGTTCGTCAAACTTGTACAAAATTCATTGAGAAACTTATAAACACTCATGTTGCATGAAACTTGGTTTAGAGTCCTAGAAATGCGTTGTTAGATGTTTCATAAGTTCGTGAAACTTTTACAAAGCTCATTGAGGAACTTATAAGCACTCATGTTGCATGAAACTTGGTTTAAAGTCCTAGAAACGCGTTGTTAAATGTTTCATAAGTTCGTCAAACGTGTACTTAGATCATTGAGACACTTATAAGCACTCATTTTAAGTGAAACTTGGTTTAGAGTCCTAGCAACCACATTGTTAGATGTTTCATAAGTTCATCAAACTAGTACAAAGCTCATTGAGCCACTTATAAGCACTCAAGTTGCATGAAACTTGGTTTAGAGTCCTAGAAACGCGTTGTTAGAAGTTTCATAAGTTTTTCAAACTTGTACAAAACTCATTAAACATTTATAATCACTCATATTGCATGAATCTAGGTTTAGAGTCCTAGAAACGCGTTGTTAGATATTTCATAAGTTCTTCAAACTTGTACAAAACTCATTGAGACACTTATAATCACTCATGTTGCATGAAACTTGGTTTAGAGTCCTATAAAGCACGTTGTTAGATGTTTCATAAGTTCGTCAACATTGTACAAACCACATTAAGACAGTTATAATCACTCATGTTGCATGAAACTTGGTTTAGAGTTCTAGAAACGCGTTGTTAGATATTTCATTAGTTCGTCAAACTTGTACAAAGCTCATTTAGAGACTTATAAGCACTAATGTTGCATAAAATTTGGTTTAGAGTCCTAGAAACCACGTTGTTAGATGTTTCATAAGTTCGTAAAACTTGTACAAAACTCATTGAGACACTTATAAGCACTCATGTTGCATGAAACATGGTTTAGAGTCCTAGAAATGCGTTGTTAGATGTTTCATAAGTTCGTGAAACTTTTACAAAGCTCATTGAGGAACTTATAAGCACTCATGTTGCATGAAACTTGGTTTAAAAGTCCTAGAAACGCGTTGTTAAATGTTTCATAAGTTCGTCAAACGTGTACTTAGATCATTGAGACACTTATACGCACTCATTTTAAGTGAAACTTGGTTTAGAGTCCTAGCAACCACATTGTTAGATGTTTCATAAGTTCATCAAACTAGTACAAAGCTCATTGAGCCACTTATAAGCACTCATGTTGCATGAAACTTGGTTTAGAGTCCTAGAAACGCGTTGTTAGAAGTTTCATAAATTCGTCAAACTTGTACAAAACTCATTAAACATTTATAATCACTCATGTTGCATGAATCTTGGTTTAGAGTCCTAGAAACGCGTTGTTAGATATTTCATAAGTTCTTCAAACTAGTACAAAGCTCATTGAGACACTTATAAGCACTCATGTTGTATGAAACTTGGTTAAGAGTCCTAGAAAGCACGTTGTTAGATGTTTCATAAGTTCGTCAACATTGTACAAACCACATTAAGACAGTTATAATCACTCATGTTGCATGAAACTTGGTTTAGAGTTCTAGAAACGCGTTGTTAGATATTTCATTAGTTCGTCAAACTTGTACAAAGCTCATTTAGAGACTTATAAGCACTAATGTTGCATAAAATTTGGTTTAGAGTCCTAGAAACCACGTTGTTAGATGTTTCATAAGTTCGTAAAACTTGTACAAAACTCATTGAGACACTTATAAGCACTCATGTTGCATGAAACATGGTTTCGAGTCCTAGAATTCACGTTGTTAGATGTTTCATAAGATCGTCAATCTTTAACAAAGCTCATTGAGACACTTATAAGCACTCATGTTGCATTA
This sequence comes from Cochlearia excelsa, assembly GCA_963556525.1. Classification (NCBI taxonomy): domain Eukaryota; kingdom Viridiplantae; phylum Streptophyta; class Magnoliopsida; order Brassicales; family Brassicaceae; genus Cochlearia; species Cochlearia excelsa. The sequence continues at coordinate 79,817 of CAUVZT010000059.1, forward strand.
AAGTTGGTTTAGAGTCCTAGAAATGCGTTGTTAGATGTTTCTTAAGTTCGTGAAATTTGTACAAAGCTCATTGAGGGACTTATAAGAACTCATGTTGCATGAAACTTGGTTTAGAGTCTTAGATACGCGTTGTTATATGTTTCAAAAGTTCGTCAAATTTGTACAAACTCATTGAGACACTTATAATTACTCATGTTTTATGAAACTTGGTTTAGAGTCCTAGAAACGCGTTATTAAATGTTTCATAAGTTCGCCATACGTGTACAAAGATCATTGAAACACTTATAAGCACTCATTTTGCATGAAAATTGGTTTAGAGTCCTAGCAACCACATTGTTAGATGTTTCATAAGTTGCTCAAACTTGTAAAAAACTCATTGAAACACTTATAAGCACTCATGTTGCGTGAAAATTGGTTTAGAGTCCTAGAAAGCACGTTGTTAGATGTTTTATAACTTTGTCAAAGTTGTACAAAGCTCATTGAGACACTTATAAGAACTCATGTTGCATGAAACTTGGTTTAGAGTCCTAGAAAAGCGTTGTTAGAAGTTTCATAAGTTCGTCAAACTTGTACAAAACTCATTAAACACTTATAATCACTCATGTTGCATGAATCTTGGTTTAGAGTCCTAGAAACGTGTTGTTAGATATTTCATAAGTTCTTCAAACTTGTACAAAACTCATTGAGACACTTGCACTCATGTTGCATGAAAATTAGTTTAGAGTCCTAGAAACCACGTTGTTAGATATTTCATAACTTCGTCAAACTTGTACAAAGCTCATTAAGACACTTATAAGCACTCATGCTGCATGAAACTTGGTTTAGAGTACAAGAATTCAAGTTGTTAGAGTTTTCATAAGCTGGTCAACCTTTAACAAAGCTCATTGAGGAACTTATAAGCACTCATGTTGCATGAAACTTGGTTTAGAGTCCTACAAACGCGTTGTTATATGTTTCATAACTTTGTGATACTTGTAAAAACCTCATTGAGACACTTATAATTACTCATGTTGCATGAAACTTGGTTTAGAATCCTAGAAACGCATTGTTAAATGTTTCATAAGTTCGTAAAACTTGTGCAAAACTCATTGAGGAACCTTATAAGCACTCATGTTGCATGAAACTTGGATTAGAGTCCTAGAAACGTGTTGTTAGATGTTTTGTAAGTCCGTCAAACTTGTACAAAGCTCATTGAGACACTTATAAGCACTCATGTTGCATGAAACTTGGTTTAGAGTCCTAGCAACGCGTTGTTAGATATTTCATAAGTTCGTGAAACTTGTACAACGCTCTTTGATACACTTATAAGCACTCATGTTGCATGAACCTTGGTTTAGAGTCCGAGAAACCACGTTTTAGATGTTTCATAAGTTCATAAAACGTGTACAAAGCTCATTGAGACACTTATAAGCACTCATGTTGCATGAAACTTGGTTTGGAGTCCTAGAAATGCAATGTTAGATTTTTCATAAGTTCGTGAAACTTGTACAAAGCTCATTGAGGAATTTATAAGCACTCATGTTTCTTGAAACTTGGTTTAGAGTCTTCGATACGCGTTTTTATATGTTTCATAAGTTCGCCAAACTTGAACAAACCTCATTGAGACACTTAAAATTACTCATGTTGCTTGAAACTTGGTTTGGAGTCCTAAAAACGTATTGTTAGATTTTTCATATGTTCGTGAATATTGTACAAAGCTCATTGAGGAATTTATAAGTACTCATGTTGCATGAAACTTTGTTTAGAGTCCTAGAAACGCTTTGTTATGTGTTTCATAAGTTCGTCAAACGTGTACAAAGATCATTGGGACACTTATAAGCACTCATTTTGCATGAAACTTGGTTTAGAGTCCTAGAAACCACATTGTTAGATGTTTCATAAGTTCCTCAAACTAGTACAAAGCTCATTGAGACACTTATAAGCACTCATGTTGCATGAACATTGGTTAAGAGTCGTAGAAAGCACGTTGTTAGATGTTTTATAAGTTCGTCAAACTTGTATAGATCTCATTGAGACACTTATAAGCACTCATGTTGCATGAAACTTGGTTTAGAGTCCTAGAAATGTGTTGTTAGATGTTTCATAACTTCTTCAAACTTGTACAAAGCTCATTGAGACACTTATAAATCCTCATGTTGCATGAAACTTGGCTTAGAGTCCTAGAAACGCGTTGTTAGATATTTCATAAGTTCGTGAAACTTGTACAACGCTCATCGAGACACTTATAAGCACTCATGTTGCATGAAACTTGGTTTAGAGTCCTAGAAACCACAATTTTAGATGTTTCATAAGTTCGTCAAACTTGTACAAAATTCATTGAGACACTTATAAACACTCATGTTGCATGAAACTTGGTTTAGAATCCTAGAAATGCGTTGTTAGATGTTTCATAAGTTCGTGAAACTTTTACAAAGCTCATTGAGGAACTTATAAGCACTCATGTTGCATGAAACTTGGTTTAAAGTCCTAGAAACGCGTTGTTAAATGTTTCATAAGTTCGTCAAACGTGTACTTAGATCATTGAGACACTTATAAGCACTCATTTTAAGTGAAACTTGGTTTAGAGTCCTAGCAACCACATTGTTAGATGTTTCATAAGTTCATCAAACTAGTACAAAGCTCATTGAGCCACTTATAAGCACTCATGTTGCATGAAACTTGGTTTAGAGTCCTAGAAACGCGTTGTTAGAAGTTTCATAATTTCGTCAAACTTGTACAAAACTCATTAAACATTTATAATCACTCATGTTGCATGAATCTTGGTTTAGAGTCCTAGAAACGCGTTGTTAGATATTTCATAAGTTCTTCAAATTTGTACAAAACTCATTGAGACACTTATAAGCACTCATGTTGCATGAAAATTAGTTTAGAGTCCTAGAAACCACGTTGTTAGATATTTCATAAGTTCGTCAAACTTGTACAAAGCTCATTAAGACACTTATAATTAAGCACTCATGCTGCATGAAACTTGGTTTAGAGTCCAAGAATTCAAGTTGTTAGAGTTTTCATAAGCTGGTCAACCTTTAACAAAGCTCATTGAGGAACTTATAAGCACTCATGTTGCATGAAACTTGGTTTAGAGTCCTACAAACGCGTTGTTATATGTTTCCTAACTTTGTGATACTTGTACAAAGCTCATTGAGACACTTATAATTACTCATGTTGCATGAAACTTGGTTTAGAATCCTAGAAACGCATTGTTAAATGTTTCATAAGTTCGTAAAACTTGTACAAAACTCATTGAGGAACCTTATAAGCACTCATGATGCATGAAACTTGGATTAGAGTCCTAGAAACGTGTTGTTAGATGTTTCGTAAGTCCCCCAAACTTGTACAAAGCTCATTGAGACACTTATAAGCACTCATGTTGCATGAAACTTGGTTTAGAGTCCTAGCAACGAGTTGTTAGATATTTCATAAGTTCGTGAAACTTGTACAACGCTCATTGATATACTTATAAGCACTCATGTTGCATGAACCTTGGTTTAGAGTCCGAGAAACCACGTTTTTAGATGTTTCATAAGTTCGTAAAACGTGTACAAAGCTCATTGAGACACTTATAAGCACTCATGTTGCATGAAACTTGGTTTGGAGTCCTAGAAATGCAATGTTAGATTTTTCATAAGTTCGTGAAACTTGTACAAAGCTCATTGAGGAATTTATAAACACTCATGTTTCTTGAAACTTGGTTTAGAGTATTCGATACGCGTTGTTATATGTTTCATAAGTTCGTCAAACTTGTACAAAGCTCATTGAGACACTTAAAATTACTCATGTTTCTTGAAACTTGGTTTGGAGTCCTAAAAACGTATTGTTAGATGTTTCATATGTTCGTGAATATTGTACAAAGCTCATTGAGGAATTTATAAGTACTCATGTTGCATGAAACTTTGTTTAGAGTCCTAGAAACGCGTTGTTATGTATTTCATAAGTTCGTCAAACGTGTACAACGATCATTGAGACACTTATAAGCACTCATTTTGCATGAAACTTGGTTTAGAGTCCTAGAAACCACATTGTTAGATGTTTCATAAGTTCCTCAAACTAGTACAAAGCTCATTGAGACACTTATAAGCACTCATGTTGCATGAACATTGGTTAAGAGTCCTAGAAAGCACGTTGTTAGATGTTTTATAAGTTCGTCAAACTTGTATAAAGCTCATTGAGACACTTATAAGCACTCATGTTGCATGAAACTTGGTTTAGATTCCTAGAAATGTGTTGTTAGATGTTTCATAACTTCTTCAAACTTGTACAAACCTCATTGAGACGCTTATAAACACTTATGTTGCATGAAACTTGGTTTAGATTCCTAGAAATGTGTTGTTAGATGTTTCATAACTTCTTCAAACTTGTATAAAGCTCATTGAGACACTTATAAGCACTCATGTTGCATGAAACTTGGTTTAGAGTCCTAGAAACGCGTTGTTAGATATTTCATAAGTTCTTCAAAGTTGTACAAAACTCATTGAGACACTTATAAGCACTCATGTTGCATGAACATTGGTTAAGAGTCCTAGAAAGCACGTTGTTAGATGTTTCATAAGTTCGTCAAACTTGTACAAAATTCATTGAGACACTTATAAACACTCATGTTGCATGAAACTTGGTTTAGAGTCCTAGAAATGCGTTGTTAGATGTTTCATAAGTTCGTGAAAGTTTTACAAAGCTCATTGAGGAACTTATAAGCACTCATGTTGCATGAAACTTGGTTTAAATTCCTAGAAATGCGTTGTTAGATGTTTCATAAGTTCGTGAAACTTGTACAAAGCTCATTGAGGAACTTATAAGAACTCATGTTGCATGAAACATGGTTTAGAGTCCTAGCAACCACATTGTTAGATGTTTCATAAGTTCATCAAACTAGTACAAAGCTCATTGAGCCACTTATAAGCACTCATGTTGCATGAAACTTGGTTTAGAGTCCTAGAAACGCGTTGTTAGAAGTTTCATAAGTGAGTCAAACTTACAAAACTCATTAAACATTTATAATCACTCATGTTGCATGAATCTTGGTTTAGAGTCCTAGAAACGCGTTGTTAGATATTTCATAAGTTCTTCAAACTTGTACAAAACTCATTGAGACACTTATAACCACTCATGTTGCATGAAAATTAGTTTAGAGTCCTAGAAACCACGTTGTTAGATATTTCATTAGTTCGTCAAACTTGTACAAAGCGCATTAAGAAACTTATAAGCACTCATGCTGCATGAAACTTGGTTTAGAGTCCAGGAATTCAAGTTGTTAGAGTTTTCATAAGCTGGTCAACCTTTAACAAAGCTCATTGAGGAACTTATAAGCACTCATGTTGCATGAAACTTGGTTTAGAGTCCTACAAACGCGTTGTTATATGTTTCCTAACTTTGTGATACTTGTACAAAGCTCATTGAGACACTTATAATTACTCATGTTGCATGAAACTTGGTTTAGAATCCTAGAAACACATTGTTAAATGTTTCATAAGTTCGTAAAACTTGTACAAAACTCATTGAGGAACCTTATAACCACTCATGTTGCATGAAACTTGGATTAGAGTCCTAGAAACGTGTTGTTAGATGTTTCGTAAGTCTGTCAAACTTGTACAAAGCTCATTGAGACACTTATTAGCACTCATGTTGCATGAAACTTGGTTTAGAGTCCTAGCAACGAGTTGTTAGATATTTCATAAGTTCGTGAAACTTGTACAACGCTCATTGATATACTTATAAGCACTCATGTTGCATGAACCTTGGTTTAGAGTCCGAGAAACCACGTTTTTAGATGTTTCATAAGTTCGTAAAACGTGTACAAAGCTCATTGAGACACTTATAAGCACTCATGTTGCATGAAACTTGGTTTGGAGTCCTAGAAATGCAATGTTAGATCATAAGTTCGTGAAACTTGTACAAAGCTCATTGAGGAATTTATAAGCAATCACGTTTCTTGAAACTTGGTTTAGAGTCTTCGATACGCGTTGTTATATGTTTCATAAGTTCGTCAAACTTGTACAAAGCTCATTGAGACACTTAAAATTACTCATGTTGCATGAAACTTGGTTTGGAGTCCTAAAAACGTGTTGTTAGATGTTTCATAAGTTCGTGAATAATGTACAAAGCTCATTGAGCAATTTATAAGTACTCATGTTTTATGAAACTTGGTTTAGAGTCCTAGAAACGCGTTGTTAAATGTTTCATAAGTTCGTCAAACGTGTACAAAGATCATTGAGACAATTATAAGCACTCATTTTGCATGAAACTTGGTTTAGAGTTCTAGCAACCAGATTGTTAGATGTTTCATAAGTTCGTCAAACTAGTAAAAAGCTCATTGAGATACTTATAAGCACTCATGTTGCATGAAAATTGGTTTAGAGTCCTAGAAAGCACGTTGTTAGATGTTTTATAACTTCGTCAAACTTGTACAAACCTCATTGAGACAATTATAAGCACTCATGTTGCATGAAACTTGGTTTAGATTCCTAGAAACGCGTTGTTAGAAGTTTCATAAGTTCGTCCAACTTGTACAAAGCTCATTAAGACACTTATAATCACTCATGTTGCATGAAACTTGGTTTAGAGTCCTAGAAACGGGTTGTTAGATATTTCATAGGTTCTTCAAACTTGTACAAAACTCATTGAGACACTTATAAGCACTCATGTTGCATGAAAATTGGTTTAGAGTCCTAGAAACAACGTTGTTAGATATTTCATAAGTTCGTCAAACTTGTACAAAGCTCATTAAGACACCTATAAGCACTCATGTTGCATGAAACTTGGTTTAGAGTCCAAGAATTCACGTTGTTAGAGGTTTCATAAGCTAGTCAACCTTTAACAAAGCTCATTGAGGAACTTAGAAGCACTCATAACTTTGTGAAACTTGTACAAAGCTCATTGAGACACTTATAATTACTCATGTTGCATGAAACTTGGTTTAGAATCCTCGAAACGCATTGTTAAATGTTTCATAAGTTCGTAAAACTTGTACAAAACTCATTGACGAACTTATAAGAACTCATGTTGCATGAAACTTGGATTAGAGTCCTAGAGACGCTTTGTTAGATGTTATTTAAGTCCGTCAAACTTGTACAAAGCTCATTGAGACACTTATAAGCAATCATGTTGCATGAAACTTGGTTTAGAGTCCTAGCAACGCGTTGTTAGATATTTCATAAGTTCGTGAAACTTGTACAACGATCATTGATACACTTATAAGCACTCATGTTGCATGAACCTTTGTTTAGATTCCGAGAAACCACGTTTTAAGATGTTTCATAAGTTCGTCAAACTTGTACAAAGCTCATTGAGACACTTATAAGCACTCATGTTGCATTAAACTTGGTTTGGAGTCCTAGAAATGCAATGTTAGAAGTTTCATAAGTTCGTGAAAGTTGAACAAAGCTCATTGAGGAATTTATAAGCACGCATGTTTCCTGAAACTTGGTTTAGAGTCTTCGATACGCGTTGTTATATGTTTCATAAGTTCGTCAAACTTGTACAAAGCTCATTGATACACTTAAAATTACTCATGTTGCATGAAACTTGGTTTGGAGTCCTAAAAATGTATTGTTAGATGTTTCATAAGTTCGTGAATATTCTACAAAGCTCATTGAGGAATTTATAAGTACTCATGTTGCATGAAACTTGGTTTAGAGTCTTAGAAACGCGTTGTTATGTGTTTCATAAGTTCGTCAAACGTGTACAAAGATCATTGAGACACTTATTAGCACTCATTTTGCATGAAACTTGGTTTAGAGTCCTAGAAACCACATTGTTAGATGTTTCATAAGTTCGTCAAACTAGTACAAAGCTCATTGAGACACTTATAAGCACTCATGTTGCATGAAAATTGGTTAAAAGTCCTACATAAACACTCATGTTGCATGAAACTTGGCTTAGAGTCCTAGAAATGCGTTGTTAGATATTTCATAAGTTCGTGAAACTTGTACAACGCTCATTGAGACACTTATAAGCACTCATGTTGCATGAAACTTGGTTTGGAGTCCTAGAAACAATATTTTTAGATGTTTCATAAGTTCGTCAAACTTGTACAAAGCTCATTGAGACACTTATAAGCACTCATGTTGCATGAAACTTGGTTTGGAGTCCTAGAAATGCGTTGTTAGATGTTTCATAAGTTTCGTGAAACTTGTTTAAAGCTCATTGAGGGAACTTATAAGCACTCATGTTGCATGAAACTTGGTTTAGAGTCCTAGAAACGCGTTTTTAAATGTTTCATAAGTTCGTCAAACGTGTACATAGATCATTAAGACACTTATAAGCACTCATTTTGCATGAAACTTGGTTTAGAGTCCCTAGCAACCACATTGTTAGATGTTTCATAAGTTCGTCAAACTAGTACAAAGTTCATTGAGCCACTTATAAGCACTCATGTTGCATGAAAATTTGTTAAGAGTCCTACAAAGCACGTTGTTGGATGTTTTATAAGTTCTTCAAACTTGTATAAAGCTCATTGAGACACTTATAAGCACTCATGTTGCATGAAACTTGGTTTAGAGTCCTAGAAACGCGTTGTTAGATATTTCATAAGTTCTTCAAAGTTGTACAAAACTCATTGAGACACTTATAAGCACTCATGTTGCATGAAAATTGGTTTAGAGTCCTAGAAACCACGTTGTTAGATATTTCATAGGTTCATCAAACTTGTACAAAGCTCATTAAGACACTTATAAGCAGTCATGTTGCATGAAACTTGGTTTGAAGTCCTATAATTCACGTTGTTAGATGTTTCGTAAGCTCGTCAACCTTTAACAAAGCTCATTGAGGAACTTATAAGTACTCATGTTGCATGAAACTTGGTTTAGAGTCCTAGAAACGCGTTGTTATATGTTATATAACTTCGTGAAACTTGTACAAAGCTCATTGAGACACTTATAATTACTCATGTTGCATGAAACTTGGTTTAGAGTCCTAGAAACGCATTGTAAATGTTTCATAAGTTCGTAAAACTTCTACAAAACTCATTGAGGAACTTATAAGCACTCATGTTGCATGAAACTTGGATTGGAGTCCTAGAAACGCGTTGTTAGATATTTCGTAAGTTTGTCAAACTTGTAAAACGCTCATTGAGACACTTATAAGCACTCGAGCAACTCCATCAATGGAGACACTCTCATGTCTAATTTGTAATATTGATAAATTTTTTTAATGTAATTTTATGTATAAAGACACTTTTGATGTTTACGCAGCAGCATCCATTGGTAGACATTGTGGTGTTTTTAAAAAAGAGGAATTCACAAAACTACACCCTTTCTTCCCTTCCTTTACAAAACTCTATGTAATTCAATTTTTTCACAAATTTACACCTTTAAAACTTTTCAAAGTTTGATTTACCCTTTAAAAAATGTTCAAAATTAAAATCTTTTAATTTGGGTTCGCTAATTAGTGTTTAAGGTATAGTATTAAGGGGGTAGGGATTGTGTGGATATGGTTTATTTGGATTTAATTTTTAGTGTTTAGGTATATTTTTGTGAAGTTATTTTGAAATGATGTAGTTTTGTGAAATGTAATTCAAATGGTGTAGTTTTGTAATTCACCCTTAAAAAAACTTTTGCATTTTTTTTTTTGAAAAAAACTTTTGCAAATTTAAACAGAAATAAAAAAATAAAAAAATAAAAAAAACTTGGAAAATGATCAAATTGGCGACATGTGTCGTTTATTTTCATATAAGACACAAGTCTTATTTGCCTAATATAAGACACAAGTCTTATTTATTTTCATCACATTTGCTTTTTTCTAATATTTTATAAATAAGACCTAGCCCAAAAACCAAAAAGGACCCTCCACTAGAGATGGTCTCATGTTGCATGAAACTTGGTTTATAGTCTTAGAAACCACGTTTTAGATGTTTCATAAGTTTGTCAAACTTGTACAAAGCTCATTAAGACACTTAGCACTGTTATATGTTTAATCTTAGATACGCGTTGTTATATGTTTCATAAATTCGTAAAACTTGTACAAAACTCATTGAGACACTTATAATTACTCATGTTGCATGAAATTTGGTTTGGAGTCCTAGAAATGCAATGTTAGATGTTTCATAATTTCGTGAATATTGTACAAAGCTCATTGAGGAATTTATAAGTACTCATGTTGCATGAAACTTGGTTTAGAGTACTAGAAATGCGTTGTTAAATATTTCATAAATTCGTCAAACGTGTACAAAACTCATTGAGACACTTATAAGCACTCATTTTGCACGAAACTTGGTTTAATGTTCTAGCAACCATATTGTTTGATGTTTCATAAATTCGTGAAACTAGTACAAAACTCATTAAGAAACTTATAAGCACTCATGTTGCATGAAACTTAGTTTAGAGTCCTAGAAAAGCGTTGTTAGATATTTCATAAGTTCGTCAAACTTGTACAAAGCTTATTGAGACACTTATAAGCACTCATATTGCATGAAACTTGGTTTAGAGTCCTAGAAACGCGTTGTTAGATGTTTCATAAGTTCGTCAAACTTGTATAAATCTCATTGAGACACTTATAAACAATCATGTTGCATGAAACTTGGTTTAGAGTCCTAGAAACACGTTGTTAGAAGTTTCATAAGTTCGTGAAACTTGTATAAAGCTCATTAAGACAATGAAATTAGCAATGAAATTAGGTTAGCGTTGCTAAATCCTAGCTAAATAGCGACGATTTAGCAATGAAATTAGGTTAGCGTTGCTAAATCCTTGCTAAATAGCGTCGATTTAGCAACGAATATTAACAATCTTTGCTATTTCGTTGGAAATTTTAAATATTATTTAAAAAAAAAAAATAATTTATTTATATATTTCACATAACACACACAAAAATTATTACAAATAACACACACAAAAATAATTACAAAAACACACAAAGATTACAAATATTACAAAAACACACACAAATATTACAAATAACATACACAAATATTACAAAAACACAAAAAGAAAATTATTCATTATTATTATCGGAATCAACAGATTCGACTTCGCTACTTTCATCGAATTCATCTGCACCTCTGTCGTCTTCATCATCCACAATATCTTCAACAACTTGATTATCGGGGTCGACAAAGAATACATCTTTCGTCGATTGATTTGTTGGAATGATTGTCCCACCAATGACATCTTGTTGCATAGGAACGTCATCGTTACCCATAATTAAACCTCTTGGAACTACTTGGACTACTGCACTCCATGCTATATCGCTAGTCTTAACCCGAGGATAAGGAATGAAAGTAACTTGCTCAGCTTGAGATCCAAGGATAAAAGGTTCAAACTTCCGATATCGTCGCGACTGGTTGACGTCGATCACACCAAATTTGTTGTACCGAACACCACGACCGAGTGTTGGATCAAACCAATCACATTTGAAGAGGTTTGTTCGTAAATTGACTAATCCCTGATAATGCACTTCAATAATATCCGTTAGAAGACCATAAAAAATTGAATCACCCGACACGGTTACCCCATAATTCGTGGTTGCTCGACGTTGACCATGACTTAAGGTGTGGAACACGTAACCACGAGTGAAATACATAGGAGAAGTTGTGATCTTTCGAGCGGTCCTTGTATTAACTCGCGAAACCACACTGGATATGTTGTGTCACCATATGCGATCTGCGTTTTCAACCAAGCTGCAAAATCCCGTTTTTTAAGAGTGGTTACTTCGTCTTTTGAAAGTCCCTGGATAAACCTCATCCACTTGCTCCTCGAACATTCTAAAACAATGCGCAGAAACTGAATCAAAATTAAATATTTATTTTGTTTATGCATGATGGGTTTGCGAATGAATAGTTGCACATACCTTTCAAAAGGTCGGGCATATTCACAATTAAGGAGGATGTAAGTATGTGCGCTTTGCCGATGTTGATCACTTTCCCACCAAACTTCTTTCATTTTTCCGCTAGCTCTTCCGATTGGAGAAAATATATCGGGTACCCCTTCCATTCAATACATTGCGTCAACACCTCCATCATCGTAGCGTCGTGTTGTTGTTCTACTTGTTCTTACATTGGAACCGAAATAATATGAGGCGAAATGACACGTCTCTTTAGTTAAAGATCCAACAACAATAGATCCTTCAACCCTTGCAAGGTTTTTCGCCTTTCTTTTCAAATGTCCCATAAATCGTTCGAAAGGATACATCCACCGAAACTGCACAGGCCCTCCTAATTCTACCTCGTGAGGAAGATGTATTGGAAAGTGTTCCATAACATCGAAAAAGGATGGAGGGGAAAATCTTCTCCAAGTTGCACAACACAATCGGGATACTAACACGTAAGCGTTCAATGACCTCTTTCGTAAGCGTACGGGTGCATAAATCTCTCGGAAAAATGCACCGATCTCTGGAAAATTTTAAATATTAATTTAATTATATACTTAATTATTAGCTTAATTAATCAAAATTAAAATATAAACATTTTAGGGTTCAATGATACCTTCTATTGTTGTGTGTGCGGGTTCGGGAAAAAGCTCATCGAAAGCAAAAGGTAAAAGTCTTTGCATAAATACATGACGATCGTGACTTTTCATACCTGAAAACTTTTGACCATTCTCAACACATGCAGATAACTTTGAAACATATCCGTCGGAAAACTTGACATACGAAGCGACCCAATTGAATAACGCGTTTTTCGCTTCGAGGTTTCAATTTGTAGATTTGGGACCGGAGTCTTTACCATCTTTCGTGATATGCAACTCACTTCTAAAACATATGTCTGGCAAATCCATTCTTGTCTTCAAATTTTCTTTAGTTCTCCCATGTACATTCAACAATGTGTTTATAATATTATCAAAATTTTTTTTTTCAATGTGCATAATGTCGAAGTTATGTCTCAACAAGTGATTTTTCCAGTACGGGAGTTCCCAAAAAATGTTTTTCTTGTGCCAGTTATGGCTTTCTCCGTATCCATCGAGTAAATTAGAAACATGCCAATTACCACCCCGTCTACATGTTTTTTGCGCCCCGTAATTATCCAACTCTTCCAATAACTCTGCCCCCGTCGGATAAAGTAGGGGTGAATGTTTAACGACTCGATTCTTCTTAAATAACCTTCTGTTCTTTCGGTAAGGATGATTGATTGGAAGGAAACGTCGGTGACAATCAAACCAACTTGTTTTCCTTCCATGTGGGAGTTGAAACGCATCGTCCGATGACGGCAATATGGACAAGACAATTGTACATGCGTTGTCCAACCTGCTAACATGCCATAAGCATGAAAGTCACTAATAGTCCACATGAGCACTGCACGCATCGTAAAAAATTTCTTGCATGAGATATCATACGTACGAACCCCGGTGGACCATAGCTCTTTTTAAATCATGTATGAAAGGTTGCGGAAAAATATCAAGAGCTCTCTTTGGGTGCTTTGGACTGGTACTAAAATGCTTAAGAAAAGAAATTCTCTTTTTGCATGCACATATTGGGAGGTAGATTATACGGAGTTAGTATAAGCGGCCACAAAGAGTACTGTCTACCGACATACCGAATGGACTAAATCGGGTCGGTGCATAAACCAAGGTATACATTACGAACCTCTCTAGCGAAATCGAGTATACCGTGTTGAAGTGCTTCCAAGCCTTTGCATCTGACGGATGAGTGACTTCCCCATCTTCAACTGAGTGTTCTGCATGTCATCTCATCAAATCAGATATCCTCTCTGATGGATACAATCTTTTGAGTCTGTCTGTGATGGGTAAGTACCACATCCGTTGATACGGGACTTTACTCCCCTTCCCTTGGACCTTATATCTCGGTTGACGACAAAACGACATTCAAGCAGCTCATCATCATCTTTCCAATAAATCATACAATTGTTAACACAAACATCAATCATTTCGAAGGCAATCCAAGACTAAAAACCAACTTTTGTATTTCGTAATACGACTCAGCAGCTACATTACCCTCAGGCAGATATTCTTTCAGTAACTCCGCCCATGAGTCCATACAAAACTCACTCAAATTATTATCAGATTTTATATTCATCATCCTAGATGCTAATGATAGTTTTGACAATCCAACTTTACATCCCTCGTAAATTGGTTTATTCGCAGCGTCTAACATATCATAAAAGCGTTAAGCATCTAGGTTAGGTTCCTCAACAACATTTTCGGATAAATACTCCCTCGTATCATGAAATGCATCAGCAACCATTTCATGATATCTATTATCATCTACATGCACATAACTATCGGCCTGATCATGATCATAGTTACTATCAAAATGATGCGGTAAATTAGCAGGTTCGTTACTAACATGATCACTAACATGAAACGTATAACTACTATCTCCAACTTCAGTATTATTAGAGTTATACCCTTCCCATGTTGAAACCAAACAAAATATTGCGGCCTAAAACCTCTATTAAAAGGATGTTTCCATACGGTTTCAACAAACACGTATTTATTGTTAACCCACTTCTTACATGGACAATACATTTTACCGGTATCTTGCGTATTCTGCATGTTTCCGGCCTGCTGCATGAATGCTTGAAGTCCCTGCGTAAATTTGTCTGTAACTACCCCCGATCGATCTTTATGCCGATACATCCAAGACCGTAACTCGTATATATTGTTATTACCGTGAGACATTGAAATTTTTAGAGTGTTTATATTTTTATAGAGTGAATGTTTTTGTATTGTGTTGTGGTGTGATTTTTTGAAGAGTGTAGAGGTGTTTATATAGTCCCATTCTAAATTTTTTGCAACCATTTAGCAAGGAAAATTAGCAACGATTTAGCAATGTTTTTGAAAATGTGCTTACCTAATTAGCGACCTTCCTCGCTAATTCGTCGCTAATTAGCTAGGATATATATTCGTCGCTAAATCGTCGCTAATTTTGCGACGAAATAATACCTCGATAAATAGCGACGATTTAGCGACGAAAAGATTCTCCGTTGCTATTTCGTCGTCAATTCGTTGCTATATAATTCGTCACTATTTCCTTGCTAAATTTCGTTGCTAAAAGCCCATTTTCTTGTAGTGTCTAGAAACGCGTGGTTAGATGTTTCATAAGTTAGTCAAACTCGTACAAAGCTCATTGAGACACTTATAAGCACTCATGTTGCATGAAAGTTGTTTTAGAGTCCTAGAAACCCGTTGTTAGATGTTTCATAAGTTCGTGAAACTTGTACAAAGCTCATTGAGGAACTTATATGCACTCATGTTGCATGAAATTTGGTTTAGAGTCTTCGATACGCGTTGTTATATGTTTCATAAATTCGTCAAACTTGTACAAAGCTCATTGAGATACTTATAATTATTCATGTTGCATGAAACTTTGTTTGGAGCCCTAGAAACGCGTTGTTAGATGTTTCATAATTTCGTGAATATTGTACAAACCTCATTGAGGAATTTATAAGTAATCATGTTGCATGAAACTTGGTTTAGAGTCCTAGAAACGCGTTGTTAGATGTTTCATAAGTTCGTCAACCTAGTACAAACCTCATTGAGACAACGATAAGCACTCATGTTGCATGAAGCTTGGTTTAGAGTCCTATAAACGCGTTGTTAGATGTTTCATAAGTTCGTCAAACTTGTACAAAGCTCATTGACGAACTTATCAGCACTCATGTTTCATGAAACTTGGATTAAAATCCTAGAAACGCGTTTTTAGATGTTTCATAACTTCATGAAACTTGTACAAAGCTCATTGAGACACTTATAATTACTTATGTTGCATGAAACTTGGTTTAGAGTCCTAGAAAAGCATTGTTATTTGTTTCATAAGTTCGTAAAACTTGTTCAAAGCTCATTGAGTAACTTATAGGCACTCATGTTGCATGAAATTTGGATTAGAGTGGGTAGAAACGCGTTGTTATATGTTTCGTAAGTCCGTCTAACTTGTACAAAGCTCATTGAGACACTTATAAGCACTCATGTTGCATGAAACATGGTTTAGAGTCCTATAAAACACGTTTTTAGATGTTTCATAAGTTCTTCAAACTTGTACAAAGCTCATTGAGACACTTATAAGCACTCACGTTGCATGAAACTTGGTTTAGAGTCCTAGAAATGTGTTGTTAGATGTTTCATAAGTTCGTAAAACTTGTACAAAGCTCTTTGAGACCCTTATAAGCACTCATGTTGCATGAAACTTGGTTTAGAGTCCTAGAAATCACGTTGTTAGATGTTTCATAAGTTCGTCAACCTTTAACAAAGATCATTGAGACACTTATAAGCACTCATGTTGCATTAAACTTGGTTTAGAGTCCTAGAAATGCGTTGTTAGATGTTTCATAAGTTCGTGAATAATGTACAAAGCTCATTGAGGAATTTATAAGTACTCATGTTTTATGAAACTTGGTTTAGAGTCCTAGAGTCGCTTTGTTAGATGTTATTTAAGTCCGTCAAACTTGTACAAAGCTCATTGAGACACTTATAAGCACTCATGTTGCATGAAACTTGGTTTAGAGTCCTAGCAACGCGTTGTTAGATATTTCATAAGTTCGTGAAACTTGTACAACGATCATTGATACACTTATAAGCACTCATGTTGCATGAACCTTTGTTTAGATTCCGAGAAACCACATTTTAAGATGTTTCATAAGTTCGTCAAACTTGTACAAAGCTCATTGAGACACTTATAAGCACTCGTGTTGCATTAAACTTGGTTTGGAGTCCTAGAAATGCAATGTTAGAAGTTTCATAAGTTCGTGAAAGTTGAACAAAGCTCATTGAGGAATTTATAAGCACGCATGTTTCCTGAAACTTGGTTTAGAGTCTTCGATACGCGTTGTTATATGTTTCATAAGTTCGTCAAACTTGTACAAAGCTCATTGATACACTTAAAATTACTCATGTTGCATGAAACTTGGTTTGGAGTCCTAAAAATGTATTGTTAGATGTTTCATAAGTTCGTGAATATTGTACAAAGCTCATTGAGGAATTTATAAGTACTCATGTTGCATGAAACTTGGTTTAGAGTCTTAGAAACGCGTTGTTATGTGTTTCATAAGTTCATCAAACGTGTACAAAGATCATTGAGACACTTATAAGCACTTATTTTGCATGATGCTTGGTTTAGAGTCCTAGAAACCACATTGTTAGATGGTTCATAAGTTCGTCAAACTAGTACATAGTTCATTGAGACACTTATAAGCACTCATGTTGCATGAAAATTGGTTAAGAGTCCTACAAAGCACGTTGTTGGATGTTTTATAAGTTCGTCAAACTTGTATAAAGCTCATTGAGACACTTATAAGCACTCATGTTGCATGAAACTTGGTTTAGATTCCTAGACAGTGTTGTTAGATGTTTCATAACTTCGTCAAACTTGTACAAAGCTCATTGAAACACTTATAAACACTCATGTTGCATGAAACTTGGCTTAGAGTCCTAGAAACGCGTTGTTAGATATTTCATAAGTTCGTGAAACTTGTACAACGCTCATTGAGACACTTATAAGCACTCATGTTGCATGAAACTTGGTTTGGAGTCCTAGAAACAATATTTTTAGATGTTTCATAAGTTTGTCAAACTTGTACAAAGATCATTGAGACACTTATAAGCACTCATGTTGCATGAAACTTGGTTTAGAGTCCTAGAAATGTGTTGTTAGATGTTTCATAAGTTCGTGAAACTTGTTTAAAGCTCATTGAGGAACTTATAAGCACTCATGTTTCATGAAACTTGGTTTAAAGTCCTAGAAACGCGTTTTTAAATGTTTCATAAGTTCGTCAAACGTGTACATAGATCATTAAGACACTTATAAGCACTCATTTTGCATGAAACTTGGTTTAGAGTCCTAGCAACCACATTGTTAGATGTTTCATAAGTTCGTCAAACTAGTACAAAGTTCATTGAGCCACTTATAAGCACTCATGTTGCATGAAAATTGGTTAAGAGTCCTACAAAGCACGTTGTTGGATGTTTTATAAGTTCGTCAAACTTGTATAAAGCTCATTGAGACACTTATAAGCACTCATGTTGCATGAAACTTGGTTTAGAGTCCTAGAAACGCGTTGTTAGATATTTCATAAGTTCTTCAAAGTTGTACAAAACTCATTGAGACACTTATAAGCACTCATGTTGCATGAAAATTGGTTTAGAGTCCTAGAAACCATGTTGTTAGATATTTCATAGGTTCTTCAAACTTGTACAAAGCTCATTAAGACACTTATAAGCACTCATGTTGCATGAAACTTGGTATGAAGTTCTATAATTCACGTTGTTAGATGTTTCGTAAGCTCGTCAACCTTTAACAAAGCTCATTGAGGAACTTATAAGTACTCATGTTGCATGAAACTTGGTTTAGAGTCCTAGAAACGCGTTGTTATATGTTATATAACTTCGTAAAACTTGTACAAAGCTCATTGAGACACTTATAATTACTCATGTTGCGTGAAACTTGGTTTAGAGTCCTAGAAATGCATTGTAAATGTTTCATAAGTTCGTAAAACTTCTACAAAGCTCATTGAGGAACTTATAAGCACTCATGTTGCATGAAACTTGGATTAGAGTCCTAGAAACGCGTTGTTAGATATTTCGTAATTCTGTCAAACTTGTAAAACGCTCATTGAGACACTTATAATCACTCATGTTGCATGAAACTTGGTTTAGAGTCCTAGAAACCACGTTTTAGATGTTTCATAAGTTTGTCAAACTTCTACAAAGCTCATTAAGACACTTAGCACTCATGTTGCATGAAACTTGTTTCGAGTCCTAGAAACGCGTTGTTAGATGTTTCATTAGTTAGTCAAACTCGTACAAAGTTTATTGAGACACTTATAAGCACTCATGTTGCATGAAACTTGGTTTAGAGTCCTAAAAACCCGTTGTTAGATGTTTCATAAGTTCGTGAAACTTGTATAAAGCTCATTGAGGAACTTATATGCACTCATGTTACATGAAACTTGGTTTAGAGTCTTAGATACGCGTTGTTATATGTTTCATAAATTCGTAAAACTTGTACAAAACTTATTGAGACACTTATAATTACTCATGTTGCATGAAATTTGGTTTGGAGTCCTAGAAATGCAATGTTAGATGTTTCATAATTTCGTGAATATTGTACAAAGCTCATTGAGGAATTTATAAGTACTCATGTTTCATGAAACTTGGTTTAGAGTACTAGAAATGCGTTGTTAAATATTTCATAAGTTCGTCAAACGTGTACAAACCTCATTGAGACACTTATAAGCACTCATTTTGCACGAAACTTGGTTTAATGTTCTAGCAACCATATTGTTTGATGTTTCATAAATTCGTGAAACTAGTACAAAACTCATTAAGAAACTTATAAGTACTCATGTTGCATGAAACTTAGTTTAGAGTCCTAGAAAAGCGTTGTTAGATATTTCATAAGTTCGTCAAACTTGTACAAAACTCATTGAGACACTTATAAGCACTCATATTGCATGAAACTTGGTTTAGAGTCCTAGAAACGCGTTGTTAGATGTTTCATAAGTTCGTCAAACTTGTATAAATCTCATTAAAACACTTATAAGCACTCATGTTGCATGAAACTTGGTTTAGAGTCCTAGAAACGCGTTGTTAGAAGTTTTATAAGTTCGTGAAACTTGTATAAAGCTCATTAAGACAATGAAATTAGCAATGAAATTAGGTTAGCGATGCTAAATCCTAGCTAAATAGCGACGATTTAGCAATGAAATTAGGTTAGCGTTGCTAAATCCTTGCTAAATAGCGTCGATTTAGCAACGAATATTACCAATCCTTGCTATTTCGTTGGAAATTTAAATATTATTTAAAAAAAAATAATTTATTTATATATTTCACCATAACACACACAAAAATTATTACAAATAACACACACAAAAATTATTACAAAACACACAAAGATTACAAATATTACAAAACACACACAAATATTACAAATAACACACACAAATATTACAAAAACACAAAAAGAAAATTATTCATTATTATTATCGGAATCAACAGATTCGACTTCGCTACTTTCATCGAATTCATCTGCACCTCCGTCGTCTTCATCATCCACAATATCTTCAACAACTTGATTATCGGGGTCGACAAAGAATACATCTTCCGTCGATTGATTTGTTGGAATGATTGTCCCACCAATGACATCTTGTTGCATAGGAACTTCATCGTTACCCATAATTAAACCTCTTGGAACTACTTGGACTACTGCACTCCATGCTATATCGCTAGTCTTAACCCGAGGATAAGGAATGAAAGTAACTTGCTCAGCATGAGATCCAAGGATAAAAGGTTCAAACTTCCGATATCGTCGTGACTGCTTGACGTCGATCACACCAAATTTGTTGTACCGAACACCACGACCGAGTGTTGGATCAAACCAATCACATTTGAAGAGGTTTGTTCGTAAATTGACTAATCCCGGATAATGCACTTCAATAATATCCGTTAGAAGACCATAAAAAATTGAATCACCCGACACAGTTACCCCATAATTCGTGGTTGCTCGACGTTGACCATGACTTAAGGTGTGGAACACGTAACCATGAGTGAAATACATAGGAGAAGTTGTGATCTTTCTGAGCGGTCCTTGTATTAACTCGCGAAACCACACTGGATATGTTGTGTCACCATATGCGATTTGCGTTTTCAACCAAGCTGCAAAATCCCGTTCTTTAAGAGTGGTTACCTCGTCTTTTGAAAGTCCTGGATAAACCTCATCCACTTGTTCCTCGAACATTCTAAAACAATGCAGGAAACTGAATCAAAATTAAATATTTATCTTGTTTATGCATGATTGGTTTGCGAATGAATAGTTGCACATACCTTTCAAAAGGTCGGGCATATTCACAATTAAGGAGGATGTAAGTATGTGCGCTTTGCCGATGTTGATCACTTTCCCACCACACTTCTTTCATTTTTCCGCCAGCTCTTCCGATTGGAGAAAATATATCAGGTACCCCTTCCATTCAATACATTGCGTCAACACCTCCGTAGCGTCATCGTAGCGTTGTTCTACGTGTTCTTACATTGTTCTACGTGTTCTTACACGTGTCGAAATGAGACGTCTCTTCGATTAAAGATCCAACAACAATAGATCCTTCAACCCTTGCAAGGTTTTTCGCCTTTCTTTTCAAATGTCCCATAAATCGTTCGAAAGGATACATCCACCGAAACTGCACGAGCCCTCCTAATTCTACCTCGTGAGGAAGATGTATTGGAAGGTGTTCCATAACATCGAAAAAGAATGGAGGGAAAATCTTCTCCAAGTTGCACAACACAATCGGGATACTAACACGTAATTGTTCAATGACCTCTTCTGTAAGCGTACGGGTGCATAGATCTCGGAAAAATGCACCGATCTCTGGAAAATTTTAAACATTAATTTAATTATATACTTAATTATTAGCTTAATTAATCAAAATTAAAATATAAACATTTTAGGGTTCAATGATACCTTCTATTGTTGTGTGTGCGGGTTCGGGTAAAAGCTCATCGAAAGCAAAAGGTAAAAGTCTTTGCATAAACACATGACAGTCGTGACTTTTCATACCTGAAAACTTTTGACCATTCTCAACACATGCATATAACTTTGAAACATATCCGTCGGAAAACTTGACATCGAAGCGACCCAATTGAATAACGCGTTTTTCGCTTCAGTTTCAATCTGTAGATTGGGACCGGAGTCTTACCATCTTTTGTGATATGCAACTCACTTCTAAAACTTATTTCTGGCAAATCCATTTTGTGGCAAATCCAAATTCTTGTCTTCAAGTTCTTGTCTTTACATTCTCCCATGTACATTCATGTGTTTATAATGTTATCAAAAAAATGGCAAATTTTCAATTATCATAATGTTCGAAGTTATGTCTTTAGTTCTTTCCAAGTACGGGTGCCAGTTCCCAAAAATATTTTTCTTGTGCCAGTTATGGCTTTCTCCGTATCCATCGAGTAAATTAGAAACATGCCAATTACCACCCCGTTTACATGTTTTTTGCGCCCCGTAATAATCCAACTCTTCCAATAACTCTGCCCCCGTCGGATAAAGTAGGGGTGGATGTTTAACGACTCGATTCTTCTTAAATAACCTTCGTTCTTTCGGTAAGGATGATTGATTGGAAGGAAACGTCGGTGACAATCAAACCAACTTCTTTTCCTTCCATGTGGGAGTTGAAACGCATCGGTCCGATGACGGCAATATGGACAAGACAATTGTCCATGCGTTGTCCAACTTGCTAACATGCCATAAGCAGGAAAGTAACTAATAGTCCACATGAGCACTGCACGCATCGTAAAATTTCTCTTGCATGAGATATCATACGTAAAAACCCCAGTGGACCATAGCTCTTTTAAATCATGTATGAAAGTAGGCTTGGGCTTTCGGTTCTTCGGTTCTGTTCCGGGTCCAAAAATTCGGTTCCGGTTCTTTCGGTTCTTAGGATTTATTACCCAATCGCTACTTTGGAATATTTCGGTTCGGTTACGGTTCGGTTCTTGTCGGTTCCGGTTCGGTTCGGTTTTGTATAAGAGGAACCGATAAATACCCGAAGTTTTCGGTTCTTAATCGGTTCTTATTCGGTTTCGGTTATTTGAGAACCGAAATAGTTTAAAATACCCGAAAATAGTTTAAAATACCCGAAACAAACAAAAAAACCCGAAATAGTTTAAAATACCCGAAAATTTCAAAAAAAACAGAGCAAAACAAAGTACCCAACATAGCAAGTAGCAACACAAAGTTCATAAACCAAAAACAAACATCACACCACAAGATTCACATTTCACACCACTTGGTCTTCCTCTTTATCCTCCAAATTGAATTCTCCAAATTCTACAATCACATACAACACATACATCAAATGATAAACCAGTAATAAAACTTAAAAGTTTAAAACTCATAGTAGCTTTGCTTAGAAGTACCTCTTTGAAGTGCATCTTGGTCTTCAACTTCTTCAAGCAACTGATCAATGGTTAAAGATCCTTTGTAGTCTATCTTGATCTCAGTTTTCAGCCATTGCTCAAGACACATCAACACTTCAATGGTATAATGTGTCAAACAACTTCTATATGGATCCAATACTCTACCACATGTGCTAAATGCAGATTCAGAAGCAACACTACTAATTTGCATAGCTAACACATCCCTAGCTACTTCGGATAGAATAGGAAACTTTAAGCTATTTACCTTCCACCATGAAACCACATCATACTCACTACCTGAGAAAATATGTGGATTCTCCACATTCTCTGCCAAATATAACTCTAAGTTCAGTTGTAGTTTCCTGAAAACCTGTGTCTTGCACCAAATCTTTGTATTTCGCATCCATTCTTTTTCTAACACCTAATCTTGCAGAAAAGTCCACTCTCCCCGAGTGTACTTGAGTAGTTGACTTAGAAGATGATGATGATCCAGACCCTTGTGACTGAGAAGATCCAACACCGACTCCACCTCTTGTTATGTTCAGAGAAGTGTTACGTCTAGTGTTATATTCATCAAACAACCTTTTAAGAATAGACAATGTTGAATCTTGCATCTCAATAGCCTTAACACTATCCTTTCCATAAAGATCATTGAAGCACAACTGAGCAAACTTCATCTTATTCCTCGGATCAAATACACTAGCTACTATCAACATCCTATTCATCTCTGTTTCTTCAGTAAAAGGATCCCAATACTTACCTAGCTTTGCACTCATTGCTATAACTTTGGTCTGCATCTCATCATCCAATAAATTCTCTGCACCAATTTCTATGATGGTTGTCTGAATGCTAACAATCTCATTGTAAAGTATGTGTGAACAAGCTTTATTGGTTACCGACAAAGCCAGAGTTGAATGATAGAAAAGAACCAAGAAGTTCAACAACCTATAACAAAAAAGTTTAATAAGTGTTAGAAATTTTTAAAGTTACATAAAATTTTAAAGTTACAGAAATTTTTAAGTTAAAGTGAATAAGAGAGTATCTGTCCACTATGTCCCAATCATCTTTACTAGGTGGTCCATACCTCTTCTTTGGTTGTGTAACTTGTGTTGATACAGTTGCAGAATCACTTGGTTGAGTTGATTCTTTGAAGTAAGCAAGATAGTTCTTGTTGAGAGCCTTCATCTTCTCAAAAGCCACCCCCTGAAATCCATAGCTCTATTCAACATAAGGAATGTTGAATTCCATCTAGTCTTGCAGTCAAGTGGTAAACTTCCTCTTGTTATCTTCCTTGTCTCCACACGTTTCTCAAATGAATGCTCCCTTTGCGTAGAAGACCTCACATATTGGATTGCATTTCTAATAGCAGCTACACTCTTATCCACTTCATGCATTCCATCTCTAACAACCAGATTAAGTATATGTGTAGCACACATCATATGCGAAACTCTCCATTAAGAACCATTGATTCATCTCCCACATGACTAAAATCTTCTTTGAATATCCATAATGCATTGGTGTTTGCTGTTGCATTATCCACTGTTATGGAGAATATCTTCTTGATGTCCCACTCATCTAAACATTCCATAAGAACAGCTGATATACTTGAGCCCTTGTGATCAGAGATGTTCTTGAATCCGATTATTAGCTTCTTGAACTGCCAGTTACTGTCAATGAAGTGTGCTGTAACAACCATGTAGCTTGCCATAGTGGTGGGAGTTGTCCAAATGTCTGTTGTAAGAGACAACCGCTGCTTATTACCACCTAGAATCTTCTTCATTGTTGCCTTCCTCTTTGCATACATCTGTACAATATCTCTTGTGGCTGTCCTCCGAGAATGAGGCTTGTAAAGTTTCATTTTGTTGCAAAAATGTCTGAAAGCCAATCCATCTATGAAGCTAAGAGGAAGTTCACCTATAACTAGCATCTCATTGCAAGCTTCTCTAAATGTTGCTTCTGAAACTTTTGATAAGTGAAGTCCTTCTGAATCTGTCCCTACCACATTCTGATTTGACTTCCGAGTTTCATCCTATGCTAGATGCTGCTTGCAAATGCTCAGGTGCTTCCTCATATTTGAAGTGCCTGATGTTGATCTACAAGCCATCTGCTTTCCACAATAATGACAACTTGCCTTGTTAGCATCCTTTTTGCTTTCGTGAAGTGATCCCATACCATTGACCTTTTTCTTTTCTTGCCACTACGTTTCTTTTTCTTTTTCCAGTTGTATTAGGACTAGGAGGACTCTCCACTTCATCTTCTTTTTCACTTTCTGTTGACATATCATCAATGTTAGTGTCTTCTTCTTCGTTTATGTTTGGTTGATCCATCTACATCACAAGAACATAACATAAGTTTAACAGTTTCTAATCAAACACTTACCTAAATCTAAAGTTAAACATACCTTTGATCGATTTTGATTCGCAAAAGATGAATCGGCCGACGAAAATTGACGGCTTGGAAGTGGCTCCTGAGATTCCAGATTTGCGAAGCGATTCTCTTCTCTCTCTCTGTGATTTTTGTGAATCGATGATGTTGTTGTTGTTCGCCGCTCTGTAAAAACAAAAGAAAGGAAAGTGTAAAAACAAAAGAAAGGGAAAGTGTAAAAACCCTAAGTCACTACTCACTTGGGCCTTTAACAAATTAACATGGACCGACCCATATTATCACAATAGGAGAATTTTCGGTTCTTCGGTTCTGCATTTCGGTTCTCGGTTCGGAACCGGAACCGAACCGATACCCATGGTTCTTCATCTCAGGAACCATTGGGTATTCTGGGGGAACGGAACCGACCCAAATCATGTTTTTTTCGGTTCTTCGGTTCCGGTTATTCGGTTCCGGTTTTTATGCCCAGGCCTATATGAAAGGTTGCGAGAAAAACATCAAGAGCTCTCTTTGGGTTCTTCGGACCGGTACTAAAATGGTTAAGAAAAGAAATTCTTTTTGCATGCACATATTGGGAGGTAGATTATACGGAGTTAGTATAACGACCACAAAGAGTACTTGTCTACCGGACATACCGAATGGACTAAATCGGTCGGTGCATAAACCAAGGTATACATTACGAACCTCTCTAGCGAAATCGAGTATACCCGTGTTGAGGTGCTTCCAAGCCTTTGCATCGACGGATGAGTGACTTCCCCATCTTCAACGAGTGTTCTGCATGTCATCTCATCAAATCGGATGTCCTCTCGATGGATACAATCTTTTGAGTCCGTCCGTGATGGGTAAGTACCACATCCGTTGATACGGACTTTACTCCCCTTCCCTTGGACCTTATATCTCGGTTGACGACAAAACGAAATTCAAGCAGCTCATCATCATCTTTCCAATAAATCATACAATTGTTAACACAAACATCAATCATTTCAGAAGGCAATCCAAGACTAAAAACCAACTTTTGTATTTCGTAATACGACCAGCAGCTACATTACCCTCAGGCGGATATTCTTTCAGTAACTCCGCCCATGAGTCCATACAAAACTCACTCAAATTATTATCGATTTTATATTCATCATCCTAGATGCTAATGATAGTTTTGACAATCCAACTTTACATCCCTCGTAAATTGGTTTATTCGCGGCGTCTAACATATCATAAAAGCGTTAAGCATCTAGGTTAGGTTCCTCAACAACATTTTCGGATAAATACTCCCTCGTATCATGAAATGCATCAGCAACCATTTCATGATATCTATTATCATCTACATGCACATAACTATCGGTCTGATCATGATCATAGTTACTATCAAAATGATGCGGTAAATTAGCAGGTTCGTTACTAACATGATCACTAACATGAAACGTATAACTACTATCTCCAACTTCAGTATTATTAGAGTTATACCCTTCCCCATGTTGAAACCAAACAAAATATTGCGGCCTAAAACCTCTATTAAAAGGATGTTTCCATACGGTTTCAACAAACACGTATTTAGTGTTAACCCACTTCTTACATGGACAATATATTTTACCGGTATCTTGCGTATTCGCATGTTTCCGGCCTGCTGCATGAATGCTTGAAGTCCCTCCGTAAATTTGTACGTAACTACCCCCGATCGATCTTTATGCCGATACATCCAAAACCGTAACTCGTATATATTGTTATTACCGTGAGACATTGAAATTTTTAGAGTGTTTATATTTTTATACAGTGAATGTTTTTGTATTGTGTTGTGGTGTTATTTTTTGAAGAGTGTAGAGGTGTTTATATAGTCCCATTCTAAATTTTTTGCAACCATTTAGCAAGGAAAATTAGCAACGATTTAGCAAGGAAACAAAATTAGCAACGATTTAGCAATGTTTTTGAAAACGGGCTTACCTAATTAGCGACCTTCCTCGCTAATTCGTCGCTAATTAGCTAAGATATATATTCGTCGCTAAATCGTCGCTAAAAAGCGACGCATAACTCATTCGTCGTCATAATCGTCGCTAAATCGTCGCTAATTTTGCGACGAAATAATACCTCGATAAATAGCGACGATTTAGCGACGACAAGATTCTCCGTTGCTATTTCGTCGTCAATTCGTTGCTATATAATTCGTCACTATTTCCTTGCTAAATTTCGTTGTTAAAAGCCCATTTTATTGTAGTGCCTAGAAACGCGTGGTTAGATGTTTCATAAGTTAGTCAAACTCGTACAAAGCTCATTGAGACACTTATAAGCACTCATGTTGCATGAAACTTGGTTTAGAGTCCTAGAAACCCGTTGTTAGATGTTTCATAAGTTCGTGAAACTTGTACAAAGCTCATTGAGGAACTTATATGCACTCATGTTGCATGAAATTTGGTTTAGAGTCTTCGATACTCGTTGTTATATGTTTCATAAATTCGTCAAACTTGTACAAAGCTCATTGAGATACTTATAATTACTCATGTTGCATGAAACTTGGTTTGGAGCCCTAGAAACGCGTTGTTAGATGTTTCATAATTTTTTGAATATTGTACAAAGCTCATTGAGCAATTTTATAAGTAATCATGTTGCATGAAACTTGGTTTAGAGTCCTAGAAACGCGTTGTTAGATGTTTCATAAGTTCGTCAACCTAGTACAAACCTCATTGAGACAACGATAAGCACTCATGTTGCATGAAGCTTGGTTTTGGAGTCCTATAAACGCGTTGTTAGATGTTTCATAAGTTCGTCAAACTTGTACAAAGCTCATTGACGAACTTATCGGCACTCATGTTTCATGAAACTTGGTTTAAAATCCTAGAAACGCGTTGTTAGATGTTTCATAACTTCTTGAAACTTGTAAAAAGCTCATTGAGACACTTATAATTACTCATGTTGCATAAAACTTGGTTTAGAGTCCTAGAAAAGCATTGTTATTTGTTTCATAAGTTCGTAAAACTTGTTCAAAGCTCATTGAGTAACTTATAGGCACTCATGTTGCATGAAATTTGGATTAGAGTGCTAGAAACGCGTTGTTATATGTTTCGTAAGTCCGTCTTACTTGTACAAAGCTCACTGAGACACTTATAAGCACTCATGTTGCATGAAACATGGTTTAGAGTCCTATAAAACACGTTTTTAGATGTTTCATAAGTTCTTCAAACTTGTACAAAGCTCATTGAGACACTTGTAAGCACTCATGTTGCATGAAACTTGGTTTAGAGTCCTAGAAATGTGTTGTTAGATGTTTCATAAGTTCGTGAAACTTGTACAAAGCTCTTTGAGACCCTTATAAGCACTCATGTTGCATGAAACTTGGTTAAGAGTCCTAGAAACGCGTTGTTAGATGTTTCATAAGTTCGTGAAACTTGTACAAAGCTCTTTGAGACCCTTATAAGCACTCATGTTGCATGAAACTTAGTTTAGAGTCCTAGAAACGCGTTTTTAGATGTTTCATAAGTTCGTAAAACTTCTACAAAACTCATTGAGACACTTATAAGCACTAATGTTGCATGAATCTTGGTTTAGATCTTACAAAAAGCGTTGTTAGATGTTTCATAAGTTCGTGAAACTTGTACAAAGCTCAT
This sequence comes from Cochlearia excelsa, assembly GCA_963556525.1. NCBI lineage: Eukaryota > Viridiplantae > Streptophyta > Magnoliopsida > Brassicales > Brassicaceae > Cochlearia > Cochlearia excelsa. Next base: position 108,576 of record CAUVZT010000059.1, read on the forward strand.
TGAGGAACTTATAAGCACACATTTTTCATGAAACTTGGTTTAGAGTCCTAGAAACAACATAGTTAGATGTTTCATAACTCCGTCAAATATGTCCAAAGCTGATTGAGACACTTATAAGCACTCATGTTGCATGAAACTTGGTTTAGAGTCCTAGAAACGCGTTATTAGATGTTTTTCATAAGTTCGTAAAACTTGTACAATACTCATTGAGACACTTATAAGCACTTATGTTGCATGAAACTTGGTTTAGAGTCCTAGAAACGCGTTGTTAGATGTTTCATAAGTTCGTAAAACTTGTACAAAGCTCATTGTTACATTTATGCACTCATGTTGCAAGAAACTTGGTTTAGAGTCCTAGAAACGAGTTGTTAGATGTTTCATAAGTTCGTGAAACTTGTACAAAACTCATTGAGACCCTTATAAGCACTCATGTTGCATGAATCTTGGTTTAGAGTATTAGAAACGCGTTGTTAGATTTTTCATAAGTTCGTAAAACTTGTACAAATCTCATTGAGACACTTATAAGCACTTATGTTGCATGAAACTTGGCTTAGAGTTCTAGAAACGCGTTGTTAGATATTTCATAAGTTCGTCAAACATGTCCAAACCTCATTGAGACACTTATAAGCACTCATGTTGCATGAAACTTCGTTTAGAGTCCTAGAAACCACGTTGTTAGATGTTTCATAAGATCGTGAAACTTGTACAAAGCTCATTGAGACAATTATTTGCACTCATGTTGCATGAAACTTGGTTTAGAGTCCTAGAAACGCGTTTTTAGATGTTTCATAAGTTCGTAAAAGTTTTACAAATCTCATTGAGACACTTATAAGCACTCATGTTGCATGAAACTTGGTTTAGATCTTAGAAACGCGTTGTTATATGTTTCATAAGTTCGTGAAACTTTTACAAAGCTCATTGAGGAACTTATAAGCACTCATGTTGCATGAAACTTGCTTTAGAGTCCTAGAAATGCGTTTTTAGATGTTTCAAAAGTTCGTCAAACTTGTACAAAGCTCTTTGAGACACTTATAAGCACTCATGTTGCCTGAAACTTGGTTTAGAGTCCTAGAAACCACGTTGTTAGATGTTTCATAAATTCGTCAAACTTGTACAAAGCTCGTTGAGACACTTATAAGCACTCACGTTGCATGAAACTTGGTTTAGAGTCCTAACAACCACGTTGTTAGATGTTTCATAAGTTCGTGAAACTTGTACAAAGCTCATTGAGACACTTATAAGCACTTATGTTGCATGAAACTTGGTTTAGAGTCCTAGAAACGCGTTGTTAGATGTTTCATAAGTTCGTCAAACATGTCCAAAGCTCATTGTGACACTTATAAGCACTCACGTTGCATGTAACTTGGTTTAGAGTCCTAGAAATGCGTTGTTAGATTTTTCATAAGTTCGTAAAACTTGTACAAAGCTCATTGATACACTTATAAGCACTCATGTTGCATGAAACTTGGTTTAGAGTCCTAGAAACTCGTTGTTAGATGTTTCATAAGTTCTTCAAACATGTCCAAAGCTAATTGAGACAATTATTAGCACCCACGTTGCATGAAATTTGGTTTAGAGTCCTAGAAATGCGTTTTTAGATGTTTCATAAGTTCTTAAAACTTTTACAAACCTCATTGAGAAACTTATAAGCACTCATGTTGCATGAAACTTGGTTTAGAGTCCCTAGAAATGTGTTGTTAGATGTTTCATAACTTCTTCAAACTTGTACAAAGCTCATTGAGACACTTATAAACACTCATGTTGCATGAAACTTGGCTTAGAGTCCTAGAAACGCGTTGTTAGATATTTCATAAGTTCGTGAAACTTGTACAAAGCTCATTGAGACACTTATAAGCACTCATGTTGCATGAAGCTTGGTTTAGATTCCTTAGAAATGCATTGTTTGATGTGTCATAAGTTCTTCAAACATGTCCAAAAAGCTCATTGAGACACTTATAAGCACTCACGTTGCATGAAACTTGGTTTAGAGTCCTAGAAACGCGTTGTTAGATGTTTCATAAGTTCGTAAAACTTTTACAATGCTCATTGAGACACTTATAAGCACTTATGTTGCATTAAACTTGGTTAAGAGTCCTAGAAACGCGTTGTTAGATGTTTCATAAGTTCGTCAAACATGTCCAAAGCTCATTGAGACACTTATAAGCACTCACGTTGAATAAAACTTGGTTTAGAGTCCTAGAAATTCGTTGTTAGATGTTTCATAAGTTCGTAAAACTTGTACAAAGCTCATTGTTACACTTATAACCACTCATGTTGCATGAAACTTGGTTTATAGTCCTAGAAACGCGTTGTTAGATTTTTCATAAGTTCGTCAAACATGTCCAAAGCTCATATAGACACTTATAAGCACTCATGTTGCATGAAACTTGGTTTAGAGTCTTAGAAACGCGTTGTTAGATGTTTCATAAGTTCGGGAAACTTGTACAAAGCTCATTGAGACACTTATAAGCACTCATGTTACATGAAACTTGGTTTAGAGTCCTAGAAACGCGTTGATAGATGTTTCATAAGTTCGTGAAACTTGTACATAGCTCATTGAGACCCTTATAAGCACTCATGTTGCATGAAACTTGATTTAGAGTCCTAGAAACGTGTTTTTAGATGTTTCATAAGTTCGTAAAACTCTTACAAACCTTATTGAGACACTTATAAGCACTCATGTTGCATGAAGCTTAGTTTAGAGTCCTAGAAACGCGTTGTTAGATGTTCCATAAGTTTCTCAAACATGTCCAAAGCTCATTGATACACTTATAAGCACTCATGTTGAATGAAACTTGGTTTAGAGTCTTAGAAACCGCGTTGTTACATGTTTCATTAGTTCGTGAAACTTGTACAAAGCTCATTGAGACACTTATAAGCACTCATGTTGCATGAAACTTGGTTTAGAGTCCAAGAAATGCGTTGTTATATGTTTCATTAGTTCGTCAAACTTTTCCAAAGCTCATTGAGACACTTTTATAATCATTCATGTTGCATGAAACTTGGTTTAGAGTCCTAGAAACTGCGTTGTTAGATGTTTCATAAGTTCGTGAAACTTGTACAAATCTCATTGAGACACTTATAAGCACTCATGTTGCATGAAACTTGGTTTAGATTCCTTGAAATGCATTGTTGGATGTTTCATAAGTTCGTCAAACATGTCCAAAGTTCATTGAGACACTTATAAGAACTCACGTTGCAAGATACTTGGTTTAGAGTCTTAGAAACGCGTTGTTAGATGTTTCATAAGTTCGTCAAACATGTCCAAAGCTCATTGAGACACTTATTAGCACTCATCTTGCATAAAACTTGGTTTAGATTCATAGAAACGCGTTGTTAGATGTTTCATAAGTTCGTGAAACTTGTACAAAGCTCTTTGAGACTCTTGTAAGCCATCATGTTGCATGAAACTTGGTTTAGATCCTAGAAACGCGTTGTTAGATGTTTCATAGGTTCGTAAAACTTGTAAAAAGCTCATTGAGACACTTATAAGCACTTATGTTGCATGAAACTTGGTTTAGTGTCCTTGAAACGCGTTGTTTCATAAGTTCGTCAAACATGTCTAAAGCTCATTGAAACACTTATAAGCAATCACGTTGCATGAAACTTGGTTTAGAGTCCTAGAAACGCGTTGTTAGATGTTTCATAAGTTCGTGAAACTTGTACAAAAGTCATTGAGACCCTTATAAGCACTCAGGTTGCATGACACTTGGTTTAGAGTCCTAGAAACGCGTTTTTAGATGTTTCATAAGTTCGTTAAACTTTTACAAACCTCATTGAGACACTTATAAGCACTCATGTTGCATGAAACTTGGTTTAGATCCTAGAAACGCGTTGTTAGATTTTTCATAAGTTCGTAAAACTTGTACAAATCTCATTGAGACACTTATAAGGACTTATGTTGCATGAAACTTGGTTTAGACTCCTAGAAACGCGTTGTTAGATATTTCATAAGTTCGTCAAACATGTCCAAATGTCATTGAGACACTTATTAGCACTCATGTTGCATGAAACTTGGTTTAGAGTCCTAGAAACGCGTTGTTAGATGTTTCATAAGTTAGTGAAACTTGTACAAAGATCATTGAGACACTTATAAGCACTCATGTTGCATGAAACTTGGTTTAGAGTACTAGAAATGTGTTGTTATATGTTTCATTAGTTCGTCAAACTTTTCCAAAGCTGATTGAGACACTTTTACAAGCACTCATGTTGCATGAAACTTGGGTTAGAGTCCTAGAAACCGCGTTGTTAGATGTTTCATAAGTTTGTTAAACTTGTACAAATCTCATTGCGGCACTTATAAGAACTCATGTTGCATGAAACTTGGTTTAGATTCCTAGAAATTCATTGTTGGATGTTTCATAAGTTCTTCAAACATGTCCAAAGCTCATTGAGACACTTATAAGAACTCACGTTGCATGAAACTTGGTTTAGAGTCCTAGAAACGCGTTGTTAGATGTTTCATAAGTTCGTAAAACATGTCCAAAGCTCATTGAGACACTTATTAGCACTCATCTTGCATGTAACTTGGTTTAGAGTCATAAAAACGTGTTGTTAGATGTTTCATAAGTTCGTGAAACTTGTACAAAGCTCTTTGAGACCCTTATAAGCCATCATGTTGCATGAAACTTGGTTTATAGTCCTAGAAACGCGTTTTTAGATATTTCATAAGTTCGTAAAACTTTTACAAACCTCATTGAGACACTTATAAGCACTCATGTTGCATGAAACTTGGTTTAGAGTCCTAGAAACGCGTTGTTAGATGTTTCATAAGTTCGTCAACCTAGTACAAACCTCATTGAGACACTGATAAGCACTCATGTTGCATGAAGCTTGGTTTAGAGTCCTATAAACGCGTTGTTAGATGTTTCATAAGTTCGTCAAACTTGTACAAAGCTCATTGACGAACTTATCAGCACTCATGTTTCATGAAACTTGGTTTAAAATCCTAGAAACGCGTTGTTAGATGTTTCATAACTTCTTGAAACTTGTAAAAAGCTCATTGAGACACTTATAATTACTCATGTTGCATAAAACTTGGTTTAGAGTCCTAGAAAAGCATTTGTTATTTGTTTCATAAGTTCGTAAAACTTGTTCAAAGCTCATTGAGTAACTTATAGGCACTCATGTTGCATGAAATTTGGATTAGAGTGCTAGAAACGCGTTGTTATATGTTTCGTAAGTCTGTCTTACTTGTACAAAGCTCATTGAGACACTTTATAAGCACTCATGTTGCATGAAACATGGTTTAGAGTCCTATAAAACACGTTTTTAGATGTTTCATAAGTTCTTCAAACTTGTACAAAGCTCATTGAGACACTTGTAAGCACTCACGTTGCATGAAACATGGTTTAGAGTCCTAGAAATGTGTTGTTAGATGTTTCATAAGTTCGTGAAACTTGTACAAAGCTCTTTGAGACCCTTATAAGCACTCATGTTGCATGAAACTTGGTTAAGAGTCCTAGAAACGCGTTGTTAGATGTTTCATAAGTTCGTGAAACTTGTACAAAGCTCTTTGAGACCCTTATAAGCACTCATGTTGCATGAAACTTAGTTTAGAGTCCTAGAAACGCGTTTTTAGATGTTTCATAAGTTCGTAAAACTTTTACAAAACTCATTGAGACACTTATAAGCACTAATGTTGCATGAATCTTGGTTTAGATCTTACAAAACGCGTTGTTAGATGTTTCATAAGTTCGTGAAACTTGTACAAAGCTCATTGAGGAACTTATAAGCACTCATTTTTCATAAAACTTGGTTTAGAGTCCTAGAAACAACATTGTTAGATGTTTCATAACTCCGTCAAATATGTCCAAAGCTGATTGAGACACTTATAAGCACTCATGTTGCATGAAACTTGGTTTAGAGTCCTAGAAACGCGTTATTAGATGTTTTTCATAAGTTCGTAAAACTTGTACAATACTCATTGAGACACTTATAAGCACTTATGTTGCATGAAACTTGGTTTAGAGTCCTAGAAACGCGTTGTTAGATGTTTCATAAGTTCGTAAAACTTGTACAAAGCTCATTGTTACATTTATGCACTCATGTTGCAAGAAACTTGGTTTAGAGTCCTAGAAACGAGTTGTTAGATGTTTCATAAGTTCGTGAAACTTGTACAAAACTCATTGAGACCCTTATAAGCACTCATGTTGCATGAATCTTGGTTTAGAGTATTAGAAACGCGTTTTTAGATGTTTATAAGTTCGTAAAACTTTTACAAACCTCATTGAGACACTTATATGCACTCATGTTGCAGGAAACTTGGTTTAGATCCTAGAAACGCGTTGTTAGATTTTTCATAAGTTCGTAAAACTTGTACAAATCTCATTGAGACACTTATAAGCACTTATGTTGCATGAAACTTGGCTTAGAGTTCTAGAAACGCGTTGTTAGATATTTCATAAGTTCGTCAAACATGTCCAAAGCTCATTGAGACACTTATAAGCACTCATGTTGCATGAAACTTCGTTTAGAGTCCTAGAAACCACGTTGTTAGATGTTTCATAAGATCGTGAAACTTGTACAAAGCTCATTGAGACAATTATTTGCACTCATGTTGCATGAAACTTGGTTTAGAGTCCTAGAAACGCGTTTTTAGATGTTTCATAAGTTCGTAAAATTTTTACAAATCTCATTGAGACACTTATAAGCACTCATGTTGCATGAAACTTGGTTTAGATCTTAGAAACGCGTTGTTATATGTTTCATAAGTTCGTGAAACTTTTACAAAGCTCATTGAGGAACTTATAAGCACTCATGTTGCATGAAACTTGCTTTTTAGAGTCCTAGAAATGCGTTTTTAGATGTTTCAAAAAGTTCGTCAAACTTGTACAAAGCTCTTTGAGACACTTATAAGCACTCATGTTGCCTGAAACTTGGTTTAGAGTCCTAGAAACCACGTTGTTAGATGTTTCATAAATTCGTCAAACTTGTACAAAGCTCGTTGAGACACTTATAAGCACTCACGTTGCATGAAACTTGGTTTAGAGTCCTAACAACCACGTTGTTAGATGTTTCATAAGTTCGTGAAACTTGTACAAAGCTCATTGAGACACTTATAAGCACTTATGTTGCATGAAACTTGGTTTAGAGTCCTAGAAACGCGTTGTTAGATGTTTCATAAGTTCGTCAAACATGTCCAAAGCTCATTGTGACACTTATAAGCACTCACGTTGCATGTAACTTGGTTTAGAGTCCTAGAAATGCGTTGTTAGATTTTTCATAAGTTCGTAAAACTTGTACAAAGCTCATTGATACACTTATAAGCACTCATGTTGCATGAAACTTGGTTTAGAGTCCTAGAAACTCGTTGTTAGATGTTTCATAAGTTCTTCAAACATGTCCAAAGCTAATTGAGACAATTATTAGCACCCACGTTGCATGAAATTTGGTTTAGAGTCCTAGAAATGCGTTTTTAGATGTTTCATAAGTTCTTAAAACTTTTACAAACCTCATTGAGAAACTTATAAGCACTCATGTTGCATGAAACTTGGTTTAGAGTCCTAGAAATGTGTTGTTAGATGTTTCATAACTTCTTCAAACTTGTACAAAGCTCATTGAGACACTTATAAACACTCATGTTGCATGAAACTTGGCTTAGAGTCCTAGAAACGCGTTGTTAGATATTTCATAAGTTCGTGAAACTTGTACAAAGCTCATTGAGACACTTATAAGCACTCATGTTGCATGAAGCTTGGTTTAGATTCCTTAGAAATGCATTGTTTGATGTGTCATAAGTTCTTCAAACATGTCCAAAGCTCATTGAGACACTTATAAGCACTCACGTTGCATGAAACTTGGTTTAGAGTCCTAGAAACGCGTTGTTAGATGTTTCATAAGTTCGTAAAACTTTTACAATGCTCATTGAGACACTTATAAGCACTTATGTTGCATTAAACTTGGTTAAGAGTCCTAGAAACGCGTTGTTAGATGTTTCATAAGTTCGTCAAACATGTCCAAAGCTCATTGAGACACTTATAAGCACTCACGTTGAATAAAACTTGGTTTAGAGTCCTAGAAATTCGTTGTTAGATGTTTCATAAGTTCGTAAAACTTGTACAAAGATCATTGTTACACTTATAACCACTCATGTTGCATGAAACTTGGTTTATAGTCCTAGAAACGCGTTGTTAGATTTTCATAAGTTCGTCAAACATGTCCAAAGCTCATATAGACACTTATAAGCACTCATGTTGCATGAAACTTGGTTTAGAGTCTTAGAAACGCGTTGTTAGATGTTTCATAAGTTCGGGAAACTTGTACAAAGCTCATTGAGACACTTATAAGCACTCATGTTACATGAAACTTGGTTTAGAGTCCTAGAAACGCGTTGATAGATGTTTCATAAGTTCGTGAAACTTGTACATAGCTCATTGAGACCCTTATAAGCACTCATGTTGCATGAAACTTGATTTAGAGTCCTAGAAACGTGTTTTTAGATGTTTCATAAGTTCGTAAAACTCTTACAAACCTTATTGAGACACTTATAAGCACTCATGTTGCATGAAGCTTAGTTTAGAGTCCTAGATACGCGTTGTTAGATGTTTCATAAGTTTCTCAAACATGTCCAAAGCTCATTGATACACTTATAAGCACTCATGTTGAATGAAACTTGGTTTAGAGTCATAGAAACCGCGTTGTTACATGTTTCATAAGTTCGTGAAATTTGTACAAAGCTCATTGAGACACTTATAAGCACTCATGTTGCATGAAACTTGGTTTAGAGTCCAAGAACTGCGTTGTTATATGTTTCATTAGTTCGTCAAACTTTTCCAAAGCTCATTGAGACACTTTTATAATCATTCATGTTGCATGAAACTTGGTTTAGAGTCCTAGAAACTGCGTTGTTAGATGTTTCATAAGTTCGTGAAACTTGTACAAATCTCATTGAGACACTTATAAGCACTCATGTTGCATGAAACTTGGTTTAGATTCCCTTGAAATGCATTGTTGGATGTTTCATAAGTTCGTCAAACATGTCCAAAGTTCATTGAGACACTTATAAGAACTCACGTTGCAAGATACTTGGTTTAGAGTCTTAGAAACGCGTTGTTAGATGTTTCATAAGTTCGTCAAACATGTCCAAAGCTCATTGAGACACTTATTAGCACTCATCTTGCATAAAACTTGGTTTAGATTCATAGAAACGCGTTGTTAGATGTTTCATAAGTTCGTGAAACTTGTACAAAGCTCTTTGAGACTCTTTTAAGCCATCATGTTGCATGAAACTTGGTTTAGATCCTAGAAACGCGTTGTTAGATGTTTCATAGGTTCGTAAAACTTGTAAAAAGCTCATTGACACACTTATAAGCACTTATGTTGCATGAAACTTGGTTTAGTGTCCTTGAAACGCGTTGTTTCATAAGTTCGTCAAACATGTCTAAAGCTCATTGAAACACTTATAAGCAATCACGTTGCATGAAACTTGGTTTAGAGTCCTAGAAACGCGTTGTTAGATGTTTCATAAGTTCGTGAAACTTGTACAAAAGTCATTGAGACCCTTATAAGCACTCAGGTTGCATGACACTTGGTTTAGAGTCCTAGAAACGCGTTTTTAGATGTTTCATAAGTTCGTTAAACTTTTACAAACCTCATTGAGACACTTATAAGCACTCATGTTGCATGAAACTTGGTTTAGATCCTAGAAACGCGTTGTTAGATTTTTCATAAGTTCGTAAAACTTGTACAAATCTCATTGAGACACTTATAAGGACTTATGTTGCATGAAACTTGGTTTAGACTCCTAGAAACGCGTTGTTAGATATTTCATAAGTTCGTCAAACATGTCCAAATGTCATTGAGACACTTATTAGCACTCATGTTGCATGAAACTTGGTTTAGAGTCCTAGAAACCGCGTTGTTAGATGTTTCATAAGTTAGTGAAACTTGTACAAAGATCATTGAGACACTTATAAGCACTCATGTTGCATGAAACTTGGTTTAGAGTACTAGAAATGTGTTGTTATATGTTTCATTAGTTCGTCAAACTTTTCCAAAGCTGATTGAGACACTTTTACAAGCACTCATGTTGCATGAAACTTGGGTTAGAGTCCTAGAAACCGCGTTGTTAGATGTTTCATAAGTTTGTTAAACTTGTACAAATCTCATTGCGGCACTTATAAGAACTCATGTTGCATGAAACTTGGTTTAGATTCCTAGAAATTCATTGTTGGATGTTTCATAAGTTCTTCAAACATGTCCAAAGCTCATTGAGACACTTATAAGAACTCACGTTGCATGAAACTTGGTTTAGAGTCCTAGAAACGCGTTGTTAGATGTTTCATAAGTTCGTCAAACATGTCCAAAGCTCATTGAGACACTTATTAGCACTCATCTTGCATGTAACTTGGTTTAGAGTCATAGAAACGTGTTGTTAGATGTTTCATAAGTTCGTGAAACTTGTACAAAGCTCTTTGAGACCCTTATAAGCCATCATGTTGCATGAAACTTGGTTTATAGTCCTAGAAACGCGTTTTTAGATGTTTCATAAGTTCGTAAAACTTTTACAAACCTCATTGAGACACTTATAAGCACTCATGTTGCATGAAACTTGGTTTAGATCCTATAAACGCGTTGTTAGATGTTTCATAAGTTCGTCAAACATGTCCAAAGCTCATTGAGACACTTATAAGCACTCACGTTGCCTGAAACTTGGTTTAGAGTCCTCGAAATGCATTGTTAGATGTTTCATAAGTTCGCAAAACTTTTACAAAGCTCATTGATACACTTATAAGCACTCATGTTGCATGAAACTTGATTTAGAGTCCTAGAAACGCGTTGTTAGATGTTTCATAAATTCGTCAAACTTGTACAAAGCTCGTTGAGACACTTATAAGCACTCACGTTGCATGAAACATGGTTTAGAGTCCTAGCAACCACGTTGATAGATGTTTCATAAGTTCGTGAAACTTGTACAAAGCTCATTGAGACACTTATAAGCACTTATGTTGCATGAAACTTGGTTTAGAGTCCTAGAAACCCGTTGTTAGATGTTTCATAAGTTCGTCAAACATATCCAAAGCTCATTGAGACACTTATAAGCACTCAGGTTGCATGTAACTTGGTTTAGGGTCCTAGAAATGCGTTGTTAGATGTTTCATAAGTTCGTAAAACTTGTACAAAGCTCATTGATACACTTATAAGCACTCATGTTGCATGAAACTTGGTTTAGGGTCCTAAAAACTCGTTGTTAGGTGTTTCATAAGTTCGTCAAACATGTCCAAAGCTCATTGAGACACTTATTAGCACCTATGTTGCATGAAACTTGGTTTAGAGTCATAGAAACGCGTTGTTAGATGTTTCATAAGTTCGTGAAACTTGTAAAAAACTCTTTGAGACCCTTATAAGCCATCATGTTGCATGAAACTTGGTTTAGAGTCCTAAAAACCCGTTTTTAGATGTTTCATAAGTTCGTAAAACTTTTAAAAAACCTCATTGAGAAACTCATAAGCACTCATGTTTCATGAAACTTGGTTTAGATCTTAGAAACGCGTTGTTAGATGTTTCATAAATTCGTGAAACTTGTACAAAGCTCAATGAAGAACTTATAAGAACTCATGTTGCATGAAATTTGGTTTAGAGTCCTAGAAACCGCGTTGTTAGATGTTTCATAAGTTCGTGAAACTTGTACAAAGCTCATTGACACTCTTATAAGCTTTCCTGTTGCATGAAACTTGGTTTAGATTCCTAGAAATGCATTGTTGGATGTGTCATAAGTTCGTCAAATATGTCCAAAGCTCATTGAGACACTTATAAGCAGTCACGTTGCATGAGACACTCATTGAGACACTTATAAAGCAATCATTGGTTTAGAGTCCTAGAAACGCGTTGTTAGATGTTTCATAAGTTCGTAAAACTTGTACAATTCTAATTGAGACACTTATAAGCACTTATTTTTGCATGAAATTTGGTTAAGAGTCCTAGAAACAAGCGTTGTTAGATGTTTCATAAGTTCGTGAAACTTGTAGAAAGCTCATTGAGGAACTTATTAGCAGTCATTTTGCATGAAACTTGGTTTAGAGTCCTAGAAACAGCGTTGTTAGATGTTTCATAACTCCGTCAAACATGTCCAAAGCTCATTGAGACACTTATAAGCACTCACGTTGCATGAAATTTGGTTTAGAGTCCTAGAAACGCGTTGTTAGATGTTTCATAAGTTCGTAAAACTTGTACAAAGCTCATTGTTACACTTATGCACTCATGTTGCAAGAAACTTGGTTTTGAGTCCTAGAAACGCGTTGTTAGATGTATTATAAGTTCATCAAACATGTCCAAATCTCATTCAGACACTTATAAGCACTCGTGTTACATGAAACTTGGTTTAAGGTCCAGAAACGCGTTGTTAGATGTTTCATAAGTTCGTGAAACTTGTAAATAGCTCATTGAGACCCTTATAAGCACTCATGTAGCATGAAACTTGGTTTAGAATCCTAGAAATGCGTTGTTATATGTTTCATTAGTTCGTCAAACTTTTCCAAAGCTCATTGAGACACTTTTATAAGCACTCTTGTTGCATGAAACTTGGTTTAGAGTCCTAGAAACCGCGTTATTAGATGTTTCATAAGTTCGTGAAACTTGTACAAATCTCATTGGGACACTTATAAACACTCATGTTGCATGAAACTTGGTTTAGAGTTTTAGAAATGCATTGTTGGATGTTTCATAAGTTCGTCAAACATGTCCAAAGCTCATTGAGACACTTATAAGAACTCACGTTGCATGAAACTTGGTTTAGAGTCCTAGAAACGCGTTGTTAGATGTTTCGTAAGTTCGTCAAACATGTCCAAAGCTCATTGAGACACTTATTAGCACTCATCTTGCATGAAACTTGGTTTAGAGTCATAGAATGGCGTTGTTAGATGTTTCATAAGTTCGTGAAACTTGTACAATGCTCTTTGAGACCCTTATAAGCCCTCATGTTGCAAGAAACTTGGTTTAGAGTCCTATAAATGCGTTTTTAGATGTTTCATAAGTTCGTAAACCTTTTACAAACCTCATTGAGACACTTATAAGCACTCATGTTGCATGAAACTTTGTTTAGATCCTAGAAACGCGTTGTTAGATGTTTTATAGGTTTGAAAAACTTGTACAAAGCTCATTGAGATACTTATAAGCACTTATGTGTTATGTGCCCAGGTTTGAGATCGAGTAACGGGAGCCGTTGTGTTAAGTTCTTAATGCCAGATAAACTAAAAAGCTCTTCTTATCACCTTAAACCCAAATCTCCTCTTTAAAGAGATTAGGTTTATTAGGTTCTAAGATAAATATTATTCATAATGAAGAAACCTATTTATAATAGGTTTCATTACAAAATTAAAGGAATTTTGCAAATAAAACTATTAATAAAAAATAGAAGTTTTTAAATCTTAAAAAGGAAAACTGTTGGTTTTGATGCTATGGAATTGGTTCGGTTGAACGAGTTCTTCTTTGATACGTTTTACCGAACCGAGGGTCCACAACATTACTCCCCTCCTCGTCTATGAGCTTGTCCTCAAGCTCGGTCATTGTGTCCTCCTTTGATTGCATTTTAGTGAAATTTCTGAAAATTCTTCATTGAATTCAATATCGTTATTTTCTTCCCCTTCTTCTATCAATAGAATATGGAACAAGGCTGGCTTGCAACGGTGTCCTGGGAGTGAACGCCTCATTACAATTAAAACACAACCCTTTGAGTCTCCTTTCGCTGATCTCTTCGCTTGATAGCTTCTTCCATGCTTGCTTTGTGGTGCTTGATCCTGTTGTATTGACATGTGTCGATTATTTGCTTGTAGTCGAAGGAGTGGTAATGGTTGGTAAACTTCTCATACCAGGTGGTGCCAAGTGCCCTACAAAGGAGCGAGCTCCCTTGTCGCCAAGCAACTTGTACTCATTTATCCTGGCTAATTTCATCGCTGCAAATATCGTCTCGGGCCTATGATATTCCACCTCCTTTCGTAGTGGATCAGCCAACCCAACGCAAAATTGCCATTATTGTTGTTCTCCGGATAACTTAGTTTGGTGCCCCACAAAAGTCTCAAATTGAATACAATTTCTTCAATCGTCCCCGTTTGCTGTAAATTTGAGAGTTCTACCAACGGGTTAACTGTCTCGGGTGGCCCAAACCGATCTCGACAATGCACACAAAATTTCTTCCATGTCAATTGGTGTGTCACAAGTCTTCTTAGATTACTATACCATCGGTTCGCAATCCCCGTTAAAACAAAAGTAGCTTGTCTTAACTTAGCCGATTCGTTGGTCATTTGATCGTCGAAATAATCGTCACACTTTTGAATCCATTCTACGGATCTGTTGTTCCATCAAAATCCAAAAACTTCATCTTACCCAACTTTTCAAGCCGTTCCTTACCCCACTTCTCTTGGTACTCATTATCATGTAGAGAGTTTTTATTATCAGAAAACTCTCCGACTCCTATTGGTGTGGTGGTCCATTCTCCTCCCCCATCTTCCCTGTAACTACCCCTACCAGCGTTGCGTCCTTTTGGTGGCCATGGAGTGAATGGTTTGGCCGTAGATCCACGTCCTCGGTTTCGCGCCGCTTCTGCTCGTCCACGGCCAGAGTATGGTACCAAATCATCCTTGAAGGTTTCTTGTTCTTTAGGGTTGTCATCGTCTAAACCTCCTCGTTTCTTTTGGCCTTCTTCTGCATCTTCAAACATATTTCTTTGATCTTCAACGATTTTTTTGCCTGAAGCCTCGCTTTCTGCTTTGGTTGTGGTGATCTCTCGAAACGTCTATCTTGTTTAGCTTTAACTTCTGCTAGGTCTTTGGCCGCTTTGTGCTGAGCTGTTGCCATTTTTTCTTGATCTTCTAATATTGCTTTCAACGTCGCCATCATGTCAGCTATGTCTCCCATCTCGAGAGGCTCTGATACCAAATTGTTATGTGCCCAGGTTTGAGATCGAGTAACGGGGAGCCGTTGTGTTAAGTTCTTAATGCCAGATAAACTAAAAAGCTCTTCTTATCACCTTAAACCCAAATTTCCTCTTTAAAGAGATTAGGTTTATTAGGTTCTAAGATAAATATTATTCATAATGAAGAAACCTATTTATACAAAATTAAAGGAAATTTGCAAATAAAACTATTAATAAAAAATAGAAGTTTTTAAATCTTAAAAAAGGAAAACTGTTGGTTTTGATGCTATGGAATTTGTTCGGTTGAACGAGTTCTTCTTTGATACGTTTTACCGAACCGAGGGTCCACAACATTATTATGTTGCATGAAACTTGGTTTAGAGTCCTAGAAACGCGTTGTTAGATGTTTCATAAGTTCGTCAAACATGTCCAAAGCTCATTGACACACTTATAAGCACTCACGTTGCATAAAACTTGGTTTAGAGTCCTAGAAATGGGTTGTTAGATGTTTCATAAGTTCGTAAGACTTGTACAAAGCTCATTGATACACTTATAACACTACAAGAAACTGGGCAAATAGCAACGACATATTTCGTCGCTAAATCGTCGCTATTGGCCAATAGCAACGAGAATATTTTCGTCGATATACGCTCGTCGCTAATTACAAATCTTCGCTATTTTAGAATCGTCGCTAATTTAGCAACGCCGTCTAATCGTCGCTATTTAAGAGTCGTCGCTAATTCGTCGCTAATTTAACGACGAATTAGCGACGTTTATCGTAAAACATTAGCGACGAATTACCGACGATATATAAAAAATAAATTTCCAATTTAAAAATTTTGCGAAAACGGATCGTTGCTAATTTGTCGCTAAATTAGCGACGAATTAGCAACGACTTTTTTACACAGCGTTGCTAATTCGTCGCTAATTTAGCGACGAATTAGCAACGATTTAATAAATAAATTTTTTTTAAAAAACAATTATAAAAACAAAATTTTTTAAAAAAACAATTATAAAAAAATTAAAAAAAACAATTATAAATATATTAAAAAAATAAATAATATTTTAAAAAAACAATAAAACTAATTAGCGGGATCATCAGGATCGGCGGGATCGACGACGAAATCATCAATCCCGAGATCACGTCCAAGGTCTTGAGCTGCCGCTACATCCGGAGGGATCACCGGTGGCCGGGTCGGTTGAACTCCCCGCTGCTGCATCAACCTCGTGAGGTTTGGACTTTCCATCGCGATGATGGAGAAGAAGTCCGTGATGTTCTGATAGCGGTCTTCTTGTTCCGCTATCTGCTCCCTCAACCGAACATTCTCTTCGGCGTGATCTTGGGTAGTGCGACGAGGTTGCGAAGAAGAAGCAGCGGGAACCGTCTCCATCGAACCGACTCCAAAAGTGCGGTTCTTCTTCGTCTTCGGGGCCACCTACATAGACAAATTTAAAATCGTTAGATAATATAATCAATATTATTTTGAATTAAATTAAATTATTTGAAATCATTACCTCATGGTAGATCTTGCCGCACTCGGACCGACAACCGTCCCCGATGAGTTGACCGAACTACCATCGGCCGACGTCGAACACCGACTAACCCGCTCGGTGAGTCAAGCCTCATATGCGTTCACAATCTTTTCGATAGTGAACTCACATAGGTCCCGTCCTTCCTCTTCCGGACCTTCTTCAAGATTTCCACAATGGACGGAAGCTCGCCCATCTCCTCGCGCTTTTTGAAAATTATAATTTAATTATATATTTTTCAATTTTGTATTTTTAAAAAATGTAATTAAATTTTAAATATATATATTAATACCATCTGAATACGCCATCCGGCGTAAGAAGTCGGTCCCGAAAGTGTGTACAAATGGATCGGTCTCGTCGATCGGTGTGAGTGGGGACTTGGAGCAGCTACCCCGCAACTTGAACCGAATGCGGGTTCGTCCAGTAGTTGCAAAAGGCCCTTCCACACCTCCCCGTCCATTGCTATGGGTTTCGCCTCATCTCCGTTCTTCAGCCACTTGGTCTTCCATTTGTTGATGATCCCGGTGAGCCGATGCATGGCTTTCTCCTCGAAACCCTTGCAGACTTTAAACATGTCTTCCTTCCGCCAATGCCATTTTTGCTATTTGAGTTTTTTAAAATATTAAAATAAAATTTAAATAATAAAAAAATAAATTTTGTAATAATTATTACATTTTATATAATATATATGTTATTTTATAACATTAAATATTTATATTAAATTTTTATAATGTTTAATTTTTAAAATTTAAATAATTAAAAAATTTACTTACCGCAAAAGATTCGAACCAGATGTCCTTTATATAAGGCGGTGTCCGCGACCAGTTGGCGTGCGGCTCCACGAAATACGTCTTCATCACATCGGACACACTCCTACTAACTTTGTTATCGCAAAACCTACGAAAAATAAATTTACCGTTAGCAATTATTATAATTGAAAATCAATTAATTAAATTGCATAAAATAATATAATATTTTACTTACTTACCAAAATGTCCCTTCTGACCGTTCCGAATGGAGCAACGGTAGGTACTGGTGGCCATCCTGCCGAAGAAAGTTGAGGATCCACTGCATGTGCGGTCCAAGATGCTGAGGTGGTGGTAAATCGACGGGGGGATTGGCTGGAGCATCGGGAATATTCTCTTATATTGGGTTTTGTTGGGGTGGTTGGGGTTTGAATTAGAAGTGGAACCAGACCGATTCCTTATGAAATTAAAATAATGAGGGGGTTGGTTATTTTGAGACATGTTTTTGGAGTTGGGTTTTGGAGTTGGGTTTTTTTAGAGAGAATGTAAATGTTTAGAGAGAGAGAGAGAATGAGATTGTGTGAAAAATGAGAAAAACTCGTCGGGTATATATAGGATTTTGTGTCGTCGCTATTTCGTCGCCACTTTTGGTTTAAACATTTTGGTTTCCCACCCGCGGCAAACGAAAAAATAGCGACGATTTAGCGACGAATCCATATAGCGACGATTTAGCAACGATTCCTTGCTATTTCGTTGCTATATGTTAACGTGACACGAAGCGACTTACATCGTATTTAAGAAGTACATGCATGTCAGAAGTCGTTGCTATTTCGTCGCTAAATATAAATAGCGACGATTTAGCAACGATTTGTTGCTATTTCGTTGCTAGTTCGTAGCTATATGTTAACGTGACACGAAACAGCTTTCATCGTACTTCCAAGTACAAGAAAGGAAGGAGGTTTAACATTAGCGACAATTTAGCAATGAATCGTTGCTAAATCGTCGCTAAATATAAATAGCGACGATTTAGCAACGATTCGTCGCTAAAAACGTCGCTAAATGTAAACCCTTATTTTAGGGTTTGGAACCCTTAATTCGGTTTGTATCGTTTTTTACCACTTTTTCGCCAAAACGACTTTATAACATTGATCATAAGAAGTCACAAACTCAATATATGACAAAAAACTTATAAACTAGTTTATTATGAACTTTATAGTATAAACTCTTATAAGTTATGGTTTACTTAGCTTAAAAGTGTTAAGTATAATTTTGTAATCGATAATTTTTATTGTTTTATACAAATATATTACTAGTTTTGTACACTTTTTTAGTAAAAAGCAAAACTCATATAAATCGATATTAAGTGGTGTTTTAGGAGTTTAAAGTTTGAAGGCTTGCAACGACTTAGCAACAAATTGGCAAGGAATCTTGCTTAGCAACGAAATAGCGACGATTTAGCAACGATAATTCATTATGTTTAGCGACGATTTAACAACGATCTTGAACCCCTAAATCTATAACCCTTCGAAAATTAGATTTTTTTATAAATCCTTGCTAATTCGTCGCTATATTAGCGACAAATTAGCAACCAAATTAGGTTAGCGTTGCTAAGTCCTTGCTAAATAGCGACGACTTAGCAACGAAAATTACCAATTCTTGTTATTTCGTTGCAAATTTAAATATTAATTTAAAAAAAATAATTACAAAAACATACACAAATATTACAAATAACACACACACAAATTATTACAAAAACACACAAAGATTACAAATATTACAAAAACACACACAAATATTACAAATAACACACACAAATATTACAAAAACACAAAGAAATTATCCATTATTATTATCGGAATCAACAAATTCGACTTCGCTACTTTCATCGAATTCATCTTCACCTCCGTCGTCTTCATCATCCACAATATCTTCAACAACTTGATTATCGGGGTCGACAAGGAATACATCTTCCGTCGATTGATTTGTTGGAATGATTGTCCCACCAATGACATCTTGTTGCATAGGAACTTCATCATTACCCATAATTAAACCTCTTGGAACTACTCGGACTATTGCACTCCATGCTATACCGCTAGTCTTAACCCGAGGATAAGGAATGAAAGTAACTTGCTCAGCTTGCGATCCAAGGATAAAAGGTTCAAACTTCCGATATCGTCGTGACTGCTTAACGTCGATCAAACCAAATTTGTTGTACCGAACACCACGGCCGAGTGTTGGATCAAACCAATCACATTTGAAGAGGGTTGTTCGTAAATTGACTAATCCCGGATACTGCACTTCAATAATATCCGTTAGAAGACCATAAAAAACTGAATCACCCGACACAGTTACCACATAATTCGCGGTTGCTCGACGTTGACCATGACTTAAGGTGTGGAACACGTAACCACGAGTGAAATACATAGGAGAAGTTGTGATCTTTCCGAGCGGTCCTTGTATTAACTCGCGAAACCACACTGGATACGTTGTGTCACCATATGCGATCTGCGTTTTCAACCAAGCTGCAAAATCCCGTTCTTTAAGAGTGGTTACTTCGTCTTTTGAAAGTCCTGGATAAACCTCATCCACTTTCTCCTCAAACATTCTAAAACAATGCAGGAAACCGAATCAAAATTATATATTTATTTTGTTTATGCATGATGGATTTGCGAATGAATAGTTGCACATACCTTTCAAAAGGTCGGGCATATTCACAATTAAGGAGGATGTAAGTATGTGCGATTTGCCGATGTTGATCACTTTCCCACCAAACTTCTTTTATTTTTCCGCCAGCTCTTCCGATTGGAGAAAATATATCGGTACCCCCTTCCATTCCATACACCGCGCCAACACCTCCATCATCGTAGCATCGTGTTGTTGTTCTACGTGTTCTTACATTGGAACCGAAATAAATATGAGGCGAAATGAGACGTCTCTTCAGTTAAAGATCCAACAACAATAGATCCTTCAACCCTTGCAAGGTTTTTCGTCTTTCCTTTCAAATATCCCATAAATTATTCGAAAGGATACATCCACCGAAACCGCACAGCCCTCCTAATTCTGCGTTGTGAGGAAGATGTATTGGAAGGTGTTCTATAACATCAAAAAAGGATGGAGGGAAAATCTTCTCCAAGATGCACAACACAATCGGGATACTCGTCACGTAACTGTTCAATGACCTCTTCTGTAAGCGTACGGGTGCATAGATCTCGGAAAAATGCACCGATCTCTGGAAAATTTTAAACATTAATTTAATTATATACTTAATTATTAGCTTAATTAATAAAAATTAAAATATAAACATTTTAGGGTTCAATGATACCTGCTATTGCTGTGTGTGCGGGTTCGGGTAAAAGCTCATCGAAAGCAAAATGTAAAAGTCTTTGCATAAACACATGACAGTCGTGACTTTTCATACCTGAAAAGTTTTGACCATTCTCAACGCATGCAGATAACTTTGAAACATATCCGTCGGGAAACTTGACATCTGAAGCGAACCAGTTGAATAACGCGTTTTTCGCTTCAGGTTTCAATCTGTAGATTGGGGGACCGGAGCCTTACCATCGTTCGTGATATGCAACTCACTTATAAAACATATTTCTGGCAAATCCAGTCTTGTCTTCAAATTGTCTTTAGTTCTCCCCTGTACATTAAACAATGTGTTTAAAATATTATCAAAAAAAAAATTTCAATGTGCATAACGTCGAGGTTATGTCTCAACAATTGATTTTTCCAGTACGGGAGTTCCCAAAAAATGCTTTTCTTGTGCCAGTTATGGCTTTCTCCGTATCCATCGGGTAAATTAGAAAAATGCCAATTACCACCCCGTCTACATGTTTTTTGCGCCCGTAATTATCCAACTCCTCCAATAACTCTACCCCGTCGGATAAAGTAGGGGTGGATGTTTAACGACCCGATTCTTCTTAAATAACCTTATGTTCTTTCGGTAAGGATGATTGATTGGAAGGAAACATCGGTGACAATCAAACCAACTTGTTTTCCTTCCATGTGGGAGTTAAAACGCATCAGTCCGATGACAGCAATATGGACAAGACAATCGTCCATGCATTGTCCAACCTTGCTAACATGCCATAAGCAGGAAAGTCACTAATAGTCCACATAAGCACCGCACGCATCATAAAATTTCTCTTGCATGAGATATCATACGTACGAACCCCGGTGGACCATAGCACTTTTAACTCATGTATCAAAGGTTGCGAGAAAAACATCAAGAGCTCTCTTTGGGTGCTTCGGACTCGGTACTAAAATGCTTAAGAAAAGAAATTCTCTTTGCATGCACATATTGGGAGGTAGATTATACGGAGTTAGTATAACTGGCCACAAAGAGTATTGTCTACCAGACATACCGAATGGACTAAATCTGTCAGTGCATAAACCAATGTATACATTACGAACCTCTCTAGCGAAATCAGAGTATACCGTGTTGAAGTGCTTCCAAGCCTTTGTATCTGACGGATGAGTGACTTCCCCATCTTCAACTGAGTGTTCTGCATGCCATCTCATCGAATCAGATGTCCTCTCTGATTGATACAATCTTTTGAGTCTGTCTGTGATGGGTAAGTACCACATCCGTTGATACGGGACTTTACTCCCCTTCCCTTGGACCTTATATCTCGGTTGACGACAAAAACGACATTCAAGCGGCTCATCATCATCTTTCCAATAAATCATATAATTGTTAACACAAACATCAATCATTTCGAAGGGAATCCAAGACTAAAAACCAACTTTTGTATTTCGTAATACGACTCAAGCAACTACATTACCCTCAGCAGATATACTTTCGTAACTCCGCCCATGAGTCCATACAAAACTCACTCAAATTATTATCGATTTTATATTCATCATCCTAGATGCTAATGATAGTTTTGACAATCGAACTTTACATCCCTCGTAAATTGGTTTATTCGCAGCGTCTAACATATCATAAAAACGTTTAGCATCTAGGTTAGGTTCCTCAACTACATTTTCGGATAAATACTCTCTCGTATCATGAAATGCATCAACAACCATTTCATGATATCTATTATCATCTACATGCACATTACCACCGGCCTGATCATGATCATAGTTACTATCAAAATGATGCGGTAAATTAGCAAGTTCGTTACTAACTTGATCACTAACAGGAAACGTATAACTACTATCTCCAACTTCAGTATTATTAGAGTTATACCCTTCCCCCATGTTTAAACCAAACAAAATACTGCGGCATAAAACCTCTATTAAAAAGATGTTTCCATACGGTTTCAACAAACACGTATTTAGTGTTAACGCACTTCTTACAAGGACAATACATTTTACCGGTATCTTGCGTATTCTGCATGTTTCCGGCCTGCTGCATGAATGCTTGAAATCCCTCCATAAATTCGTCTGTAACTACCCCCGATCGATCTTTATGCCGATACATCCAAGACCGTAACTCGTATATATTGTTATTACCGTGAGACATATTGAAATTTTTAGAGTGTTTATATATTTATAGAGTGAATGTTTTTGTATTGTGTTGTGGTGTGATTTTTGAAGAGTGTAGAGGTGTTTATATAGTCCCATTCTAAATTTTTTGCAACCATTTAGCAAAAGAAAATTAGCAACGATTTAGCAAGGAAACAAAATTAGCAACGATTTAGCAACGTTTTTGAAAACGTGCTTACCTAATTAGCGACCCTCCTCGCTAATTCGTCGCTAATTAGCAAGGATATATATTCGTCGCTAAATTGTCGCCAAATCGTCGCTAATTAGCGACGATTTTGCGACGTAGAACTCATTCGTCGCTAAAATTGTCGCCAAATCGTCGCTAATTAGCGACGATTTTGCGACGTAGAACTCATTCGTCGCTAAAATTGTCGCCAAATCGTCGCTAATTTTGCGACGAAATAATACCTCGCTAAATAGCGACGATTTAGCGACGAAAAGATTCTCCGTTGCTATTTCGTCGCCAAATCGTTGCTATTTCGTTGCTATATAATTCGTCGCTATTTCCTTGCTAAATTCCGTTGCTAAAAGCCCAATTTCTTGTAGTGTAAGCACTCATGTTGCATTAAACTTGGTTTAGAGTCCTAGAATCGCGTTGTTAGATGTTTCATAAATTCGTCAAACTTGTACAAAGCTCGTTGAGACACTTGTAAGCCCTCATGTTGCATGAAACTTGGTTTAGAGTCCTAGAAACGCGTTTTTAGATGTTTCATAAGTTCGTCAAACATGTCCAAAGCTCATTGAGACACTTATTAGCACTCATGTTGCATGAAACTTGGTTTAGAGTCATAGAAACGCGTTGTTAGATGTTTCATAAGTTCGTGAAACTTGTACAAAGGTTTTTGGGACCCTTATAAGCCCTCATGTTGCATGAAACTTGGTTTAGAGTCCTAGAAACGTGTTTTTAGATGTTTCATAAGTTCGAAAAACTTTTACAAACCTCATTGAGACACTTATAAGCACTCATGTTGCATGAAACTTGATTTAGATCTTAGAAACGCGTTGTTAGATGTTTCATAAGTTCGTAAAACTTGTACAAAGCTCATTGAGGAAATTATAAGCACTCATGTTGCATGAAACTTGGTTTAGAGTCCTAGAAACCGCGTTGTTAGATGTTTCGTATGTTCGGGGAAACTTGTAAAAAGCTCATTGAGACACTTATAAGCACTTATGTTGTATGAAACTTGGTTAAGAGTCCTAGAAACGTGTTGCTAGATGTTTCATAAGTTCGTCAAACATGTCCAAAGCTCATTGAGACACTTATAAGCACTTAAGTTGCATGAAACTTGGTTTAGAGTCCTAGAAATGAGTTTTTAGATGTTTCATAAGTTCGTAAAACTTGTACAAAGCTCATTGTTACACTTATAACCACTCATGTTGCATGAATCTTGGTTTAGAGTCCTAGAAAGACGTTGTTAGATGTTTCATAAGTTCGTGAAACTTGTTCAAAGCTCATTGAGACACTTATAAGCACTCATGTTGCATGAAACTTGGTTTAGAGTTCTAGAAACGCATTGTTAGATGTTTCATAAGTTCGTGAAAATTGTACATAGCTCATTGAGACCCTTATAAGCACTTATGTTACATGAAACTTTGTTTAGAGTCCTAGAAACGCGTTTTTAGATGTTTCATAAGTTCGTAAAACATTTACAAACCTCATTGAGACACTTATAAGCACTCATTGTTGCATGAAACTTGGTTTAGATCTTAGAAACTCGTTGTTAGATGTTTCATAAGTTCGTTAAACTTGTACAAAGCTCATTGAGGAACTTATAATCACTCATGTTGCATGAAACTTGGTTTAGAGTCCTAGAAACGCGTTGTTAGATGTTTCCTAAGTTCGTCAAACATGTCCAAAGATCATTGAGACACTTATAAGCACTCACGTTGCATGAAACTTGGTTTAGAGTCCTAGAAATGCGTTGTTAGATGTTTCATAAGTTCGTGAAACTTGTACAAAGCTCTTTGAGACCCTTATAAGTACTCATGTTGCATAAAACTTGGTTTAGAGTCCTAGAAACGCGTTTTTAGATGTTTCATAAGTTCGTAAAACTTTTACAAACCTCATTGAGACAGTTATAAGCAATCATGTTGCATGAATCTTGGTTTAGATCTTAGAAACGTGTTGTTAGATGTTTCATAAGTTCGTGAAACTTGTTAAAAGCTCATTGAGGAACTTATAAGCACTCATTTTGCATGAAACATGGTTTAGAGTCCTAGAAACAGCGTTGCTAGATGTTTCATAACTCCGTCAAACATCTCCAAAGCTCATTGAGACACTTATAAGCACTCACGTTGCATGAAACTTGGTTTAGAGCCCTAGAAACGCGTTATTAGATGTTTCATAAGTTCGTAAAACTTGTAAAATGCTCATTGAGACACTTATAAGAAATTATGTTGCATGAAACTTGGTTTAGAGTCCTATAAACGCGTTGTTAGATGTTTCATAAGTTCGTCGAACATGTCCAAAGCTCATTGAGACACTTATAAGCACTCACGTTGCATGAAACTTGGTTTAGAGTCCTAGAAATGCTTGGTTAGATGTTTCATAAGTTCGTAAAACTTGTACAAAACTCATTGTTACATTTATGCACTCATGTTGCAAGAAACTTGGTTTAGAGTCCTAGAAACGCGTTGTTAGATGTTTCATAAGTTCGTCAAACATGTCCAAAGCTCATTCAGACATTTATAAGCACTCGTGTTGCATGAAACTTGGTTTAGAGTCCTAGAAACGCGTTGTTAGATGTTTCATAAGTTTGTGAAACTTGTACAAAGCTCATTGAGACCCTTATAAGCACTCATATTGCATGAAACTTGGTTTAGAGTCCTAGAAACGCGTTTTTAGATGTTTCATAAGTTCGTAAAACTTTTACAAACCTCATTAAGACACTTCTAAGCACTCATGTTGCCTGAAACTTGGATTAGATCTTAGAAACGCGTTGTTAGATGTTTCATAAGTTCGTGAAACTTGTACAAATTTCATTGAGGAAATTATAAGCACTCATGTTGCATGAAACTTGGTTTAGAGTCCTAGAAACCGCGTTGTTAGATGTTTTGTAAGTTTGGGAAACTTGTAAAAAGCTCATTGAGACACTTATAAGCACTTATGTTGTATGAAACTTGGTTAAGAGTCCTAGAAACGCGTTGTTAGATGTTTCATAAGTTCGTCAAACATGTCCAAAGCTCATTGAGACACTTATAAGCACTTACGTTGCATGAAAATTGGTTTAGAGTCCTAGAAATGAGTTGTTAGATGTTTCATAAGTTCGTAAAACTTGTACAAAGCTCATTGTTACACTTACAACCACTCATGTTGCATGAAACTTGGTTTAGAGTCCTAGAAAGGCGTTGTTAGATGTTTCATAAGTTCGTCAAACTTTTCCAAAGCTCATTGAGACACTTTTATAAGCAGTCATGTTGCATGAAACTTGGTTTAGAGTCCTAGAAACCACGTTATTAGATGTTTCATAAGTTCGTCAAACTAGTACAAAGCTCATTGAGACACTTATAAGCCCTCATTTTGCATGAAACTTAGTTTAGAGTCCTAGAAACGCGTTGTTAGATGTTTCATAAGTTCTACAAACATATTCAAAGCTCATTGAGACACTTATAAGCACTCACGTTGCATGAAACTTGGTTTAGAGTCTTAGAAACGAGTTGTTAGATGTTTCATAAGTTCGTAAAACTTGTACAAGGCTCATTGAGACACTTATAAGCACTCACGTTGCATGTAACTTGGTTTAGAGTCCTAGAAATGCGTTGTTAGATGTTTCATAAGTTCGAAAAACTTGTACAAAGCTCATTGATATACTTATAAGCACTCACGTTGCATGTAACTTGGTTTAGAGTCCTAGAAATGCGTTGTTAGAAGTTTCATAATTTCGTAAAACTTGTACAAAGCTCATTGATACACTTATAAGCACTCATGTTTCATGAAACTTGGTTTAGAGTCCTAGAAACGCGTTGTTAGATGTTTCATAAAGTTCGTCAAACATGTCCAAAGCTCATTGAGACACTTATTAGCACCCATGTTGCATGAAACTTGGTTTAGAGTCACGGAAACGCGTTGTTAGGCGTTTCATAAGTTCGTGAAACTTGTACAAAGCTCTTTGAGACCCTTATAAGCCCTCATGTTGCATTAAACTTGGTTTAGAGTCCTAGAAACGCGTTTTAGATGTTTCATAATTTCGTCAAACATGTCCAAAGCTCATTGAGACACTTATTAGTACTCATGTTGCATGAAACTTGGTATAGAGTCATAAGTTCGTGAAACTTGTACAAAGGTTTTTGGGACCCTTATAAGCCCTCATGTTGCATGAAACTTGGTTTAGAGTCCTAGAAACGTGTTTTTAGATGTTTCATAAGTTCGTAAAACTTTTACAAACCTCATTGAGACACTTATAAGCACTCATGTTGCATGAAACTTGGTTTAGATCTTAGAAACGCGTTGTTAGATGTTTTATAAGTTCCTGAAACTTGTACAAAGCTCATTGTGGAAATTATAAGCACTCATGTTGCATGAAACTTGGTTTAGAGTCCTAGAAACCTCGTTGTTAGATGTTTCGTAAGTTCGGGAAACTTGTAAAAAACTCATTGAGACACTTATAAGCACTTATGTTGTATGAAACTTGGTTAAGAGTCCTAGAAACGCGTTGTTAGATGTTTCATAAGTTTGTCAAACATGTCCAAAGCTCATTGAGACACTTATAAGCACTTACGTTGCATGAAACTTGGTTTAGAGTCCTAGAAATGCTTTGTTAGGTGTTTCATAAGTTCGTAAAACTTGTACAAAACTCATTGTTACATTTATGCACTTATGTTGCAAGAAACTTGGTTGAGAGTCCTAGAAACGCGTTGTTAGATGTTTCATAAGTTCGTCAAACATGTCCAAAGCTCATTAAGACACTTATAAGCACTCGTGTTGCATGAAACTTGGTTTAGAGTCCTAGAAACCCGTTGTTAGATGTTTCACAAGTTTGTGAAACTTTTACAAAGCTCATTGAGACCCTTATAAGCACTCATATTGCATGAAACTTGGTTTAGAGTCCTAGAAACGCGTTTTTAGATGTTTCATAAGTTCGTAAAACTTTTACAAACCTCATTGAGACACTTCTAAGCACTCATGTTGCCTGAAACTTGGATTAGATCTTAGAAACGCGTTGTTAGATGTTTCATAAGTTCGTGAAACTTGTACAAAGTTCATGGAGGAAATTATAAGCACTCATGTTGCATGAAACATGGTTTAGAGTCCTAGAAACCGCGTTGTTAGATGTTTTGTAAGTTTGGGAAACTTGTAAAAAGCTCATTGAGACATTTATAAGCACTTATGTTGTATGAAACTTGGTTAAGAGAGTCCTAGAAAACGCGTTGTTAGATGTTTCATAAGTTCGTTAAACATGTCCAAAGCTCATTGAGACACTTATAAGCACTTACGTTGCATGAAACTTGGTTTTAGAGTCCTAGAAATGAGTTGTTAGATGTTTCATAAGTTCGTAAAACTTGTACAAAGCTCATTGTTACACTTACAACCACTCATGTTGCATGAAACTTGGTTTAGAGTCCTATAAAGGCGTTGTTAGATGTTTCATAAGTTCGTGAAACTTGTACAAAGCTCATTGAGACACTTATAAGCACTCATGTTGCATGAAACTTGGTTTAGAGTCATTGAAACGTGTTGTTAGATGTTTCATAAGTTCGTTAAACATGTCGAACGCTCATTGAGACACTTATAAGCACTCATGTTGCATGAAACTTGGTTTAGAGTCCTACTAATCGCGTTGTTAGATGTTTCATAAGTTCGTGAAACTTGTACAAAGCTCATTGAGACACTTATAAGCACTCATGTTGCATGAAACTTGGTTTAGAGTCCTAGAAATGCGTTGTTATATGTTTTATTAGTTCGTCAAACTTTTCCAAAGCTCATTGAGACACTTTTATTAGCACCCATGTTGCATGAAACTTGGTTTAGAGTCCTAGAAACCACGTTGTTAGATGTTTCATAAGTTCGTCAAACTAGTACAAAGCTCATTGAGACACTTATAAGCCCTCATTTTGCATGAAACTTAGTTTAGAGTCCTAGAAACGCGTTGTTAGATGTTTCATAAGTTCTACAAACATATCCAAAGCTCATTGAGACACTTATAATCACTCACGTTGCATGAAACTTGGTTTAGAGTCCTAGAAACGCGTTGTTAGATGTTTCAAAAGTTCGTAAAACTTGTACAAGGCTCATTGAGACACTTATAAGCACTCACGTTGCATGTAACTTGGTTTAGAGTCCTAGAAATGCGTTTTTAGATGTTTCATAAGTTCGTAAAACTTGTACAAAGGTCATTGATATACTTAGAAGCACTCACGTTGCATGTAACTTGGTTTAGAGTCCTAGAAATGCGTTGTTAGAAGTTTCATAAGTTCGTAAAACTTGTACAAAGCTCACTGATACGCTTATAAGCACTCATGTTGCATGAAACTTGCTTTAGAGTCCTAGAAACGCGTTGTTAGATGTTTCATAAGTTCGTCAAACATGTCCAAAGCTCATTGAGACACTTATTAGCACCCATGTTGCATGAAACTTGGTTTAGAGTCACGGAAACGCGTTGTTAGGCGTTTCATAAGTTCGTGAAACTTGTACAAAGCTCTTTGAGACCTTTATAAGCCCTCATGTTGCATGAAACTTGGTTTAGAGTCCGAGAAACGCGTTTTTAGATGTTTCATAAGTTCGTCAAACATGTCCAAAGCTCATTGAGACACTTATTAGCACTCAGGTTGCATGAAACTTGGTTTAGAGTCATAGAAACGCGTTGTTAGATGTTTCATAAGTTCGTGAAACTTGTACAAAAGGTTTTTGGGACCCTTAT
The DNA here is from genome assembly GCA_963556525.1 of Cochlearia excelsa. Classification (NCBI taxonomy): domain Eukaryota; kingdom Viridiplantae; phylum Streptophyta; class Magnoliopsida; order Brassicales; family Brassicaceae; genus Cochlearia; species Cochlearia excelsa. Next base: position 138,056 of record CAUVZT010000059.1, read on the forward strand.
AAGCCCTCATGTTGCATGAAACTTGGTTTAGAGTCCTAGAAACGCGTTTTTAGTTGTTTCATAAGTTCGTAAAACTTTTACAAACCTCATTGAGACACTTATAAGCACTCATGTTGCATGAAACTTGGTTTAGATCTTAGAAACGCGTTGTTAGATGTTTTATAAGTTCGTGAAACTTGTACAAAGCTCATTGTGGAAATTATAAGAACTCATGTTGCATGAAACTTGGTTTAGAGTCCCTAGAAACCGCGTTGTTAGATGTTTCGTAAGTTCGGGAAACTTGTAAAAAGCTCATTGAGACACTTATAAACACTTATGTTGTATGAAACTTGGTTAAGAGTCCTAGAAACGCGTTGTTAGATGTTTCATAAGTTCGTCAAACATGTCCAAAGCTCATTGAGACACTTATAAGCACTTACGTTGCATGAAACTTGGTTTAGAGTCCTAGAAATGAGTTGTTAGATGTTTCATAAGTTCGTAAAACTTGTATGAAGCTCATTGTTACACTTATAACCACTCATGTTGCATGAAACTTGGTTTAGAGTCCTAGAAAGGCGTTGTTAGATCTTTCATAAGTTCGTGAAACTTGTACAAACTCATTGAGACACTTATAAGCACTCATGTTGCGTGAAACTTGGTTTAGAGTCCTAGAAACGCATTGTTAGATGTTTCATAAGTTCGTCAAACTAGTACAAAGCTCATTGAGACACTTATAAGCCCTCATTTTAAATGAAACTTGGTTTAGAGTCCTAGAAACGCGTTGTTAGATGTTTCATAAGTTCGTCAAACATATCCAAAGCTCATTGAGACACTTATAAGCACTCGCGTTGCATGAAACGTGGTTTAGAGTCCTAGAAACGCGTGGTTAGATGTTTCATAAGTTCGTAAAACTTGTACAAAGCTCATTGAGACACTTATAAGCACTCACGTTGCATGTAACTTGGTTTAGAGTCCTAGAAATGCGTTGTTAGATGTTTCATAAGTTTGTAAAACTTGTACAAAGCTCATTGAGACACTTATAAACACCCACGTTGCATGTAACTTGGTTTAGAGTCCTAGAAATGCGTTGTTAGATGTTTCATAAGTTCGTAAAACTTGTACAAAGCTCATTGATACACTTAAAAGCACTCATGTTGCATGAAATTTTGGTTAGAGTCCTAGAAACGCGTTGTTAGATGTTTCATAAGTTCGTCAAACATGTCCAAAGCTCATTGAGACACTTATTAGCACCCATGTTGCATGAAACTTGGTTTAGAATCACGAAACACGTTGTTAGATGTTTCATAAGTTCGTGAAACTTGTACAAAGCTCTTTGAGACCCTTATAAGCCCTCATGTTGCATGAAACTTGGTTTAGAGTCCTAGAAACGCGTTTTTAGATGTTTCATAAGTTCGTCAAACATGTCCAAAGGTCATTGAGACACTTATTAGCACTCATGTTGCATGAAACTTGGTTTAGAGTCATAGAAACGCGTTGTTAGATGTTTCATAAGTTCGTGAACCTTGTACAAAGCTCTTTGGGACCCTTATAATCCCTCATGCTGCATGGAACTTGTTTTAGAGTCCTATAAACGCGTTTTTAGATGTTTCATAAGTTCGTAAAACTTTTAAAAACCTCATTGAGACACTTATAAGCACTCATTTTGCATGAAACTTGGTTTAGATCTTAGAAACGCTTTGTTAGATGTTTCATAAGTTCGTAAAACTTGTACAAAGCTCATTGAGGAAATTATAAGCACCCATGTTGCATGAAACTTGGTTTAGAGTCCTAGAAACCGCGTTGTTAGATGTTTGAGACACTTATAAGCACTTATGTTGTATGAAACTTGGTTAAGAGTCCTAGAAACGTGTTGCTAGATGTTTCATAAGTTCGTCAAACATGTCCAAAGCTCATTGAGACACTTATAAGCACTTAAGTTGCATGAAACTTGGTTTAGAGTCCTAGAAATGAGTTTTTAGATGTTTCATAAGTTCGTAAAACTTGTACAAAGCTCATTGTTACACTTATAACCACTCATGTTGCATGGAATTTGGTTTAGAGTCCTAGAAAGACGTTGTTAGATGTTTCATAAGTTCGTGAAACTTGTACAAAGTTCATTGAGACACTTATAAGCACTCATGTTGCATGAAACTTGGTTTAGAGTCCTAGAAACGCATTGTTAGATGTTTCATAAGTTCGTGAAAATTGTACATAGCTCATTGAGACCCTTATAAGCACTTATGTTGCATGAAACTTTGTTTAGAGTCCTAGAAACGCGTTTTTAGATGTTTCATAAGTTCGTAAAAATTTTACAAACCTCATTGAGACACTTATAAGCACTCATGTTGCATGAAACTTGTTTTAGATCCTAGAAACGCGTTGTTAGATGTTTCATAAGTTCGTAAAAGTTGTACAAAGCTCATTGAGACACTTGTAAGCACTCATGTTGCGTGAAACATGGTTTAGAGTCCTAGAAACGCGTTGTTAGATATTTCATATGTTCGTCAAACATGTCCAAAGCTCATTGAGACACTTATTAGCACTCATGTTGCATGAAACTTGGTTTAGATTCATAGAAACGCGTTGTTAGATGTTTCATAAGTTTATGATACTTGTAAAAAGCTCTTTGAGACCCTTATAAGCCTTCATGTTGCATGAAACTTGGTTTAGAGTCCTAGAAACGCTTTTTAGATGTTTCATAAGTTCGTAAAACTTTTACAAACCTCATTGAGACACTTATAAGCACTCATTGTTGCATGAAACTTGGTTTAGATCTTAGAAACGCGTTGTTAGATGTTTCATAAGTTCGTTAAACTTGTACAAAGCTCATTGAGGAACTTATAATCACTCATGTTCCATGAAACTTGGTTTAGAGTCCTAAAAACCGCGTTGTTAGATGTTTCATAAGTTCGTGAAACTTGTACAAAGCTCATTGAGACACTTATAATCACTCATGTTGCATGAAACTTGGTTTAGATTCCTAGAAATGCATTGTTGGATGTTTCATAAGTTCGTCAAACATGTCCAAAGCTCATTGCGACACTTATAAGAACTCATGTTGCATGAAACTTGGTTTAGAGTCCTAGAAACGCTTTGTTAGATATTTCATACGTTCGTCAAACATGTCCAAAGCTCATTGAGACACTTATTAGCACTCATGTTGCATGAAACTTGGTTTAGAGTCATAGAAACGCGTTGTTAGATGTTTCATAAGTTCGTGAAACTTGTACAAAGCTCTTTGAGACCCTTATAAGCCCTCATGTCGCATGAAACTTGGTTTAGAGTCCTAGAAACGCGTTTTTAGATGTTTCATAAGTTCGTAAAACGTTTACAAACCTCATTGAGAAACTTATAAGCACTCATGTTTCATGAAACTTGGTTTAGATCCTAGAAATCCGTTGTTAGATGTTTTATAAGTTCGTCAAACTTGTACAAAGCTCTTTGAGACACTTATAAGCACTCATGTTGCATGAAACTTGGTTTAGATTCCTAAAAACCACGTTGTTAGATGTTTCATAAGTTCGTCAAACTAGTACAAAGCTCATTGAGACACTAATAAGCCCTCATGTTGCATGAAACTTGGTTTAAAGTCCTAGAAACGCGTTGTTAGATGTTTCATAAGTTCGTGAAACTTGTACAAAGCTCTTTGAGACCCTTATAAGCCATCATGTTGCATGAAACTTGGTTTAGAGTCCTAGAAACGTGTTTTTAGATGTTTCATAAATTCTTCAAACTTGTATAAAGCTCGTTGAGATCAACACTTATAAGAACTCACGTTGCATGAAACTTGGTTTAGAGTCCTAGCAACCACGTTGTTAGATGTTTCATAAGTTCGTGAAAGTTGTACAAAGCTCATTGAGACACTTATAAGCACTTATGTTGCATGAAACTTGGTTTAGAGTCCTAGAAACGCGTTGTTAGATGTTTCATAAGTTCGTCAAACATGTCAAAGCTCATTGAGACACTTATAAGAACTCATTGCAGACACTTGGTTTAGAGTCCTAGAAGCGTTGTTAATGTTTCTAAGTTCGTAAAACTGCATCATTGTACACTTGGTTTAGAGTCCTAGAAATGCGTTGTTAGATGAAACTTGGTTTAGAGTCCTAGAAACGCGTTTTTAGATGTTTCATAAGTTCGTCAAACATGTCGAAAGCTTATTAAGACACTTATTAGCACCCATGTTGCATGAAACTTGGTTTAGAGTCATAGAAACGCGTTGTTAGATGCTTCATAAGATCCTGAAACTTGTACAAAGCTCTTTGAGACCCTTATAAGCCATAATGTTACATGAAACTTGGTTTAGAGTCCTAGAAACGCGTTTTTAGATGTTTCATAAGTTCGTAAAACTTTTACAAACCTCATTGAGAAACTTATAAGCACTCATGTTGCATGAAACTTGGTTTAGATCTTAGAAACGCGTTGTTAGATGTTTCATAAGTTCGTGAAACTTGTACAAAGCTCATTGAGGAACTTATAAGCACTCATGTTGCATGAAATTGTGTTTAGAGTCCTAGAAACCACGTTGTTAGATGTTTCATAAGTTCGTGAAACTTGTACAAAGCTCATTGAGACACTTATAATCACTCATGTTGCATGAAACTTGGTTTAGAGTCCTAGAAACGCATTGTTAGATGTTTCATAAGTTTATCAAACATGTCCAAAGCTCATATAGACACTTAGAAGCACTCATGTTGCATGAAACTTGGTTTAGAGTCCTAGAAACGCGTTGTTAGATGTTTCATAAGTTCTTGAAACTTGTACAAAGTTCATTGAGACACTTATAAGCACTCATGTTGCATGAAACTTGGTTTAGAGTCTTAGAAACACGTTGTTAGATGTTTCATAAGTTTGTGAAACTTGTACATAGCTCATTGAGACCCTTATAAGCACTCATGTTGCATGAAACTTGGTTTAGAGTCCTAGAAACGCGTTTTTAGATGTTTCATAAGTTCGTAAAACTTTTACAAACCTCATTGAGACACTTATAAGCACTCATGTTGCATGAAACTTGGTTTAGATCCTAGAAACGAGTTGTTAGATTTTTCATAAGTTCGTAAAACTTTTACAAAGCTCATTGAGACACTTATAAGTACTTATGTTGCATGAAACTTGGTTTAGAGTCCTATAAACGCGTTGTTAAATGTTTCATAAGTTCGTCAAACATGTCCAAAGCTCATTGAGACACTTATAAGCACTCATGTTGCATGAAACTTGGTTTAGAGTCCTAAAAATGCGTTGTTATATGTTTCATAAGTTCGTTTAACTTGTACAAAGCTCATTGATACACTTATAAACACCTATGTTGCATGAAACTTGGTTTAGAGTCCTAGAAACGCGTTGTTAGATGTTTCATAAGTTCGTCAAACATCTCAAAAGCTCATTTAGACACTTAAAATCACTCATGTTGCATGAAACTTGGTTTAGAGTCCTAGAAATGCGTTGTTAGATGTTTCATAATTTCGTAAAACTTGTACAAAGGTCATTGATATACTTAGAAGCACTCACGTTACATGTAACTTGGTTTAGAGTCCTAGAAATGCGTTGTTAGAAGTTTCATAAGTTCGTAAAACTTGTACAAAGCTCATTGATACACTTATAAGCACTCATGTTGCATGAAACTTGGTTTAGAGTCCTAGAAACGCGTTGTTAGATGTTTCATAAGTTCGTCAAACATGTCCAAAGCTCCTTTAGACACTCAAAGCACTCATATTGCATGAAACTTTGTTTAGAGTCCTAGAAACGCGTTGTTAGATGTTTCATAAGTTCGTCAAACATGTCCAAAGCTCATTGAGACACTTATAAGCACTCATGTTGCATGAAACTTGGTTTAGAGTCCTAGAAACGCGTTGTTAGATGTTTCATAAGTTCGTCAAACATGTCCAACGCTCCTTTAGACACTTATAAGCACTCATATTGCATGAAACTTAGTTTAGAGTCCTAGAAACGCGTTGTTAGATGTTTCATAAGTTCGTCAAACATGTCCAAAGCTCATTGAGACACTTATAAGCACTCATGTTGCATGAAACTTGGTTTAGAGTCCTAGAAACGCGTTGTTAGATGTTTCATAAGTTCGTCAAACATGTCCAAAGCTCCTTTAGACACTTATAAGCACTCATATTGCATGAAACTTAGTTTAGAGTCCTAGAAACGCGTTGTTAGATGTTTCATAAGTTCGTCAAACATGTCCAAAGCTCATTGAGACACTTCTAAGCACTCATGTTGCATGAAACTTGGTTTAGAGTCCTAGAAATGCGTTGTTAGATGTTTCATAAGTTCGTCAAACATGTCCAAAGCTCTTTGAGACACTTATAAGCACTCACGTTGCATGAAACTTAGTTTAGAGTCCTAGAAATGCGTTGTTAGATGTTTCATAAGTTCGTGAAACTTGTACAAAGCTCTTTGAGACCCTTATAATCCCTCATGTTGCACGAAACTTGGTTTAGAGTCCTAGAAACTAGTTTTTAGATGTTTCATAAGTTCGTAAAACTTTTACAAACCTCATTGAGACACTTATAAGCACTCATGTTGCATGAAACTTGATTTAGATCCTAGAAACTCGTTGTTAGATGTTTCATAGGTTCGTAAAACTTGTACAAAGCTCCTTGAGACACTTATAAGAACTCATGTTGCATGAAACTTGGTTTAGATCTTAGAAACGCGTTGTTAAATGTTTCATAAGTTCGTGAAACTTGTACAAAGCTCATTGAGGAACTTATAAGCACTCATTTTGCATGAAACTTTGTTTAGCGTCCTAGAAACAGTGTTGTTAGATGTTTCATAACTCCGTCAAACATGTCCAAAGCTCATTGAGACACTTATAAGCACTAACGTTGCATGAAACTTGGTTTAGAGTCCTAGAAACGCGTTGTTATATGTTTCATCAGTTCGTAAAACTTGTGCATTGCTGATTGAGACACTTATAAGCACTTATGTTGCATGAAACTTGGTTTAGAGTCCTAGAAACGCGTTGTTAGATGTTTCATAAATTCGTCAAACATGTCCAAAGCTCATTGAGACACTTATAAGCACTCACGTTGCATGAAACTTGGTTTAGAGTCCTAGAAATTTGTTGTTAGATGTTTCATAAGTTCGTAAAACATGTCCAAAGCTCATTGTTACACTTATGCACTCATGTTGCAAGAAACTTGGTTTAGAGTCCAAGATACGCGTTGTTAGATGTTTCATAAGTTCGTCAAACATGTTCAAAGCTCATTCGACACTTATAAGCACTCGTGTTGCATGAAACTTGGTTTAGAGTCCTAGAAACGCGTTTTTAGATGTTTCATAAGTTCGTGAAACTTGTACAAAGCTCATTGAGACCCTTATAAGCACTCGTGTTGCATGAAACTTGGTTTAGAGTCCTAGAAATGCGTTTTTAGATGTTTCATAAGTTCGTAAAACTTTTACAAATCTCATTGAGACACTTATAAGCACTCATGTTGCATGAAACTTGGTTTAGATCCTAGAAACGCGTTGTTAAATTTTTCATAAGTTCGTAAAACTTGTACAAAGCTCATTGAGACACTTATAAGCACTCATGTTGCATGAAACTTGGTTTAGAGTCCTAGAAATGGGTTGTTATATGTTTCATTAGTTCGTCAAACTTGTCCAAAGCTCATTGAGACACTTTTATAAGAACTCATGTTGCATGAAACTTGCTTTAGAGTCCCAGAAATGCGTTGTTATATGTTTAATAAGTTCGTCAAACTTGACAAAGCTCTTTGAGACATTTATAAGCACTCATGTTGCATGAAACTTGGTTTAGAGTCCTAGAAACCACGTTGTTAGATATTTTTAAGTTCGTCAAACTAGTATAAAGCTCATTGAGACACTTATAAGCCTTCATGTTGCATGAAACTTGGTTTAGAGTCCTAGAAACGCGTTGTTAGATGTTTTATAAGTTCGTCAAACATGTCCAAAGCTCATTGAGACACTTATAAGCACTCACGTTGCATGAAACTTGGTTTAGATTCCTAGAAGCGCGTTGTTAGATGTTTCATAAGTTCGTACAACGTGTACAAAGCTCATTGAAACACTTATAAGTATTCATGTTGCATGAAACTTGGTTTAGAGTCCTAGAAACGCGTTGTTAGATGTTTGATAAGTTCGTCAAACATGTCCAAAGCTCATTGAGACACTTATAAGCACTCACATTGCATGAAACTTTGTTTAGAGTCCTAGAAACGCGTTGTTAGATGTTTCATAAGTTCGTACAACGTGTACAAAGCTCATTGAGACACTTATAAGCATTCATGTTGCATGAAACTTGGTTTAGAGTCCTAGAAACGCGTTGTTAGATGTTTCATAAGTTCGTCAAACATGTCCAAAGCTCATTGAGACACTTATAAGCACTCATGTTGCATGAAACTTGGTTTAGAGTCCTAGAAACTAGTTTTTAGATGTTTCATAAGTTCGTAAAACTTTTACAAACCTCATTGAGACACTTATAAGCATTCATGTTGCATGAAACTTGGTTTAGATCCTAGAAACTCGTTGTTAGATGTTTCATAGGTTCGTAAAACTTGTACAAAGCTCCTTGAGACACTTATAAGCACTCATGTTTCATGAAACTTGGTTTAGATCTTAGAAACGCGTTGTTAGATGTTTCATAAGTTCGTGAAACTTGTACAAAGCTCATTGAGGAACTTATAAGCACTCATTTTGCATGAAACTTTGTTTAGCGTCCTAGAAACAGTGTTGTTAGATGTTTCATAACTCCATCAAACATGTCCAAAGCTTATTGAGACACTTATAAGCACTAACGTTGCATGAAACTTGGTTTAGAGTCCTAGAAACGTGTTGTTATATGTTTCATCAGTTCGTAAAACTTGTGCATTGCTGATTGAGACACTTATAAGCACTAATGTTGCATGAAACTTGGTTTAGAGTCCTAGAAACGCGTTGTTAAATGTTTCATAAGTTCGTCAAACATGTCCAAAGCTCATTGAGACACTTATAAGCACTCAAGTTGCATGAAACTTGGTTTAGAGTCCTAGAAATGTGTTGTTAGATGTTTCATAAGTTCGTAAAACAGGTACAAAGCTCATTGTTACACTTATGCACTCATGTTGCAAGAAACTTGGTTTAGATTCCAAGAAACGCGTTGTTAGATGTTTCATCAGTTCGTCAAACATGTCCAAAGCTCATTCAGACACTTATAAGCACTCGTGTTGCATGAAACTTGGTTTAGAGTCCTAGAAACGCGTTTTTAGATGTTTCATAAGTTCGTGAAACTTGTACAAAGCTCATTGAGACCCTTATAAGCACTCGTGTTGCATGAAACTTGGTTTAGAGTCCTAGAAACGCGTTTTTAGATTGTTCATAAGTTCGTAAAACTTTTACAAACCTCATTGAGACATTTAAAAGCACTCATGTTGCATGAAACTTGGTTTAGATCCTAGAAACGCGTTGTTAAATTTTTCATAAGTTCGTAAAACTTGTACAAAGCTCATTGAGACACTTATAAGCACTCATGTTTCATGAAACTTGGTTTAGAGTCCTATAAATGGGTTGTTATATGTTTCATTAGTTCGTCAAACTTGTCCAAAGCTCATTGAGACACTTTTATAAGCACTCATGTTGCATGAAACTTGCTTTAGAGTCCTAGAAATGCGTTGTTATATGTTTAATAAGTTCGTCAAACTTGACAAAGCTCTTTGAGACATTTATAAGCACTCATGTTGCATGAAACTTGGTTTAGAGTCCTAGAAACCACGTTGTTACATATTTCTTAAGTTCGTCAAACTAGTATAAAGCTTATTGAGACACTTATAATCCCTCATGTTGCATGAAACTTGGTTTAGAGTCCTAGAAACGCGTTGTTAGATGTTTCATAAGTTTGCAAACATGTCCAAAGCTCATTGAGACACTTATAAGCACTCACGTTGCATGAAACTTGGTTTAGATTCCTAGAAACGCGTTGTTATATGTTTCATAAGTTCGTACAACGTGTACAAAGCTCATTGAAACACATATAAGCATTCATGTTGCATGAAACTTGGTTTAGAGTCCTAGAAACGCGTTGTTAGATGTTTCATAAGTTCGTCGACATGTCCAAAGCTCATTGAGACACTTATAAGCACTCATGTTGCATGAAACTTGGTTTAGAGTCCTAAAAACTCGTTATTAGATGTTTCATAAGTTCGTCAATCATGTCCAAATCTCATTGAGACACTTATTAGCACTCATGTTGCATGAAACTTGGTTTAGAGTCATAGAAACGCGTTGTTAGATATTTCATAAGTTCGTGAAACTTGTACAAAGCTCTTTGAGACCCTTATAAGCCCTCGTGTCGCATGAAACTTGGTTTAGATCTTAGAAACGCGTTGTTAGATGTTTCATAAGTTCGTAAAACTTGTACAAAGCTCTTTGAGACACTTATAAGCATTCATTGTGCATGAAACTTGGTTTAGATCTTAGAAACGCGTTGTTAGATGTTTCATAAGTTCGTGAAACTTGTACAAAGCTTATTGAGGAACTTATAAGCACTCATTTTGCATGAAACTTTGTTTAGAGTCCTAGAAACAGCGTTGTTAGATGTTTCATAACTCCGTCAAACATGTCCAAAGCTCATTGAGACACTTATAAGCACTAACGTTGCATGAAACTTGGTTTAGAGTCCTAGAAACGCGTTGTTATATGTTTCATCAGTTCGTAAAACTTGTACATTGCTGATTGAGAAACTTATAAGCACTTATGTTTCATGAAACTTGGTTTAGAGTCTTAGAAACGCGTTGTTAGATGTTTCATAAGTTCGTCAAACATGTCCAAAGCTCATTGTTACACATATGCAGTGATGTTGCAAGAAACTTGGTTTAGAGTCCAAGAACACGTTGTTAGATGTTTCATAAGTTCGTCAAACATGTCCAAAGCTCATTCAGACACTTATAAGCACTCGTGTTGCATGAAACTTGGTTTAGAATCCTAGAAACGCGTTTTTAGATGTTTCATAAGTTTGTGAAACTTGTACAAAGCTCATTGAGACCCTTATAAGCACTCATGTTGCATGTAACTTGATTTAGATCCTAGAAACGTTTGATAAATTTTTCATAAGTTCGTAAAACTTGTACAAAGCTGATTGAGACACTTATAAGCACTCATGTTGCACGAAACTTGGTTTAGAGTCCTAGAAATGGGTTGTTATATGTTTCATTAGTTCGTCAAACTTGTCTAAAGCTCATTGAGACACTTTTATAAGCATTCATGTTGCATGAAACTTGCTTTAGAGTCCTAGAAATGCGTTGTTATATGTTTAATAAGTTCGTCAAACTTGACAAAGCTCTTTGAAACATTTATAAGCACTCATGTTGCATGAAACTTGGTTTAGAGTCCTAAAAACCACGTTGTTAGATATTTCTTAAGTTCGTCAAACTAGTATAAAGCTCATTGAGACACTTATAAGCACTCGTGTTGCATGAAACTTGGTTTAGAGTCTTAGAAATGCGTTGTTAGATGTTTCATAAGTTCGTCAAACATGTCCAAAGCTCATTGAGACACTTATAAGCACTCACGTTGCATGAAACTTGGTTTAGATTCCTAGAAACGCGTTGTTAGATGTTTCATAAGTTCGTACAACGTGTACAAAGCTCATTGAAACACTTATAAGCATTCATGTTGCATGAAACTTGGTTTAGAGTCCTAGAAACGCGTTGTTAGATGTTTCATAAGTTCGTCAAACATGTCCAAAGCTCATTGAGACACTTATAAGAACTCATGTTGCATGAAACTTGGTTTAGAGTCCTAAAAACGCGTTATTAGATGTTTCATAAGTTCGTCAATCATGTCCAAATCTAATTGAGACACTTATTAGCACTCATGTTGCATGAAACTTGGTTTAGAGTCATAGAAACGCGTTGTTAGATGTTTCATAAGTTCGTGAAACTTGTACAAAGATCTTTGAGACCCTTATAAGCCCTCGTGTCGCATGAAACTTGGTTTAGAGTCCTAGAAACGCGTTTTTAGATTTTTCATAAGTTCGTCACACATGTCCAAAGCTCATTGAGACACTTATTAGCACTCATGCTGATGAAACTTGGTTTAGAGTCATAGTAACGCGTTGTTAGATGTTTCATAAGTTCATGAAACTTGTACAAAGCTCTTTGAGACCCTTATAAGCCCTCATGTTGGATGAAACTTGGTTTAGTGTCCTAGAAACACGTTTTTAGATGTTTCATAAGTTCGTACAACTTTTACAAACCTCATTGAAACTTAGTTTAGATCTTAGAAACGTGTTGTTAGATGATTCATAAGTTCGTGAAACTTGTACCAAGCTCATTGAGGAACTTATAAGCACTCATGTTGCATGAAACTTGATTTAGAGTCCTAGAAACTGCGTTGTTAGATGTTTTATAAGTTCGTGAAACTTGTAAAAAGCTCATTGAGACACTTATAAGCTCTCATGTTGCATGAAACTTGGTTTAGATTCCTAGAAATGCATTGTTGGATGTTTCATAAGTTCTTCAAACATGTCCAAAGCTCATTGAGACACTTATAAGCACTTATGTTGCATGAAACTTGGTTAAGAGTCCTAGAAACGCATTGTTAGATGTTTCATAAGTTCGGAAAACATGTCCAAAGCTCATTGAAACACTTATAAGCACTCACGTTGCATGTAACTTGGTTTAGAGTCCTAGAAATGCGTTGTTAGATGTTTCATAAGTTCGTAAAACTTGTACAAAGCTCATTGTTACACTTACAACCACTCATGTTGCATGAAACTTGATTTAGAGTCCTAGAAACGCGTTGTTAGATGTTTCATAAGTTCGTCAAACATGTCCAAAGCTCATATAGACACTTATAAGCATTCATGTTGCATAAAACTTTGTTTAGAGTCCTAGAAACACGTTGTTAGATGTTTCATAAGTTCGTGAAATTTGTACAAAGCTCATTGAGACACTTACAAGCCCTCATGTTGCATGAAACTTGGTTAAGAGTCCTAGAAACGCGTTGTTAGATGTTTCATAAGTTCGTCAAACATGTCCAAAGCTCATTGAGACACTTATAAGCACTCACATTGCATGAAACTTGGTTTATAGTCCTAGAAACGCGTTGTTAGATGTTTCATAAGTTCGTATAACGTGTACAAAGCTCATTGAGACACTTATAAGCATTCATGTTGCATGAACCTTGGTTTAGAGTCCTAGATATGTGTTGTTATATGTTTCATTAGTTCGTCAAACTTGTCCAAAGCTCATTGAGACACTTTTATAAGCACTCATGTTGCATGAAACTTTCTTTAGAGTCCTAGAAATGCGTTGTTATATGTTTCATAAGTTCGTCAAACTTGACAAAGCTCTTTGAGACATTTATAAGCACTCATGTTGCATGAAACTTGGTTTAGAGTCCTAGAAACCACGTTGTTAGATATTTCTTAAGTTCGTCAAACTAGTATAAAGCTCATTGAGACACTTATAAGCCCTCATGTTGCATGAAACTTGGTTTAGAGTCCTAGAAACGCGTTGTTAGATGTTTCATAAGTTCGTCAAACATGTCCAAAGCTCATTGAGACACTTATAAGCACTCACGTTGCATGAAACTTGGTTTAGAGTCCTAGAAACGCGTTGTTAGATGTTTCATAAGTTCGTACAATGTGTACAAAGCTCATTGAAAAACCTTATAAGCATTCATGTTGCATGAAACTTGGTTTAGAGTCCTAGAAACGCGTTGTTAGATATTTCATAAGTTCGTCAAACATGTCCAAAGCTCACTGAGACACTTATAAGCACTCATGTTGCATGAAACTTGGTTTAGAGTCCTAGAAACGCGTTATTAGATGTTTCATAAGTTCGTCAATCATGTCCAAATCTCGTTGAGACACTTATTAGCACTCATGTTGCATGAAACTTGGTTTAGAGTCATAGAAACGCGTTGTTAGATGTTTCATAAGTTCGTGAAACTTGTACAAAGCTCTTTGAGACCCTTAGAAGCCCTCATGTTGCATGAAACTTGGTTTAGAGTCCTAGAAACGCGTTTTTTTAGATGTTTCATAAGTTCGTCAAACATGTCCAAAGCTCATTGAGACACTTATTAGCACTCATGCTGATGAAACTTGGTTTAGAGTCATAGGAACGCGTTGTTAGATGTTTCATAAGTTCGTGAAACTTGTACAAAGCTCTTTGAGACCCTTATAAGCCCTCATGTTGCATGAAACTTGGTATAGAGTCCTAGAAACGCGTTTTTAGATGATTCATAAGTTCGTAAAGCTTTTACAAACCTCATTGAGACACTTATAAGCACTCATGTTGCATGAAACTTAGTTTAGATCTTAGAAACGTGTTGTTAGGATGTTTCATAAGTTCGTGAAACTTGTTCCAAGCTCATTGAGGAACTTATAAGCACTCATGTTGCATGAAACTTGGTTTAGAGTCCTAGAAACCGCGTTGTTAGATGTTTCATAAGTTCGTGAAACTTGTAAAAAGCTCATTGAGACACTTATAAGCACTCATATTGCATGAAACTTGGTTTAGATTCCTAGAAATGCATTGTTGGATGTTTCATAAGTTCTTCAAACATGTCCAAAGCTCATTGAGACACTTATAAGCACTCACGTTGGATGAAACTTGGTTTAGAATCCTAGAAACCCGTTGTTACATGTTTCATAAGTTCGTCAAACTTGTACAAAGTTCATTGAGACACTTATAATCACTCATGTTGCATTAAAATTGGTTTAGACTGCTAGAAACCACGTTGTTAGATTATTCATAAGTTCGTAAAACTTGTACAAAGCTCATTGAGACACTTATAAGTACTTATGTTGCATGAAACTTGGTTTAGAGTCCTAGAAACGCGTTGTTAGATGTTTCATAAGTTCATCAAACATGTCCAAAGCTCATTGAGACACTTATAAGCACTCACGTTGCATGAAACTTGGTTTAGATTCCTAGAAACGCGTTTTTAGATATTTCATAAGTTCGTACAACGTGTACAAAGCTCATTGAAACACTTATAAGCATTAATGTTGCATGAAACTTGGTTTAGAGTCCTAGATACGCGTTGTTATATGTTTCATAACTTCGTCAAACATGTCCAAAGCTCATTGAGACACTTATAACCACTCATGTTGCATGAAACTTGGTTTAGAGTCCTAGAAACTAGTTTTTAGATGTTTCATAAGTTCGTAAAACTTTTACAAACCTCATTGAGACACTTATAAGCACTCATGTTGCATGAAACTTGGTTTAGATCCTAGAAACGTGTTGTTAGATGTTTCATAGGTTCGTAAAACTTGTACAAAGCTCCTTGAGACACTTATAAGAACTCATGTTGCATGAAACTTGGTTTAGATCTTAGAAACGCGTTGTTAGATGTTTCATAAGTTCGTCAAACATGTCCAAAGCTCATTGAGACACTTATAACCACTCATGTTGCATGAAACTTGGTTTAGAGTCCTAGAAACTAGTTTTTAGATGTTTCATAAGTTCGTCAAACTAGTATAAAGCTCAT
Source organism: Cochlearia excelsa (assembly GCA_963556525.1). Taxonomy (NCBI): domain Eukaryota; kingdom Viridiplantae; phylum Streptophyta; class Magnoliopsida; order Brassicales; family Brassicaceae; genus Cochlearia; species Cochlearia excelsa. The sequence goes on from CAUVZT010000059.1 coordinate 153,476, forward strand.
TGAGACACTTATAAGCCCTCATGTTGCATGAAACTTGGTTTAGAGTCCTAGAAACGCGTTGTTAGATGTTTTATAAGTTCGTCAAACATGTCCAAAGCTCATTGAGACACTTATAAGCACTCACGTTGCATGAAACTTGGTTTAGAGTCCTAGAAACTAGTTTTTAGATGTTTCATAAGTTCGTAAAACTTTTACAAACCTCATTGAGACACTTATAAGCATTCATGTTGCATGAAACTTGGTTTAGATCCTAGAAACTCGTTGTTAGATGTTTCATAGGTTCGTAAAACTTGTACAAAGCTCATTGAGGAACTTATAAGCACTCATTTTGCATGAAACTTTGTTTAGCGTCCTAGAAACAGTGTTGTTAGATGTTTCATAACTCCGTCAAACATGTCCAAAGCTTATTGAGACACTTAAAAGCACTCATGTTTCATGAAACTTGGTTTAGATCTTAGAAACGCGTTGTTAGATGTTTCATAAGTTCGTGAAACTTGTACAAAGCTCATTGAGGAACTTATAAGCACTCATTTTGCATGAAACTTTGTTTAGCGTCCTAGAAACGTGTTGTTAGATGTTTCATAACTCCGTCAAACATGTCCAAAGCTTATTGAGACACTTATAATCACTAACGTTGCATGAAACTTGGTTTAGAGTCCTAGAAACGCGTTGTTATATGTTTCATCAGTTCGTAAAACTTGTGCATTGCTGATTGAGACACTTATAAGCACTTATGTTGCATGAAACTTGGTTTAGAGTCCTAGAAACGCGTTGTTAAATGTTTCATAAGTTCGTCAAACATGTCCAAAGCTCATTGAGACACTTATAAGCACTCACGTTGCATGAAACTTGGTTTAGAGTCCTAGAAATGTGTTGTTAGATGTTTCATAAGTTCGTAAAACATGTACAAAGCTCATTGTTACACTTATGCACTCATGTTGCAAGAAACTTGGTTTAGATTCCAAGAAGCGCCTTGTTAGATGTTTCATCAGTTCGTCAAACATGTTCAAAGCTCATTCAGACACTTATAAGCACTCGTGTTGCATGAAACTTGGTTTAGAGTCCTAGAAACGCGTTTTTAGATGTTTCATAAGTTCGTGAAACTTGTACAAAGCTCATTGAGACCCTTATAAGCACTCGTGTTGCATGAAACTTGGTTTAGAGTCCTAGAAACGCGTTTTTAGATTGTTCATAAGTTCGTAAAACTTTTACAAACCTCATTGAGACACTTAAAAGCACTCATGTTGCATGAAACTTGGTTTAGATCCTAGAAACGCGTTGTTAAATTTTTCATAAGTTCGTAAAACTTGTACAAAGCTCATTGAGACACTTATAAGCACTCATGTTGCATGAAACTTGGTTTAGAGTCCTAGAAATGGGTTGTTATATGTTTCATTAGTTCGTCAAACTTGTCCAAAGCTCATTGAGACAGTTTTATAAGCACTCATGTTGCATGAAACTTGCTTTAGAGTCCTAGAAATACGTTGTTATATGTTTAATAAGTTCGTCAAACTTGACAAAGCTCTTTGAGACATTTATAAGCACTCATGTTGCATGAAACTTGGTTTAGAGTCCTAGAAACCACGTTGTTAGATATTTCTTAAGTTCGTCAAACTAGTATAAAGCTTATTGAGACACTTATAAGCCCTCATGTTGCATGAAACTTGGTTTAGAGTCCTAGAAACGCGTTGTTAGATGTTTCATAAGTTTGCAAACATGTCCAAAGCTCATTGAGACACTTATGAGCACTCACGTAGCATGAAACTTGGTTTAGATTCCTAGAAACGCGTTGTTAGATGTTTCATAAGTTCGTACAACGTGTACAAAGCTCATTGAAACACTTATAAGCATTCATGTTGCATGAAATTTGGTTTAGAGTCCTAGAAACGCGTTGTTAGATGTTTCATAAGTTCGTCAAACATGTCCAAAGCTCATTGAGACACTTATAAGCACTCATGTTGCATGAAACTTGGTTTAGAGTCCTAAAAACGCGTTATTAGATGTTTCATAAGTTCGTCAATCATGTCCAAATCTCATTGAGACACTTAATAGCACTCATGTTGCATGAAACTTGGTTTAGAGTCATAGAAACGCGTTGTTAGATGTTTCATAAGTTCGTGAAACTTGTACAAAGCTCTTTGAGACCCTTATAAGCCCTCGTGTCGCATGAAACTTGGTTTAGATCTTAGAAACGCGTTGTTAGATGTTTCATAAGTTCGTAAAACTTGTACAAAGATCTTTGAGACACTTATAAGCATTCATTGTGCATGAAAATTGGTTTAGATCTTAGAAACGCGTTGGTAGATGTTTCATAAGTTCGTGAAACTTGTACAAAGCTCATTGAGGAACTTATAAGCACTCATTTTGCATGAAACTTTGTTTAGAGTCCTAAAAACAGCGTTTTTAGATGTTTCATAACTCCGTCAAACATGTCCAAAGCTCATTGAGACACTTATAAGCACTAACGTTGCATGAAACTTGGTTTAGAGTCCTAGAAACGCGTTGTTATATGTTTCATCAGTTCGTAAAACTTGTACATTGCTGATTGAGAAACTTATAAGCACTTATGTTGCATGAAACTTGGTTTAGAGTCTTAGAAACGCGTTGTTAGATGTTTCATAAGTTCGTCAAACATGTCCAAAGCTCATTGTTACACATATGCGGTGATGTTGCAAGAAACTTGGTTTAGAGTCCAAGAACACGTTGTTAGATGTTTCATAAGTTCGTCAAACATGTCCAAAGCTCATTCAGACACTTATAAGCACTCGTGTTGCATGAAACTTGGTTTAGAGTCCTAGAAACGCGTTTTTAGATGTTTCATAAGTTCGTGAAACTTGTACAAAGCTCATTGAGACCCTTATAAGCACTCATGTTGCATGTAACTTGATTTAGATCCTAGAAACGCTTTGATAAATTTTTCATAAGTTCGTAAAACTTGTACAAAGCTCATTGAGACACTTATAAGCACTCATGTTGCACGAAACTTGGTTTAGAGTCCTAAAAATGGGTTGTTATATGTTTCATTAGTTCGTCAAACTTGTCTAAAGCTCATTGAGACACTTTTATAAGCATTCATGTTGCATGAAACTTGCTTTAGAGTCCTAGAAATGCGTTGTTATATGTTTAATAAGTTCGTCAAACTTGACAAAGCTCTTTGAGACATTTATAAGCACTCATGTTGCATGAAACTTGGTTTAGAGTCCTAAAAACCACGTTGTTAGATATTTCTTAAGTTCGTCAAACTAGTATAAAGCTCATTGAGACACTTATAAGCACTCATGTTGCATGAAACTTGGTTTAGAGTCTTAGAAATGCGTTGTTAGATGTTTCATAAGTTCGTCAAACATGTCCAAAGCTCATTGAGACACTTATAAGCACTCACGTTGCATGAAACTTGGTTTAGATTCCTAGAAACGCGTTGTTAGATGTTTCATAAGTTCGTACAACGTGTACAAAGCTCATTGAAACACTAATAAGCATTCATGTTGCATGAAACTTGGTTTAGAGTCCTAGAAACGCGTTGTTAGATGTTTCATAAGTTCGTCAAACATGTCCAAAGCTCATTGAGACACTTATAAGAACTCATGTTGCATGAAACTTGGTTTAGAGTCCTAAAAACGCGTTATTAGATATTTCATAAGTTCGTCAATCATGTCCAAATCTCATTGAGACACTTATTAGCACTCATGTTGCATGAAACTTGGTTTGGAGTCATAGAAACGCGTTGTTAGATGTTTCATAAGTTCGTGAAACTTGTACAAAGATCTTTGAGACCCTTATAAGCCCTCAGGTCGCATGAAACTTGGTTTAGAGTCCTAGAAACGCGTTTTTAGATTTTTCATAAGTTCGTCACACATGTCCAAAGCTCATTGAGACACTTATTAGCACTCATGCTGATGAAACTTGGTTTAGAGTCATAGTAACGCGTTGTTAGATGTTTCATAAGTTCATGAAACTTGTACAAAGCTCTTTGAGACCCTTATAAGCCCTCATGTTGGATGAAACTTGGTTTAGTGTCCTAGAAACACGTTTTTAGATGTTTCATAAGTTCGTACAACTTTTACAAACCTCATTGAAACTTAGTTTAGATCTTAGAAACGTGTTGTTAGATGATTCATAAGTTCGTGAAACTTGTACCAAGCTCATTGAGACACTTATAAGCACTCATGTTGCATGAAACTTGGTTTAGATTCCTAGAAACGCATTGTTAGATGTTTCATAAGTTCGGAAAACATGTCCAAAGCTCATTGAAACACTTATAAGCACTCACGTTGCATGTAACTTGGTTTAGAGTCCTAGAAATGCGTTGTTAGCTGTTTCATAAGTTCGTAAAACTTGTACAAAGCTCATTGTTACACTTACAACCACTCATGTTGCATGAAACTTGATTTAGAGTCCTAGAAACGCGTTGTTAGATGTTTCATAAGTTCGTCAAACATGTCCAAAGCTCATATAGACACTTATAAGCACTCATGTTGCATGAAACTTTGTTTAGAGTCCTAGAAACACGTTGTTAGATGTTTCATAAGTTCGTGAAACTTGTACAAAGCTCATTGAGACACTTATAAGCACTCACATTGCATGAAACTTTGTTTAGAGTCCTAGAAACGCGTTGTTAGATTTTTCATAAGTTTGGCCAACGTGTACAAAGCTCATTGAGACACTTCTAAGCATTCATGTTGCATGAAAATTGGTTTAGAGTCCTAGAAACGCGTTGTTAGATGTTTCATAAGTTCGTCAAACATGTCCAAAGCTCATTGAGACACTTATAAGCACTCATGTTGCATGAAACTTGGTTTAGAGTCCTAGAAACGCGTTATTAGATGTTTCATAAGTTCGTCAATCATATCCAAATCTCATTGAGACACTTATTAGCACTCATGTTGCATGAAACTTGGTTTAGAGTCATAGAAACACGTTGTTAGATGTTTCATAAGTTTGTGAAACTTGTACAAAGCTCTTTGAGACCCTTATAACCCCTCATGTTGCATGAAACTTGGTTTAGAGTCCTAGAAACGAGTTTTTAGATGATTCATAAGTTCGTAAAGCTTTTAAAAACCTCATTGAGACACTTATAAGCACTCATGTTGCATGAAACTTAGTTTAGATCTTAGAAACGTGTTGTTAGATGTTTCATAAGTTCGTGAAACTTGTACCAAGCTCATTGAGGAACTTATAATCACTCATGTTGAATGAAACTTGGTTTAGAGTCCTAGAAACCGCGTTTTTAGATGTTTCATAAGTTCGTGAAACTTGTAAAAAGCTCATTGAGGCACTTATAAGCAGTCATGTTGCATGAAACTTGGTTTAGATTCCTAGAAATGCATTGTTGGATGTTTCATAAATTCTTCAAACATGTCCAAAGCTCATTGAGACACTTATAAGCACTCACGTTGCATGAAACTTGGTTTAGAATCCTAGAAACCCGTTGTTAGATGTTTCATAAGTTCGTAAACTTGTACAATGCTCATTGAGATACTTATAAGCACTTATGTTGCATGAAACTTGGTTAAGAGTCCTAGAAACGCGTTGTTAGATGTTTCATAAGTTCGGCAAACCCGTCCAAAGCTCATTGAAACACTTATAAGCACTCACGTTGCATGAAACTTGGTTTAGAGTCCTAGAAATGCGTTGTTAGATGTTTCATAAGTTCGTAAAACTTGTACAAAACTCATTGTTACAGTTATAACCACTCATGTTGCATGAAACTTGATTTAGAGTCCTAGAAACGCGTTGTTAGATGTTTCATAAGTTCGTCAAACATGTCCAAAGCTCATATAGATACTTATAAGCACTCATGTTGCATGAAACTTGGTTTAGAGTCCTAGAAACACGTTGTTAGATGTTTCACAAGTTCGTGAAATTTGTACAAAGCTCATTGAGACACTTATAAGCCCTCATGTTGCATGAAACTTGGTTAAGAGTCATAGAAACGCGTTGTTAGATGTTTCATAAGTTCGTCAAACATGTCCAAAGCTCATTGAGACACTTATAAGCACTCACGTTCCATGAAACTTGGTTTAGAGTCCTAGAAACGCATTGTTAGATGTTTCATAAGTTCGTCAAACATGTTCAAAGCTCATTGAGACACTTATAAGCACTCATGTTGCATGAAACTTGGTTTAGAGTCCTAAAAACGCGTTATTAGATGTTTCATAAGTTCGTCAATCATGTCCAAATCTCGTTGAGACACTTATTAGCACTCATGTTGCATGAAACTTGGTTTATAGTCATAGAAACGCGTTGTTAGATGTTTCATAAGTTCGTGAAACTTGTACAAAGCTCTTTGAGACCCTTATAAGCCCGCATGTTGCATGAAACTTGGTTTAGAGTCTTAGAAACGTGTTATTAGATGTTCCATAAGTTCATCAAACATGTCCAAAGCTCATTGAGACACTTATTAGCACTCATGCTGATGAAACTTGGTTTAGAGTCATAGAAACGCGTTGTTAGATGTTTCATAAATTCGTGAAATTTGTACAAAGCTCTTTGAGACACTTATAAGCCCTCATTTTGCTTGAAACTTGGTTTAGAGTCCTAGAAACGCATTTTTAGATGTTTCATAAGTTCGTAAAACTTTTACAAACCTCATTGAGACACTTTAAGCACTCATGTTGCATGAAACTTAGTTTAGATCTTAGAAACACGTTGTTAGATGTTTCATAAGTTCGTAAAACTTGTAAAACGCTCATTGAGGAACTTATAAGCACTCATGTTGCATGAAACTTGGTTTAGAGTCCTAGAAACCGCGTTGTTAGATGTTTCATAAGTTCGTGAAACTTGTAAAAAGTTCATTGAGACACTTATAAGCACTCATGTTGCATGAAACTTGGTTTAGATTCCTAGAAATGCATTGTTGGATGTTTCATAAGTTCGTCAAACATGTCCAAAGCTCATTGAGACACTTATAAGCTCTCACGTTGCATGAAACTTGGTTTAGAGTCCTAGAAACTCGTTGTTAGATGTTTCATAAGTTCGTAAAACTTGTACAATGCTCATTGAGACACTTATAAGCACTTATGTTGCATGAAACTTGGTTAAGAGTCCTAGAAACGCGTTGTTAGATGTTTCATAAGTTCGACAAACATGTCCAAAGCTCATTGAAACACTTATAAGCACTCACGTTGCATGAAACTTGGTTTAGATTCCTAGAAATGCGTTGTTAGATGTTTCATAAGTTCGTAAAACTTGTACAAAGCTCATTGAGACACTTATAAGTACTTATGTTTCATGAAACTTGGTTTAGAGTCCTACAAACGCGTTGTTAGATGTTTCATAAGTTCGTCAAACATGTCCAAAGCTCATTGAGACACTTATAAGCACTCACATTGCATGAAACTTTGTTTAGAGTCCTACAAACGCGTTGTTAGATTTTTCATAAGTTCGTACAACGTGTAAAAAGCTCATTGAGACACTTATAAGCATTCATGTTGCATGAAACTTGGTTTAGAGTCCTAGAAACGCGTTGTTAGATGTTTCATAAGTTCGTCAAACATGTCCAAAGCTCATTGAGACACTTATAAGCACTCATGTTGCATGAAACTTGGTTTAGACTCCTAGAAACGCGTTATTAGATGTTTCATAAGTTCGTCAATCATATCCAAATCTCATTGAGACACTTATTAGCACTCATGTTGCATGAAACTTGGTTTAGAGTCATAGAAACACGTTTTTAGATGTTTCATAAGTTTGTGAAACTTGTACAAAGCTCTTTGAGACCCTTATAACCCCTCATGTTGCAAGAAACTTGGTTTAGAGTCCTAGAAACGAGTTTTTAGATGATTCATAAGTTCGTAAAGCTTTTACAAACCTCATTGAGACACTTATAAGCACTCATGTTGCATGAAACTTAGTTTAGATCTTAGAAACGTGTTTTTAGATGTTTCATAAGTTCGTGAAACTTGTACCAAGCTCATTGAGGAACTTATAAGCACTCATGTTGCATGAAACTTGGTTTAGAGTCCTAGAAACCGCGTTGTTAGATGTTTCATAAGTTCGTGAAACTTGTAAAAAGCTCATTGAGACACTTATAAGCACTCATGTTGCATGAAACTTGGTTTAGATTCCTAGAAATGCATTGTTGGATGTTTCATAAGTTCTTCAAACATGTCCAAAGCTCATTGAGACACTTATAAGCACTCACGTTGCATGAAACTTGGTTTAGAATCCTAGAAACCCGTTGTTAGATGTTTAATAAGTTCGTAAACTTGTACAATGCTCATTGAGACACTTATAAGCACTTATGTTGGATGAAACTTGGTTAAGAGTCCTAGAAACGCGTTGTTAGATGTTTCATAAGTTCGGCAAACATGTCCAAAGCTCATTGAAACACTTATAAGAACTCACGTTGCATGAAACTTGGTTTAGAGTCCTAGAAATGCGTTGTTCGATGTTTCATAAGTTTGTAAAACTTGTATAAAGCTTATTGTTACACTTATAACCACTCATGTTGCATGAAACTTGATTTAGAGTCCTATAAACGCGTTGTTAGATGTTTCATAAGTTCGTCAAACATGTCCAAAGCTCATATAGACACTTATAAGCACTCATGTTGCATGAAACTTGGTTTAGAGTCCTAGAAACACGTTGTTAGATGTTTCATAAGTTCGTGAAATTTGTACAAAGCTCATTGAGACACTTATAAGCCCTCATGTTGCATGAAACTTGGTTAAGAGTCCTAGAAACGCGTTGTTAGATGTTTCATAAGTTCGTCAAACATGTCCAAAGCTCATTGAGACACTTATAAGCACTCACGTTGCATGAAACTTGGTTTAGAGTCCTAGAAACGCGTTGTTAGATGTTTCATAAGTTCGTACAACGTGTACAAAGCTCGTTGAAACACTTATAAGCATTCATGTTGCATGAAACTTGGTTTAGGGTCCTAGAAACGCATTGTTAGATGTTTCATAAGTTCGTCAAACATGTCCAAAGCTCATTGAGACACTTATAAGCACTCACGTTGCATGAAACTTAGTTTAGATCTTAGAAACGTGTTGTTATATGTTTTATAAGTTCGTGAAACTTGTACCAAGCTCATTGAGGAACTTATAAGCACTCATGTTGCATGAAACTTGGTTTAGAGTCCTAGAAACCGCGTTGTTAGATGTTTCATAAGTTCTTGAAACTTGTAAAAAGCTCATTGAGACACTTATAAGCACCCATGTTGCATGAAACTTGGTTTAGATTCCTAGAAATGCATTGTTGGATGTTTCATAAGTTCTTCAAACATGTCCAAAGCTCATTGAGACACTTATACGCACTCACGTTGCATGAAACTTGGTTTACAATCCTAGAAACCTGTTGTTAGATGTTTCATAAGTTCGTAAACTTGTACAATGCTCATTGAGATACTTATAAGCACTTATGTTGCATGAAACTTGGTTAAGAGTCCTAGAAACGCGTTGTTAGATGTTTCATAAGTTCGTCAAACATGTCCAAAGCTCATTGAGACACTTATAAGCACTCACGTTGCATGAAACTTAGTTTAGATCTTAGAAACGTGTTGTTAGATGTTTCATAAGTTCATGAAACTTGTACCAAGCTCATTGAGGAACTTATAAGCACTCATGTTGCATGAAACTTGGTTTAGAGTCCTAGAAACCGCGTTGTTAGATGTTTCATAAGTTCGTGAAACTTGTAAAAAGCTCATTGATACACTTATAATCACTCATGTTGCATGAAACTTGGTTTAGATTCCTAGAAATGCATTGTTGGATGTTTCATAAGTTCTTCAAACATGTCCAAAGCTCATTGAGACAGTTATACGCACTCACGTTGCATGAAACTTGGTTTAGAATCCTAGAAACCCGTTGTTAGATGTTTCATAAGTTCGTAAACTTGTTCAATGCTCATTGAGACACTTATAAGCACTTATGTTGGATGAAACTTGGTTAAGAGTCCTAGAAACGCGTTGTTAGATGTTTCATAAGTTCGACAAACATGTCCAAAGCTCTTTGAGACCCTTATAAGCACTCACGTTGCATGAAATTTGGTTTAGAGTCCTAGAAATGCGTTGTTAGATGTTTCATAAGTTTGTAAAACTTGTATAAAGCTCATTGTTACACTTATAACCACTCATGTTGCATGAAACTTGATTTAGAGTCCTAGAAACGAGTTGTTAGATGTTTCATAAGTTCGTCAAACATGTCCAAAGCTCATATAGACACTTATAAGCACTCATGTTGCATGAAACTTGGTTTAGAGTCCTAGAAACACGTTGTTAGATGTTTCATAAGTTCGTGAAATTTGTACAAAGCTCATTGAGACACTTATAAGCCCTCATGTTGCATGAAACTTGGTTAAGAGTCCTAGAAACGCGTTGTTAGATGTTTCATAAGTTCGTTAAACATGTCCAAAGCTCATTGAGACAGTTATAAGCACTCACGTTGCATGAAACTTGGTTTAGAGTCCTAGAAACGCGTTATTAGATGTTTCATAAGTTCATCAAACATGTCCAAAGGTCATTGAGACACTTATTAGCACTCATGCTGATGAAACTTGGTTTAGAGTCATAGAAACGCGTTTCTAGATGTTTCATAAGTTCGTGAAACTTGTACAAAGCTCTTTGAGACCCTTATAAGCCCTCATTTTGCTTGAAACTTGGTTTAGAGTCCTAGAAATCCATTTTTAGATGTTTCATAAGTTCGTAAAACTTTTACAAACCTCATTGAGACACTTATAAGCACTCATGTTGCATGAAACTTAGTTTAGATCTTAGAAACGCGTTGTTAGATGTTTCATAAGTTCGTGAAACTTGTACAAAGCTCATTGAGGAACTTATAAGCACTCATGTTGCATGAAACTTGGTTTAGAGTTCTAGAAACCGCGTTGTTAGATGTTTCATAAGTTCGTGAAACTTGTAAAAGCTCATTGAGACAATTATAAGCACTCATGTTGCATGAAACTTGGTTTAGATTCCTAGAAATGCATTGTTGGATGTTTCATAAGTTCGTCAAACATGTCCAAAGCTCATTGAGACACTTATAAGCACTCACGTTGCATGAAACTTGGTTTAGAGTCCTAGAAACGCGTTGTTAGATGTTTCATAAGTTCGTAAAACTTGTACAATGCTCATTGAGACACACTTATAAGCACTTATGTTGCATGAAACTTGGTTAAGAGTCCTAGAAACGCGTTGTTAGATGTATCATAAGTTCGACAAACATGTCCAAAGCTCATTGAGACACTTATAAGCACTCACGTTGCATGAAACTTAGTTTAGATCTTAGAAACGTGTTGTTAGATGTTTTATAAGTTCGTGAAACTTGTACCAAGCTCATTGAGGAACTTATAAGCACTCATGTTGCATGAAAATTGGTTTAGAGTCCTAGAAACCGCGTTGTTAGATGTTTCATAAGTTCTTGAAACTTGTAAAAATCTCATTGAGACACTTATAAGCACTCATGTTGCATGAAACTTGGTTTAGATTCCTAGAAATGCATTGTTGGATGTTTCATAAGTTCTTCAAACATGTCCAAAGCTCATTGAGACACTTATACGCACTCACGTTGCATGAAACTTGGTTTACAATCCTAGAAACCCGTTGTTAGATGTTTCATAAGTTCGTAAACTTGTACAATGCTCATTGAGACACTTATAAGCACTTATGTTGCATGAAACTTGGTTAAGAGTCCTAGAAACGCGTTGTTAGATGTTTCATAAGTTCGTCAAACATGTCCAAAGCTCATTAAGACACTTATAAGCACTCACGTTGCATGAAACTTAGTTTAGATCTTAGAAACGTGTTGTTAGATGTTTCATAAGTTCGTGAAACTTGTACCAAGCTCATTGAGGAACTTATAAGCACTCATGTTGCATGAAACTTGGTTTAGAGTCCTAGAAACCGCGTTGTTAGATGTTTCATAAGTTCGTGAAACTTGTAAAAAGCTCATTGATACACTTATAAGCACTCATGTTGCATGAAACTTGGTTTAGATTCCTAGAAATGCATTGTTGGATGTTTCATAAGTTCTTCAAACATGTCCAAAGCTCATTGAGACACTTATACGCACTCACGTTGCATGAAACTTGGTTTAGAATCCTAGAAACCCGTTGTTAGATGTTTCATAAGTTCGTAAACTTGTACAATGCTCATTGAGACACTTATTAGCACTCATGCTGATGAAACTTGGTTTAGAGTCATAGAAACGCGTTGTTAGATGTTTCATAAGTTCGTGAAACTTGTACAAAGCTCTTTGAGACCCTTATAAGCCCTCATTTTGCTTGAAACTTGGTTTAGAGTCCTAGAAACGCATTTTTAGATGTTTCATAAGTTCGTAAAACTTTTACAAACCTCATTGAGACACTTATAAGCACTCATGTTGCATGAAACTTAGTTTAGATATTAGAAACGCGTTGTTAGATGTTTCATAAGTTCCTGAAACTTGTACAAAGCTCATTGAGGAACTTATAAGAACTCATGGTGCATGAAACTTGGTTTAGAGTCCTAGAAACCGCGTTGTTAGATGTTTCATAAGTTCGTGAAACTTGTAAAAAGCTCATTGAGACAGTTATAAGCACTCATGTTGCATGAAACTTGGTTTAGATTCCTAGAAATGCATTGTTGGATGTTTCATAAGTTCGTCAAACATGTCCAAAGCTCATTGAGACACTTATAAGCACTCACGTTGCATGAAACTTGGTTTAGAGTCCTAGAAACGCGTTGTTAGATGTTTCATAAGTTCGTAAAACTTGTAAAATGCTCATTGAGACACTTATAAGAACTTATGTTGCATGAAACTTGGTTAAGAGTCCTAGAAACGTGTTGTTAGATGTTTCATAAGTTCGACAAACATGTCCAAAGCTCATTGAGACACTTATAAGCACTCACATTGCATGAAACTTAGTTTAGATCTTCGAAACGTGTTGTTAGATCTTTTATAAGTTCGTGAAACTTGTACCAAGCTCATTGAGGAACTTATAAGCACTCATGTTGCATGAAACTTGGTTTAGAGTCCTAGAAACCGCGTTGTTAGATGTTTCATAAGTTCGTGAAACTTGTAAAAAGCTCATTGAGACAGTTATAAGCACTCATGTTGCATGAAACTTGGTTTAGATTCCTAGAAATGCATTGTTGGATGTTTCATAAGTTCTTCAAACATGTCCAAAGCTCATTGAGACACTTATACGCACTCACGTTGCATGAAACTTGGTTTACAATCCTAGAAACCCGTTGTTAGATGTTTCATAAGTTCGTAAACTTGTACAATGCTCATTGAGACAGTTATAAGCACTTATGTTGGATGAAACTTGGTTAAGAGTCCTAGAAACGCGTTGTTAGATGTTTCATAAGTTCGGCAAACATGTCCAAAGCTCATTGAAACACTTATAAGAACTCACGTTGCATGAAACTTGGTTTAGAGTCCTAGAAATGTGTTGTTAGATGTTTCATAAGTTTGTAAAACTTGTATAAAACTCATTGTTACACTTATAACCACTCATGTTGCATGAAACTTGATTTAGAATCCTAGAAACGCGTTGTTAGATGTTTCATAAGTTCGTCAAACATGTCCAAAGCTCATATAGACACTTATAAGCACTCATGTTGCATGAAACTTGGTTTAGAGTCCTAGAAACACGTTGTTAGATGTTTCATAAGTTCGTGAAATTTATACAAAGCTCATTGAGACACTTATAAGCCCTCATGTTGCATGAAACTTGGTTAAGAGTCCTAGAAACGCGTTGTTAGATGTTTCATAAGTTCGTCAAACATGTCCAAAGCTCATTGAGACACATATAAGCACTCACGTTGCATGAAACTTGGTTTAGAGTCCTAGAAACGCGTTGTTAGATGTTTCATAAGTTCGTACAACGTGTACAAAGCTCGTTGAAAGACTTATAAGCATTCATGTTGCATGAAACTTGGTTTAGAGTCCTTGAAACGCGTTGTTAGATGTTTCATAAGTTCATCAAACATGTCCAAAGCTCATTGAGACACTTATATGCACTCATGTTGCATGAAACTTGGTTTAGAGTCCTAGAAACGCGTTATTAGATGTTTCATAAGTTCGTCAATCATGTCCAAATCTCGTTGAGACATTTATTAGCACTCATGTTGCATGAAACTTGGTTTAGAGTCATAGAAACGCGTTGTTAGATGTTTCATAAGTTCGTGAAACTTGTACAAAGCTCTTTGAGACCCTTATAAGCCCGCATGTTGCATGAAAATTGGTTTAGAGTCATAGAAACGCGTTATTAGATGTTTCATTAGTTCATCAAACATGTCCAAAGCTCATTGAGACACTTATTAGCACTCATGCTGATGAAACTTGGTTTAGAGTCATAGAAACGCGTTGTTAGATGTTTCATAAGTTCGTGAAACTTGTACAAAGTTCTTTGAGACCCTTATAAGCCCTCATTTTGCTTGAAACTTGGTTTAGAGTCCTAGAAACGCATTTTTAGATGTTTCATAAGTTCGTAAAACTTTTACAAACCTCATTGAGACACTTATAAGCACTCATGTTGCATGAAACTTAGTTTAGATCTTAGAAACGCGTTGTTAGATGTTTCATAAGTTCGTGAAACTTGTACAAAGCTCATTGAGGAACTTATAAGCACTCATGTTGCATGAAACTTGGTTTAGAGTCCTAGAAACCGCGTTGTTAGATGTTTCATAAGTTCGTGAAACTTGTAAAAAGCTCATTGAGACACTTATAAGCACTCATGTTGCATGAAACTTGGTTTAGATTCCTAGAAATGCATTGTTGGATGTTTCATAAGTTCGTCAAACATGTCCAAAGCTCATTGAGACACTTATAAGCACTCACGTTGCATGAAACTTGGTTTAGAGTCCTAGAAACGAGTTGTTAGATGTTTCATAAGTTTGTAAAACTTGTACAATGCTCATTGAGACACTTATAAGCACTTATGTTGCATGAAACTTGGTTAAGAGTCCTAGAAACGCGTTGTTAGATGTTTCATAAGTTCGACAAACATGTCCAAAGCTCATTGAAACACTTATAAGCACTCACGTTGCATGAAACTTGGTTTAGATTCCTAGAAATGCGTTGTTAGATGTTTCATAAGTTCGTAAAACTTGAACAAAGTTCATTGTTACACTTATAACCACTCATGTTGCATGAAACTTGGTTTAGAGTCCTAGAAACGCGTTGTCAGATGTTTCATAAGTTCGTCAAACATGTCCAAAGCTCATATAGACACTTATAAGCACTCATGTTGCATTAAACTTGGTTTAGAGTCCTAGAAACACGTTGTTAGATGCTTCATAAGTTCGTGAAATTTGTACAAAGCTCATTGAGATACTTATAAGCACTCATGTTGCATGAAACTTGGTTTAGAGTCCTAGAAACGCGTTGTTAGATGTTTCATAAGTTCGTGAAACTTGTACATAGCTCACTGAGACCCTTATAAGAACTCATGTTGCATGAAACTTGGTTTAGAGTCCTAGAAACGCGTTTTTAGATGTTTCATAACTTCGTAAAACTTTTACAAACCTCATTGAGTCACTTATAAGCACTCATGTTGCATGAAACTTGGTTTAGATCCTAGAAACGAGTTGTTAGATGTTTCATAAGTTCGGCAAACATGTCCAAAGCTCATTGAAACACTTATAAGCACTCACGTTGCATGAAACTTGGTTTAGAGTCCTAGAAATGCGTTGTTAGATGTTTCATAAGTTCGTAAAACTTGTACAAAGCTCATTGTTACACTAATAACCACTCATGTTGCATGAAACTTGATTTAGAGTCCTAGAAACGCGTTGTTAGATGTTTCATAAGTTCGTCAAACATGTCCAAAGCTCATATAGATACTTATAAACACTCATGTTGCATGAAACTTGGTTTAGAGTCCTAGAAACACGTTGTTAGATGTTTCATAAGTTCGTGAAATTTTTACAAAGCTCATTGAGACACTTATAAGCCCTCATGTTGCATGAAACTTGGTTAAGAGTCCTAGAAACGCGTTGTTAGATGTTTCATAAGTTCATCAAACAAGTCCAAAGCTCATTGAGACACTTATAAGCATTCATGTTGCATGAAACTTGGTTTAGAGTCCTAGAAACGCGTTGTTAGACGTTTCATAAGTTCGTCAAACATGTCCAAAGCTCATTGAGACACTAATAAGCACTCATGTTGCATGAAACTTGGTTTAGAGTCCTAGAAACGCGTTATTAGATGTTTCATAAGTTCGTCAATCATGTCCAAATCTCGTTGAGACACTTATTAGCACTCATGTTGCATGAAACTTGGTTTAGAGTCATAGAAACGCGTTGTTAGATGTTTCATAAGTTCGTGAAACTTGTACAAAGCTCTTTGAGACCCTTATAAGCCTGCATGTTGCAAGAAACTTGGTTTAATTAGAGTCCTAGAAACGCGTTATTAGATGTTTCATAAGTTCATCAAACATGTCCAAAGCTCATTGAGACACTTATTAGCACTCATGCTGATGAAACTTGGTTTAGAGTCATAGAAACGCGTTTTTAGATGTTTCATAAGTTCGTGAAACTTGTACAAAGCTCTTTGAGACCCTTATAAGCCCTCATTTTGCTTGAAACTTGGTTTAGAGTCCAAGAAACGCATTTTTATATGTTTCATAAGTTCGTAAAACTTTTACAAACCTCATTGAGACACTTATAAGCACTCATGTTGCATGATACTTAGTTTAGATCTTAGAAAGGCGTTGTTAGATGTTTCATAAGTTCGTGAAACTTGTACAAATCTCATTGAGACACTTATAAGCACTCATGTTGCATGAAACTTGGTTTAGATTCCTAGAAATGCATTGTTGGATGTTTCATAAGTTCGTCAAACATGTCCAAAGCTCATAGAGACACTTATAAGCACTCACGTTGCATGAAACTTGGTTTAGAGTCCTAGAAACGCGTTGTTAGATGTTTCATAAGTTCGTAAAACTTGTACAATACTCATTGAGACACTTATAAGCACTTATGTTGCATGAAACTTGGTTAAGAGTCCTAGAAACGCGTTGTTAGATGTTTCATAAGTTCGACAAACATGTCCAAAGCTCATTGAAACACTTATAAGCACTCACGTTGCATGAAACTTGGTTTAGAATCCTAGAAATGCGTTGTTAGATGTTTCATAAGTTCGTAAAACTTGAACAAAGCTCATTGTTACACTTATAACCACTCATGTTGCATGAAACTAGGTTTAGAGTCCTAGACACGCGTTGTTAGATGTTTTATAAGTTCGTCAAACATATCCAAAGCTCATATAGACACTTATAAGCACTCATGTTGCATGAAACTTGGTTTAGAGTCCTAGAAACACGTTGTTAGATGCTTCATAAGTTCGTGAAATTTGTACAAAGCTCATTGAGATACTTATAAGCACTCATGTTGCATGAAACTTGGTTTAGTGTCCTAGAAACGCGTTGTTAGATGTTTCATAAGTTCGTGAAACTTGTACATAGCTCACTAAGACCCTTATAAGAACTCATGTTGCATGAAACTTGGTTTAGAGTCCTAGAAACGCGTTTTTAGATGTTTCATAAGTTCGTAAAACTTTTACAAACCTCATTGAGACAGTTATAAGCACTCATGTTGAATGAAACTTGGTTTAGATCCGAGAAACGCGTTGTTAGATGTTTCATAAGTTCGTAAACTTGTACAAAGCTCATTGAGACACTTATAAGCACTTAAGTTGCATGAAACGTGTTTTAGAGTCCTAGAAACGCGTTGTTAGATGTTTCATAAGTTCGTCAAACATGTACAAAGCTCATATAGACACTTATAAGCACTCATGTTGCATGAAACTTGGTTTAGAGTCTTAGAAACGCGTTGTTAGATGTTTCATAAGTTCGTGAAACTTGTACAAAGGTCATTGAGACACTTATAAGCACTCATGTTGCATGAAACTTGGTTTAGAGTCTTAGAAACGCGTTGTTAGATGTTTCATAAGTTCGTGAAACTTGTACATAGCTCATTGAGACCCTTATAAGCACTCATGTTGCATGAAACTTGGTTTAGAGTCCTAGAAACCCGTTTTTAGATGTTTCATAAGTTCATAAAACTTTTACAATCCTCATTGAGACACTTATAAGCACTCATGTTGCATGAAACTCGGTTTAGAGTCCTAGAAACGCGTTATTAGATGTTTCATAAGTTCGTCAATCATGTCCAAATCTCGTTGAGACACTTATTAGCACTCATGTTGCATGAAACTTGGTTTAGAGTCATAGAAACGCGTTGTTAGATGTTTCATAAGTTCGTGAAACTTGTACAAAGCTCTTTGAGACCCTTATAAGCCCGCATGTTGCATGAAACTTGGTTTAATTAGAGTCCTAGAAACGCGTTATTAGATGTTTCATAAGTTCATCAAACATGTCTAAAGCTCATTGAGACACTTATTAGCACTCATGCTGATGAAACTTGGTTTAGAGTCATAGAAACGCGTTGTTAGATGTTTCATAAGTTCGTGAAACTTGTACAAAGCTCTTTGAGACCCTTATAAGCCCTCATTTTGCTTGAAACTTGGTTTAGAGTCCAAGAAACGCATTTTTAGATGTTTCATAAGTTCGTAAAACTTTTACAAACCTCATTGAGACACTTATAAGCACTCATGTTGCATGAAACTTAGTTTAGATCTTAGAAACGCGTTGTTAGATGTTTCATAAGTTCGTGAAACTTGTACAAAGCTCATTGAGACACTTATAAGCACTCATGTTGCATGAAACTTGGTTTAGATTCCTAGAAATGCATTGTTGGATTTTTCATAAGTTCGTCAAACATGTCCGAAGCTCATTGAGACACTTATAAGCACTCACGTTGCATGAAACTTGGTTTAGAGTCCTAGAAACGCGTTGTTAGATGTTTCATAAGTTCGTAAAACTTGTACAATGCTCATTGAGACACTTACAAGCACTTATGTTGCATGAAACTTGGTTAAGAGTCCTAGAAACGCGTTGTTAGATGTTTCATAAGTTCGACAAACATGTCCAAAGCTCATTGAAACACTTATAAGCACTCACGTTGCATGAAACTTGGTTTAGATTCCTAGAAATGCGTTGTTAGATGTTTCATAAGTTCGTAAAACTTGAACAAAGCTCATTGTTACACTTATAACCACTCATGTTGCATGAAACTTGGTTTAGAGTCCTACAAACGCGTTGTTAGATGTTTCATAAGTTCGTCAAACATGTCCAAAGCTCATATAAACACTTATAAGCACTCATGTTGCATGAAACTTGGTTTAGAGTCCTAGAAACACGTTGTTAGATGCTTCATAAGTTCGTGAAATTTGTACAAAGCTCATTGAGATACTTATAAGCACTCATGCTGCATGAAACTTGGTTTAGAGTCCTAGAAACCCGTTGTTAGATGTTTCATAAGTTCGTGAAACTTGTACATAGCTCACTAAGACCCTTATAAGAACTCATGTTGCATGAAACTTGGTTTAGAGTCCTAGAAACGTGTTTTTAGATGTTTCATAAGTTCGTAAAACTTTTACAAACCTCATTGAGACAGTTATAAGCACTCATGTTGCATGAAACTTGGTTTAGATCCGAGAAACGCGTTGTTAGATGTTTCATAAGTTCGTAAACTTGTACAAAGCTCATTGAGACAGTTATAAGCACTTATGTTGCATGAAACTTGTTTTAGAGTCCTAGAAACGCGTTGTTAGATGTTTCATAAGTTCGTCAAACATGTCCAAAGCTCATATAGACAGTTATAAGCACTCATGTTGCATGAAACTTGGTTTAGAGTCCTAGAAACGCGTTGTTAGATGTTTCATAAGTTCGTGAAACTTGTACAAAGCTCATTGAGACACTTATAAGCACTCATGTTGCATGAAACTTGGTTTAGAGTGTTAGAAACGCGTTGTTAGATGTTTCATAAGTTCGTCAAACATGTCGAAAGATCATTGAGACACTTATAAGCACTCATGTTGCATGAAACTTGGTTTAGAGTCCTAGAAACGCGTTATTAGATGTTTCATAAGTTCGTCAGTCATATCCAAATCTCATTGAGACACTTATTAGCACTCATGTTGCATGAAACTTGGTTTAGAGTCATAGAAACGCGTTGTTAGATGTTTCATAAGTTTGTGAAACTTGTACAAAGCTCTTTGAGACCCTTATTACCCCTCATGTTGCATGAAACTTGGTTTAGAGTCCTAGAAACGCGTTTTTAGATGTTTCATAAGTTCGTCAAACATGTCCAAAGCTCATTGAGACACTTATTAGCACTCATACTGATGAAACTTATTTTAGAGTCATCGAAACGAGTTGTTAGATGTTTCATTAGTTCGTGAAACTTGTACAAAGCTCTTTGAGACCCGTATAAGCCCTCATGTTGCATGAAACTTGGTTTAGATCCTAGAAACGTGTTTTTAGATGTTTCATAAGTTCGTCAAACTTGTAAAAAGTTTGTTGAGACACTTATAAGTACTTATGTTGCATGAAACTTGGTTTAGAGTCCTAGAAACGCGTTGTTAGATGTTTCATAAGTTCGTCAAACATGTCCCAAGCTCATTGAGACACTTATAAGTACTTATGTTGCATGAAACTTGGTTTAGAGTGCTAGAAATGCGTTGTTAGATGTTTCATGAGTTCGTGAAACTTGTACAAAGCTCTTTGAGACCCTTATAAGCACTCATGTTGCATGAAACTTGGTTTAGAGTCCTAGAAACGCGTTTTTAGATGTTTCATAAGTTCGTAAAACTTTTTGAAACCTCATTGAGACACTTATAAGCACTCATGTTGCATGAAACTTGGTTTAGATCTTAGAAACGCGTTGTTAGATGTTTCATAAGTTCGTGAAACTTGTACAAAGCTCATTGAGACCCTTATAAGCACTCATGTTGCATAAAACTTGGTTTAGAGACCTAGAAACGCGTTTTTAGATGTTTCATAAGTTCGTAAAACTTTTACAAACTTCATTGAGACACTTATAACCATTCATGGTGCATGAAACTTGGTTTAGATCCTAGAAACGAGTTGTTAAATGTTTCATAAGTTCATAAAACTTGTACAAAGCTCATTGAGACCCTTATAAGCACTCATGTTGCATAAAACTTGGTTTAGAGTCCTAGAAATGCGTTGTTAGATGTTTCATAAGTTCGTCAAACTGTTACAAAGCTCTTTGAAACACTTATAAGTACTCATGTTGCATGAAACTTGGTTTAGAGTCCTAGAAACCACGTTATTAGATGTTTCATAAGTTCATCAAACATGTCCAAAGCTCATTGAGACACTTATAAGCCCTCACGTTGCATGAAACATGGTTTAGAGTCCTAGAAACGCGTTGTTAGATGTTTCATAAGTTCGTACAACGTGAACAAAGCTCATTGAGACACTTATAAGAACTCATGTAGCATGAAACTTAGTTTAGATCCTAGAAACGCGTTGTTAGATGTTTCATAAGTTCGTTAAACTTGTACAAAGCCCATTGAGGAACTTATAAACACTCATGTTGAATGAAACTTGGTTTAGAGTCTTAGAAACCGCGTTGTTAGATGTTTCATAAGTTCGTGAAACTTGGTTTAGAGTCCTAGAACCGCGTTGTTAGATGTTTCATAAGTTGTTCAAGCTTTAACAAAGCTAATTGAGGAACTTATAACCACTCATGTTGCATGAAACTTGGTTTAGAGTCCTAAAAACGTGTTGTTAGATGTTTCATAAGTTCGTCAAACATGTCCAAAGCTCATATAGACACTTATAAGCACTCATGTTGCATGAAACTTGGTTTAGAGTCCTAGAAACACGTTGTTAGATGTTTCATAAGTTCGTGAAATTTGTACAAAGCTAATTGAGACACTTATAAGCACTCATGTTGCATGAAAGTTGGTTTAGAGTCCTAGAAACGGGTTGTTAGATGTTTCATAAGTTCGTGAAACTTGTACATAAATCATTGAGACCCTTATAAGCACTAATGTTGCATGAAACTTGGTTTAGAGTCCTAGAAACGCGTTTTTAGATGTTTCATAAATTCTTAAAACTTTTACAAACCTCATTGAGACACTTATAAGCACTGATGTTGTATGAAACTTGGTTTAAAGTCCTAGAAACGCGTTTTTTGATGTTTCATAAGTTCGTCAAACATGTCCAAAGCTCATTGAGACACTTATAAGCACTCGCGTTTCATGAAACTTGGTTTAGAGTGCTAGAAATGCGTTGATAGATGTTTCATGAGTTCGTGAAACTTGTACAAAGCTCTTTGAGACCCTTATAAGCACTCATGTTGCATGAAACTTGGTTTAGAGTCCTAGAAACGCGTTTTTAGATGTTTCATAAGTTCGTAAAACTTTTTGAAACCTCATTGAGACACTTATAAGCACTCATGTTGCATGAAACTTGGTTTAGATCTTAGAAACGCGTTGCTAGATGTTTCATAAGTTCGTGAAACTTGTACAAAGCTCATTGAGACCCTTATAAGCACTCATGTTGCATAAAACTTGGTTTAGAGACCTAGAAACGCGTTTTTAGATGTTTCATAAGTTCGTAAAACTTTTACAAACTTCATTGAGACACTTATAACCATTCATGGTGCATGAAACTTGGTTTAGATCCTAGAAACGAGTTGTTAAATGTTTCATAAGTTCATAAAACTTGAACAAAGCTCATTGAGACATTTATAAGCACTTATTTTGCATGAAACTTGGTTTAGAGTCCTATAAACGCGTTGTTAGATGTTTCATAAGTTCGTCAAACATGTCAGAAGCTCATTGAGACACTTATAAGCACTCATGTTGCATGAAACTTGGTTTAGAGTCCTAGAAACCGCGTTGTTAGATGTTTCATAAGTTCGTGAAACTTGTCCAAAGCTCATTGAGATACTTATAAGCACTCATGTTGCATGAAACTTGGTTTAGAGTCCTAGAAATGCGTTGTTATATGTTTCATTAGTTCGTCAAACTTATCCAAAGCTCATTGGGACACTTTTATAAGAACTCATGTTGCATAAAACTTGGTTTAGAGTCCTAGAAATGCGTTGTTAGATGTTTCATAAGTTCGTCAAACTGTTACAAAGCTCTTTGAAACACTTATAAGTACTCATGTTGCATGAAACTTGGTTTAGAGTCTTAGAAACCACGTTATTAGATGTTTCATAAGTTCATCAAACATGTCCAAAGCTCATTGAGACACTTATAAGCCCTCACGTTGCATGAAACATGGTTTAGAGTCCTAGAAACGCGTTGTTAGATGTTTCATAAGTTCGTACAACGTGAACAAAGCTCATTGAGACACTTATAATCACTCACATTGCATGAAACTTGGTTTAGAGTCCTAGAAACGCGTTGTTAGATGTTTCATAAGTTCGTACAACGTGAACAAAGATCATTGAGACACTTATAAGAACTCATGTAGCATGAAACTTGGTTTAGATCCTAGAAACGCGTTGTTAGATGTTTCATAAGTTCGTTAAACTTGTACAAAGCCCATTGAGGAACTTATAAACACTCATGTTGCATGAAACTTAGAAACCGCGTTGTTAGATGTTTCATAAGTTCGTGAAACTTGGTTTAGAGTCCTAGAACCGCGTTGTTAGATGTTTCATAAATTGTTCAAGCTTTAACAAAGCTAATTGAGGAACTTATAACCACTCATGTTCCATGAAACTTGGTTTAGAGTCCTAAAAACGCGTTGTTAGATGTTTCATAAGTTCGTCAAACATGTCCAAAGCTCATATAGACACTTATAAGCACTCATGTTGCATGAAACTTGGTTTAGAGTCCTAGAAACACGTTGTTAGATGTTTCATAAGTTCCTGAAATTTGTAAAAAGCTCATTGAGACACTTATAAGCACTCATGTTGCATGAAACTTGGTTTAGAGTCCTAGAAACGGGTTGTTAGATGTTTCATAAGTTCGTGAAACTTGTACATAACTCATTGAGACCCTTATAAGCACTAATGTTGCATGAAACTTGGTTTAGAGTCCTAGAAACGCGTTTTTAGATGTTTCATAAGTTCTTAAAACTTTTACAAACCTCATTGAGACACTTATAAGCACTGATGTTGCATGAAACTTGGTTTAGATCCTAGAAATGCGTTGTTAGATGTTTCATAAGTTCGTAAAACTTGTACAAAGCTCATTGAGACACTTATAAGCACATATGTTGCATGAAACTTGGGTTAGAGTCCTAGAAACGCGTTGTTAGATGTTTCATAAGTTCGTCAAACATGTCAAAAGCTCATTTAGACACTTATAACAACTCATGTTGCATGAAACTTGGTTTAGAGTCCTAGAAACGCGTTGTTAGATGTTTCATAAGTTCGTCAAACATGTACAAAGCTCATTGAGACACTTATAAGCACTCACGTTGCATGAAACTTGGTTTAGAGTCCTCGAAATGTGTTGTTATATGTTTCATTAGTTCGTCAAACTTATCCAAAGCTCATTGGGACACTTTTATAAACACTCATGTTGCATAAAACTTGGTTTAGAGTCCTAGAAATGCGTTACTAGATGTTTCATCAGTTCGTGAAACTTGTACAAAGCTCTTTGAGACCCTTATAAGCACTCATGTTGCAGGAAACTTGGTTTAGAGTCCTAGAAACGCGTTTTTAGATGTTTCATAAGTTCGTAAAACATTTACAAATTTCATTGAGACACTTATAAGCACTCATGTTGCATGAAACTTGGTTTAGATCTTAGAAACGCATTGTTAGATGTTTCATAAGTTCGTGAAACTTGTAAAAAGATCATTGAGACCCTTATAAGCACTCATGTTGCATAAAACTTGGTTTAGAGTCCTAGAAACGCGTTTTTAGATGTTTCATAGGTTCGTAAAACTTTTACAAACCTCATTGAGACACTTATAAGCACTCATGTTGCATGAAACTTGGTTTAGATCCTTGAAACGAGTTGTTAGATGTTTCATAAGTTCGTAAAACTTGTACAAAGCTCATTGAGACACTTATAAGCACTTATGTTGCATGAAACTTGGTTTAGAGTCCTAGAAACGCGTTGTTAGATGTTTCATAAGTTCGTCAAACATGTCGAAGCTCATTGAGACACTTATAAGCACTCATGGTGCATGAAACTTGGTTTAGAGTCCTAGAAAACGCGTTGTTAGATGTTTCATAAGTTCGTGAAACTTGTCCAAAGCTCATTGAAATACTTATAAGCACTCATGTTGCATGAAACTTGGTTTAGAGTCCTAGAAATGTGTTGTTATATGTTTCATTAGTTCGTCAAACTTATCCAAAGCTCATTGGGATACTTTTATAAGCACTCATGTTCCATAAAACTTGGTTTAGAGTCCTAGAAATGTGTTGTTATATGTTTCATAAGTTTGTCAAACTTGTACAAAGCTCTTTGAAACACTTATAAGTACTCATGTTGCATGAAACTTGGTTTAGAGTCCTAGAAACGCGTTGTTAGATGTTTCATAAGTTCGTCAAACATGTCCAAAGCTCATTGAGACACTCATAAGCACTCATGCTGCATGAAACTTGGTTTAGAGTCCTAGAAAACGCGTTGTTAGATGTTTCATAAGTTCGTCAAACTAGTACAAAGCTCATTGAGACACTTATAAGCAATCATGTTGCATTAAACTTGCTTTAGAGTCCAAGAAACGCGTTGTTAGATGTTTGGTACGTTCGTCAAACTTGTACAAAGGTCATTGAGAACTCATGTAGCATGAAACTTGGTTTAGATCCTAGAAACGCGTTGCTAGATGTTTCATAAGTTCGTGAAACTTTTACAAAGCTCATTGAGGAACTTATAAACACTTATGTTGCATGAAACTTGGTTTAGATTCCTAGAAACCGCGTTGTTAGATGTTTCATAACTTCGTGAAACTTGGTTTAGAGTCCTAGAACCGCGTTGTTAGATGTTTCATAAGTTCTTCAAGCTTTAAAAAAGCTAATTGAGGAACTTATAAGCACTCATGTTGTATTAAACTTGGTTTAGAGTCTTAGAAACGAGTTGTTAAATGTTTCATAAATTCGTCAAACTTGTACAAACCTCGTTGAGACACTTATAAGCCCTCATATTGGATGAAACATGGTTTAGAGTCCTAGCAACCACGTTGTTAGATGTTTCATAAATTCGTACAACGTGTACAAAGCTCACTGAGACACTTATAAGCACTCATGTTGCATGAAACTTTGTTTAGAGTCCTAGAAACGCGTTGTTACATGTTTCATAAGTTCGTGAAACTTGTACAAAGCTCATTGAGACCCTTATAACCACTCATGTTGCATGAAACTTGGTTTAGAGTCCTAGAAACGCGTTTTTAGATGTTTCATAAGTTCGTAAAACTTTTACAAACCTCATTGAGACACTTATAAGAACTCATGTTGCATGAAACTTGGTTTAGATCCTTGAAACGAGTTGTTAGATGTTCATAAGTTCGTAAAACTTGTACAAAGCTCATTGAGATACTTATAAGCACTTATGTTGCATGAAACTTGGTTTAGAGTCTTAAAAACGCGTTGTTAGATGTTTCATAAGTTCGTCAAACATGTCCAAAGCTCATTGATACACTTATAAGCACTCATGTTGCATGAAACTTGGTTTAGAGTCTTAAAAACGCGTTGTTAGATGTTTCATAAGTTCGTCAAACATGTCCAAAGCTCATTGATACACTTATTAGCACTCATGTTGCATGAAACTTGGTTTAGAGTCATAGAAACGCGTTGTTAGATGTTTCATAAGTTCGTCAAACATGTCCAAAGCTCATTGAGACACTTATTAGCAGTCATGTTGCATGAAACTTGGTTTAGAGTCATAGAAACGCGGTGTTAGATGTTTCATAAGTTTCTGAAACTTGTACAAAGCTCTTTGAGACCCTTATAAGCCCTCATGTTGCATGAAACCTTGTTAAGAGTCCTAGAAACGCATTTTTAGATGTTTCATAAGTTTGTAAAACTTTTAAAAACCTCATTGAGACACTTATAAGCACTCATGTTGCATTAAACTTGCTTTAGAGTCTTAGAAACGCGTTGTTAGATGTTTAGTAAGTTCGTAAAACTTGTACAAATCTTATTGATACACTTATAAAAACTCATGTAGCATGAAACTTGGTTTAGATCCTAGAAAAGCGTTGCTAGATGTTTCATAAGTTCGTGAAACTTGTACAAAGCTCATTGAGGAACTTGTAAACACACATGTTGCATGAAACTTGGTTTAGATTCCTAGAAACCGCGTTGTTAGATGTTTCATAAGTTCGTGAAACTTTGTTTAGAGTCCTAGAATCGCGTTGTTAGATGTTTCATAAGTTCTTCAAGCTTTAACAAAGCTAATTGAGGAACTTATAAGCACTCATGTTGTATTTAACTTGGTTTAGAGTCTTAGAAACGCGTTGTTAGATGTTTCATAAATTCGTCAAACTTGTACAAAGCTCGTTGAGACACTTATAAGCACTCATGTTGCATGAAACATGGTTTAGAGTCCTAGCAACCACGGTTTTAGATGTTTCATAAGTTCGTGAAACTAGTACAAATCTCATTGAGACACTTATATGCACCCATGTTGCATGAAACTTGGGGTAGAGTCCTAGAAACCGTGTTGTTAGATGTTTCATAAGTTCGTCAAATTAGTAGAAAGCTCATTGAGACACTTATAAGCACTCATGTTGCATGAAACTTCGTTTGGAGTCCTAGAAACGCGTTGTTAGATGTTTCATAAGTTCGTTAAACTTGTACAAAGCTCATTGAGATACTTATAAACACTCATGTTGCATGAAACTTGGTTTGGAGTCCTAGAAACGCGTTGTTAGATGTTTCATAAGTTCGTCAAACTTGTACAAAATTCGATGAGACACTTATAAGCACTCATGCTGCATGAAACTTGGTTTAGAGTCCTAGAAACGCGTTTTTAGATGTTTCATAAGTTCGTAAAATTTTTACAAACCTGATTGAGACACTTATAAGCACTCATGTTGCATGAAACTTGGTTTAGATCCTAGAAACGCGTTGTTAGATGTTTCATAAGTTCGTAAAACTTTTACAAAGCTCATTGAGACACTTATAAGCACTTATGTTGCATGAAACTTGGTTTAGAGTCCTAAAACGCGTTGTTAGATGTTTCATAAGTTCGTCAAACATGTCCAAAGCTCATTAATACACTTATAATTAAGCACTCATGTTGCATAAAACTTGGTTTAGAGTCTTAGAAACGCGTTGTTAGATGTTTCATAAGTTCGTCAAACATGTCCAAAGCTCATTAAGACACTTATTAGCACTCATGTTGCATGGAACTTGGTTTAGAGTCATAGAAACCCGTTGTTAGATGTTTCATAAGTGTGTGAAACTTGTACAAAGCTCTTTGAGACCCTTATAAGCCCTCATGTTGCATGAAACTTTGTTAAGAGTCCTAGAAACGCATTTTTAGATGTTTCATAAGTTCGTAAAACTTTTAAAAACCTCATTGAGACACTTATAAGCACTCATGTTGCATTAAACTTGCTTTAGAGTCTTAGAAACGCGTTGTTAGATGTTTGGTAAGTTCGTAAAACTTGTACAGAGCTTATTGATACACTTATAAAAACTCATGTAGCATGAAACTTGGTTTAGATCCTAGAAAAGCGTTGCTAGATGTTTCATAAGTTTGTGAAACTTGTACAAAGATCATTGAGGAACTTGTAAACACACATGTTGCATGAAACTTGGTTTAGATTCCTAGAAACCGCGTTGTTATTTGTTTCATAAGTTCGTGAAACTTGGTTTAGAGTCCTAGAACCGCGTTGTTAGATGTTTCATAAGTTCATCAAGCTTTAACATAGCTAATTGAGGAACTTATAAGCACTAATGTTGTATTAAACTTGGTTTAGAGTCTTAAAAACGCGTTGTTAGATGTTTCATAAATTCGTCAAACTTGTACAAAGCTCGTTGAGACACTTATAAGCACTCATGTTGGATGAAACATGGTTTAGAGTCCTAGCAACCACGTTGTTAGATGTTTCATAAGTTCGTGAAACTAGTACAAATTTCATTGAGACACTTATATGCACCCATGTTGCATGAAACTTGGGTTAGAGTCCTAGAAACCGTGTTGTTAGATGTTTCATAAGTTCGTCAAATTAGTACAAAGCTCATTGAGACACTTATAAGCACTCATGTTGCATGAAACTTCGTTTGGAGTCCTAGAAACGCGTTGTTAGATGTTTCATAAGTTCGTAAAACTTGTACAAAGCTCATTGAGATACTTATAAACACTCATGTTGCATGAAACTTGGTTTGGAGTCCTAGAAACGCGTTGTTAGATGTTTCATAAGTTCGTCAAACTTGTACAAAGTTCGTTGAGACACTTATAAGCACTCATGTTGCATGAAACTTGGTTTATAGTCCTAGAAACGCGTTGTTAGATGTTTCATAAGTTCGTACAACGTGTACAA
Organism: Cochlearia excelsa; assembly: GCA_963556525.1. Taxonomy (NCBI): domain Eukaryota; kingdom Viridiplantae; phylum Streptophyta; class Magnoliopsida; order Brassicales; family Brassicaceae; genus Cochlearia; species Cochlearia excelsa. Next base: position 182,738 of record CAUVZT010000059.1, read on the forward strand.
AGCTCATTGAGACACTTATAAGCACTCATGTTGCATGAAACTTGGTTTATAGTCCTAGAAACGCGTTGTTAGATGGTTCGAAGTTCGTGACACTTGTACAAACCTCATTGAGACCCTTATAAGCACCCATGCTGCATGAAACTTGGTTTAGAGTCATAGAAACGCGTTTTTAGATGTTTCATAAGTTCGTAAAACTTTTACAAACCTAATTGAGACACTTATAAGCACTCATGTTGAATGAAACTTGGTTTAGATCCTAGAAAGGCGTTGTTAGATGTTTCATAAGTTCGTAAAACTTGTACAAAGCTCATTGAGACAATTATAAGCACTTATGTTGCATGAAACTTGGTTTATTGTCCTAAAAACGCGCCGTTAGATGTTTCATAAGTTCGTCAAACATGTCCAAAGCTCAATGATACTCTTATAAGCACTCATGTTGCATAAAACTTGGTTTAGAGTCTTAGAAACGTGTTGTTAGATGTTTCATAAGTTCGTCAAACATGTCCAAAGCTCATTGAGACACTTATTAGCACTCATGTTGCATGAAACTTGGTTTACGAGTCATAGGAACGCGTTGTTAGATGTTTCAAAAGTTTGTGAAACTTGTACAAAGTTCTTTGAGACCCTTATCAGCCCTTCATGTTGCATGAAACTTTGTTAAGAGTCCTAGAAACGCGTTTTTAGATGTTTCATAAGTTCTTAAAACTTATACAAATCTCATTGAGACACTTATAAGCACTCATGTTGCATGAAACTTGGTTTAGATCTTAGAAACGCGTAGTTAGATGTTTAATAAGTTCGTGAAACTTGTACAAAGCTCATTGAGGAACTTATAAGCACTCATGTTGCATGAAACTTGGTTTAAAGTCTTAGAAACTGCGTTGTTAAAGGTTTCATAAGTTCGTGAAACTTGTACAAAACTCATTGAGACACTTATAAGCATTCATGTTGCATGAAACTTGGTTTAGATTCCTAGAAATGCATTCTTGGATGTTTCATAAGTTTGTCAAACATGTCCAAATCTCATTGAGACACTTATAAGCACTCACGTTGCATGAAACTTGGTTTAGAGTCCTAGTAACGTGTTGTTAGATGTTTCATAAGTTCGTGAAACTTGTACATAGCTCATTGAGACACTTATTAGCACTCATATTGCATGAAAATTGGTTTGGAGTCCATAGAAACGCGTTGTTAGATGTTTCATAAGTTTGTCAAACATGTCCAAAGCTCATTGAGACACTTATAAGCACTCATGTTGCATGAAACTTGGTTTAGAGTCCTAGAAACGTGTTGTTAGATGTTTCATAAGTTCGTGAAACTTGTACATAGCTCATTGAGACCCTTATAAGAACTCATGTTGCATGAAACTTGGTTTAGAGTCCTAGAAACGTGTTGTTAGATGTTTCATAAGTTCGTGAAACTTGTACATAGCTCATTGAGACCCTTATAAGAACTCATGTTGCATGAAACTTGGTTTAGAGTCCTAGAAACGCGTTTTTAGATGTTTCATCAATTCGTAACACTTTTAAAAACCTCATTGAGACACTTATAAGCACTCACGTTGCATGAAACTTGGTTTAGAGTCCTAGAAACGCGTTGTTAGAAGTTTCATAAGTTCGTCAAACATGTCCAAAGCTCATTGAGACACTTATAAGCACTCACGTTGCATGAAACTTGGTTTAGAGTCCTAGAAATGTGTTGTTAGATGTTTCATAAGTTCGTCAAACTTGTCCAAATCTCATTGATACACTTATAAGCACTCATGTTGCATGAAACTTAGTTTAGAGTCCTAGAAACGCGTTTTTAGATCTTTAATAAGTTCGTCAAACATGTCCAAAGCTCATTTAGACACTTATAAGCACTCATGTTGCATGAAACTTGGTTTGGAGTCCTAGAAACGCGTTGTTAGATGTTTCATAAGTTTGTCAAACATGTCCAAAGCTCATTGAGAGAATTATAAGCACTCATGTTGCATGAAACTTGGTTTAGAGTCCTAGAAATGCGTTGTTAGATGTTTCATAAGTTCGTCAAACATGTCCAAAGCTCATTGAGACACTCATAAGCACTCATGCTGCATGAAACTTGGTTTAGAGTCCTAGAAAACGCGTTGTTAGATGTTTCATAAGTTCGTCAAACTAGTACAAAGCTCATTGAGACACTTATAAGCAATCATGTTGCATTAAACTTTCTTTAGAGTCCAAGAAACGCGTTGTTAGATGTTTGGTACGTTCGTCAAACTTGTACAAAGGTCATTGAGACACTTATAAGAACTCATGTAGCATGAAACTTGGTTTAGATCCTAGAAACGCGTTGCTAGATGTTTCATAAGTTCGTGAAACTTGTACAAAGCTCATTGAGGAACTTATAAACACTTATGTTGCATGAAACTTGGTTTAGATTCCTAGAAACCGCGTTGTTAGATGTTTCATAAGTTCGTGAAACTTGGTTTAGAGTCCTAGAACCGCGTTGTTAGATGTTTCATAAGTTCTTCAAGCTTTAAAAAAGCTAATTGAGGAACTTATAAGCACTCATGTTGTATTAAACTTGGTTTAGAGTCTTAGAAACGAGTTGTTAAATGTTTCATAAATTCGTCAAACTTGTACAAACCTCGTTGAGACACTTATAAGCCCTCATATTGGATGAAACATGGTTTAGAGTCCTAGCAACCACGTTGTTAGATGTTTCATAAATTCGTACAACGTGTACAAAGCTCACTTAGACACTTATAAGCACTCATGTTGCATGAAACTTTGTTTAGAGTCCTAGAAACGCGTTGTTACATGTTTCATAAGTTCGTGAAACTTGTACAAACCTCATTGAGACCCTTATAAGCACCCATGCTGCATGAAACTTGGTTTAGAGTCATAGAAACGCGTTTTTAGATGTTTCATAAGTTCGTAAAACTTTTACAAACCTAATTGAGACACTTATAAGCACTCATGTTGAATGAAACTTGGTTTAGATCCTAGAAAGGCGTTGTTAGATGTTTCATAAGTTCGTAAAACTTGTACAAAGCTCATTGAGACAATTATAAGCACTTATGTTGAATGAAACTTGGTTTATTGTCCTAAAAACGCGTTGTTAGATGTTTCATAAGTTCGTCAAACATGTCCAAAGCTCAATGATACTCTTATAAGCACTCATGTTGCATAAAACTTGGTTTAGAGTCTTAGAAACGTGTTGTTAGATGTTTCATAAGTTCGTCAAACATGTCCAAAGCTCATTGAGACACTTATTAGCACTCATGTTGCATGAAACTTGGTTTACAGTCATAGGAACGCGTTGTTAGATGTTTCAAAAGTTTGTGAAACTTGTACAAAGTTCTTTGAGACCCTTATCAGCCCTCATGTTGCATGAAACTTTGTTAAGAGTCCTAGAAACGCGTTTTTAGATGTTTCATAAGTTCTTAAAACTTATACAAATCTCATTGAGACACTTATAAGCACTCATGTTGCATGAAACTTGGTTTAGATCTTAGAAACGCGTAGTTAGATGTTTAATAAGTTCGTGAAACTTGTACAAAGCTCATTGAGGAACTTATAAGCACTCATGTTGCATGAAACTTGGTTTAAAGTCCTAGAAACTACGTTGTTAAAGGTTTCATAAGTTCGTGAAACTTGTACAAAACTCATTGAGACACTTATAAGCATTCATGTTGCATGAAACTTGGTTTAGATTCCTAGAAATGCATTCTTGGATGTTTCATAAGTTTGTCAAACATGTCCAAATCTCATTGAGACACTTATAAGCACTCACGTTGCATGAAACTTGGTTTAGAGTCCTAGTAACGTGTTGTTAGATGTTTCATAAGTTCGTGAAACTTGTACATAGCTCATTGAGACACTTATTAGCACTCATATTGCATGAAAATTGGTTTGGAGTCCATAGAAACGCGTTGTTAGATGTTTCATAAGTTTGTCAAACATGTCCAAAGCTCATTGAGACACTTATAAGCACTCATGTTGCATGAAACTTGGTTTAGAGTCCTAGAAACGTGTTGTTAGATGTTTCATAAGTTCGTGAAACTTGTACATAGCTCATTGAGACCCTTATAAGAACTCATGTTGCATGAAACTTGGTTTAGAGTCCTAGAAACGTGTTGTTAGATGTTTCATAAGTTCGTGAAACTTGTACATAGCTCATTGAGACCCTTATAAGAACTCATGTTGCATGAAACTTGGTTTAGAGTCCTAGAAACGCGTTTTTAGATGTTTCATCAATTCGTAACACTTTTAAAAACCTCATTGAGACACTTATAAGCACTCACGTTGCATGAAACTTGGTTTAGAGTCCTAGAAACGCGTTGTTAGAAGTTTCATAAGTTCGTCAAACATGTCCAAAGCTCATTGAGACACTTATAAGCACTCACGTTGCATGAAACTTGGTTTAGAGTCCTAGAAATGTGTTGTTAGATGTTTCATAAGTTCGTCAAACTTGTCCAAATCTCATTGATACACTTATAAGCACTCATGTTGCATGAAACTTAGTTTAGAGTCCTAGAAACGCGTTTTTAGATCTTTAATAAGTTCGTCAAACATGTCCAAAGCTCATTTAGACACTTATAAGCACTCATGTTGCATGAAACTTGGTTTGGAGTCCTAGAAACGCGTTGTTAGATGTTTCATAAGTTTGTCAAACATGTCCAAAGCTCATTGAGAGAATAATAAGCACTCATGTTGCATGAAACTTGGTTTAGAGTCCTAGAAATGCGTTGTTAGATGTTTCATAAGTTCGTCAAACATGTCCAAAGCTCATTGAGACACTCATAAGCACTCATGCTGCATGAAACTTGGTTTAGAGTCCTAGAAAACGCGTTGTTAGATGTTTCATAAGTTCGTCAAACTAGTACAAAGCTCATTGAGACACTTATAAGCAATCATGTTGCATTAAACTTTCTTTAGAGTCCAAGAAACGCGTTGTTAGATGTTTGGTACGTTCGTCAAACTTGTACAAAGGTCATTGAGACACTTATAAGAACTCATGTAGCATGAAACTTGGTTTAGATCCTAGAAACGCGTTGCTAGATGTTTCATAAGTTCGTGAAACTTGTATAAAGCTCATTGAGGAACTTATAAACACTTATGTTGCATGAAACTTGGTTTAGATTCCTAGAAACCGCGTTGTTAGATGTTTCATAAGTTCGTGAAACTTGGTTTAGAGTCCTAGAACCGCGTTGTTAGATGTTTCATAAGTTCTTCAAGCTTTAAAAAAGCTAATTGAGGAACTTATAAGCACTCATGTTGTATTAAACTTGGTTTAGAGTCTTAGAAACGAGTTGTTAAATGTTTCATAAATTCGTCAAACTTGTACAAACCTCGTTGAGACACTTATAAGCCCTCATATTGGATGAAACATGGTTTAGAGTCCTAGCAACCACGTTGTTAGATGTTTCATAAATTCGTACAACGTGTACAAAGCTCACTGAGACACTTATAAGCACTCATGTTGCATGAAACTTTGTTTAGAGTCCTAGAAACGCGTTGTTACATGTTTCATAAGTTCGTGAAACTTGTACAAAGCTCATTGAGACCCTTATAACCACTCATGTTGCATGAAACTTGGTTTAGAGTCCTAGAAACGCGTTTTTAGATGTTTCATAAGTTCGTAAAACTTTTACAAACCTCATTGAGACACTTATAAGAACTCATGTTGCATGAAACTTGGTTTAGATCCTTGAAACGAGTTGTTAGATGTTCATAAGTTCGTAAAACTTGTACAAAGCTCATTGAGATACTTATAAGCACTTATGTTGCATGAAACTTGGTTTAGAGTCTTAAAAACGCATTGTTAGATGTTTCATAAGTTCGTCAAACATGTCCAAAGCTCATTGATACACTTATAAGCACTCATGTTGCATGAAACTTGGTTTAGAGTCTTAAAAACGCGTTGTTAGATGTTTCATAAGTTCGTCAAACATGTCCAAAGCTCATTGATACACTTATTAGCACTCATGTTGCATGAAACTTGGTTTAGTGTCATAGAAACGCGTTGTTAGATGTTTCATAAGTTCGTCAAACATGTCCAAAGCTCATTGAGACACTTATTAGCAGTCATGTTGCATGAAACTTAGTTTAGAGTCATAGAAACGCGGTGTTAGATGTTTCATAAGTTTCTGAAACTTGTACAAAGCTCTTTGAGACCCTTATAAGCCCTCATGTTGCATGAAACTTTGTTAAGAGTCCTAGAAACGCATTTTTAGATGTTTCATAAGTTTGTAAAACTTTTAAAAACCTCATTGAGACACTTATAAGCACTCATGTTGCATTAAACTTGCTTTAGAGTCTTAGAAACGCGTTGTTAGATGTTTGGTAAGTTCGTAAAACTTGTACAAATCTTATTGATACACTTATAAAAACTCATGTAGCATGAAACTTGGTTTAGATCCTAGAAAAGCGTTGCTAGATCTTTCATAAGTTCGTGAAACTTGTACAAAGCTCATTGAGGAACTTGTAAACACACATGTTGCATGAAACTTGATTTAGATTCCTAGAAACCGCGTTGTTAGATGTTTCATAAGTTCGTGAAACTTTGTTTAGAGTCCTAGAATCGCGTTGTTAGATGTTTCATAAGTTCTTCAAGCTTTAACAAAGCTAATTGAGGAACTTATAAGCACTCATGTTGTATTTAACTTGGTTTAGAGTCTTAGAAACGCGTTGTTAGATGTTTCATAAATTCGTCAAACTTGTACAAAGCTCGTTGAGACACTTATAAGCACTCATGTTGCATGAAACATGGTTTAGAGTCCTAGCAACCACGGTTTTAGATGTTTCATAAGTTCGTGAAACTAGTACAAATCTCATTGAGACACTTATATGCACCCATGTTGCATGAAACTTGGGGTAGAGTCCTAGAAACCGTGTTGTTAGATGTTTCATAAGTTCGTCAAATTAGTAGAAAGCTCATTGAGACACTTATAAGCACTCATGTTGCATGAAACTTCGTTTGGAGTCCTAGAAACGCGTTGTTAGATGTTTCATAAGTTCGTTAAACTTGTACAAAGCTCATTGAGATACTTATAAACACTCATGTTGCATGAAACTTGGTTTGGAGTCCTAGAAACGCGTTGTTAGATGTTTCATAAGTTCGTCAAACTTGTACAAAATTCGATGAGACACTTATAAGCACTCATGCTGCATGAAACTTGGTTTAGAGTCCTAGAAACGCGTTTTTAGATGTTTCATAAGTTCGTAAAATTTTTACAAACCTGATTGAGACACTTATAAGCACTCATGTTGCATGAAACTTGGTTTAGATCCTAGAAACGCGTTGTTAGATGTTTCATAAGTTCCTAAAACTTTTACAAAGCTCATTGAGACACTTATAAGCACTTATGTTGCATGAAACTTGGTTTAGAGTCCTAAAACGCGTTGTTAGATGTTTCATAAGTTCGTCAAACATGTCCAAAGCTCATTAATACACTTATAATTAAGCACTCATGTTGCATAAAACTTGGTTTAGAGTCTTAGAAACGCGTTGTTAGATGTTTCATAAGTTCGTCAAACATGTCCAAAGCTCATTAAGACACTTATTAGCACTCATGTTGCATGGAACTTGGTTTAGAGTCATAGAAACCCGTTGTTAGATGTTTCATAAGTGTGTGAAACTTGTACAAAGCTCTTTGAGACCCTTATAAGCCCTCATGTTGCATGAAACCTTGTTAAGAGTCCTAGAAACGCATTTTTAGATGTTTCATAAGTTTGTAAAACTTTTAAAAACCTCATTGAGACACTTATAAGCACTCATGTTGCATTAAACTTGCTTTAGAGTCTTAGAAACGCGTTGTTAGATGTTTGGTAAGTTCGTAAAACTTGTACAAATCTTATTGATACACTTATAAAAACTCATGTAGCATGAAACTTGGTTTAGATCCTAGAAAAGCGTTGCTAGATGTTTCATAAGTTCGTGAAACTTGTACAAAGCTCATTGAGGAACTTGTAAACACACATGTTGCATGAAACTTGGTTTAGATTCCTAGAAACCGCGTTGTTAGATGTTTCATAAGTTCGTGAAACTTTGTTTAGAGTCCTAGAATCGCGTTGTTAGATGTTTCATAAGTTCTTCAAGCTTTAACAAAGCTAATTGAGGAACTTATAAGCACTCATGTTGTATTTAACTTGGTTTAGAGTCTTAGAAACGCGTTGTTAGATGTTTCATAAATTCGTCAAACTTGTACAAAGCTCGTTGAGACACTTATAAGCACTCATGTTGCATGAAACATGGTTTAGAGTCCTAGCAACCACGGTTTTAGATGTTTCATAAGTTCGTGAAACTAGTACAAATCTCATTGAGACACTTATATGCACCCATGTTGCATGAAACTTGGGGTAGAGTCCTAGAAACCGTGTTGTTAGATGTTTCATAAGTTCGTCAAATTAGTAGAAAGCTCATTGAGACACTTATAAGCACTCATGTTGCATGAAACTTCGTTTGGAGTCCTAGAAACGCGTTGTTAGATGTTTCATAAGTTCGTTAAACTTGTACAAAGCTCATTGAGATACTTATAAACACTCATGTTGCATGAAACTTGGTTTGGAGTCCTAGAAACGCGTTGTTAGATGTTTCATAAGTTCGTCAAACTTGTACAAAATTCGATGAGACACTTATAAGCACTCATGCTGCATGAAACTTGGTTTAGAGTCCTAGAAACGCGTTTTTAGATGTTTCATAAGTTCGTAAAATTTTTACAAACCTGATTGAGACACTTATAAGCACTCATGTTGCATGAAACTTGGTTTAGATCCTAGAAACGCGTTGTTAGATGTTTCATAAGTTCCTAAAACTTTTACAAAGCTCATTGAGACACTTATAAGCACTTATGTTGCATGAAACTTGGTTTAGAGTCCTAAAACGCGTTGTTAGATGTTTCATAAGTTCGTCAAACATGTCCAAAGCTCATTAATACACTTATAATTAAGCACTCATGTTGCATAAAACTTGGTTTAGAGTCTTAGAAACGCGTTGTTAGATGTTTCATAAGTTCGTCAAACATGTCCAAAGCTCATTAAGACACTTATTAGCACACATGTTGCATGGAACTTGGTTTAGAGTCATAGAAACCCGTTGTTAGATGTTTCATAAGTGTGTGAAACTTGTACAAAGCTCTTTGAGACCCTTATAAGCCCTCATGTTGCATGAAACTTTGTTAAGAGTCCTAGAAACGCATTTTTAGATGTTTCATAAGTGTGTGAAACTTTTAAAAACCTCATTGAGACACTTATAAGCACTCATGTTGCATTAAACTTGCTTTAGAGTCTTAGAAACGCGTTGTTAGATGTTTGGTAAGTTCGTAAAACTTGTACAGAGCTTATTGATACACTTATAAAAACTCATGTAGCATGAAACTTGGTTTAGATCCTAGAAAAGCGTTGCTAGATGTTTCATAAGTTTGTGAAACTTGTACAAAGATCATTGAGGAACTTGTAAACACACATGTTGCATGAAACTTGGTTTAGATTCCTAGAAACCGCGTTGTTATTTGTTTCATAAGTTCGTGAAACTTGGTTTAGAGTCCTAGAACCGCGTTGTTAGATGTTTCATAAGTTCATCAAGCTTTAACATAGCTAATTGAGGAACTTATAAGCACTAATGTTGTATTAAACTTGGTTTAGAGTCTTAAAAACGCGTTGTTAGATGTTTCATAAATTCGTCAAACTTGTACAAAGCTCGTTGAGACACTTATAAGCACTCATGTTGGATGAAACATGGTTTAGAGTCCTAGCAACCACGTTGTTAGATGTTTCATAAGTTCGTGAAACTAGTACAAATTTCATTGAGACACTTATATGCACCCATGTTGCATGAAACTTGGGTTAGAGTCCTAGAAACCGTGTTGTTAGATGTTTCATAAGTTCGTCAAATTAGTACAAAGCTCATTGAGACACTTATAAGCACTCATGTTGCATGAAACTTCGTTTGGAGTCCTAGAAACGCGTTGTTAGATGTTTCATAAGTTCGTAAAACTTGTACAAAGCTCATTGAGATACTTATAAACACTCATGTTGCATGAAACTTGGTTTGGAGTCCTAGAAACGCGTTGTTAGATGTTTCATAAGTTCGTCAAACTTGTACAAAGTTCGTTGAGACACTTATAAGCACTCATGTTGCATGAAACTTGGTTTATAGTCCTAGAAACGCGTTGTTAGATGTTTCATAAGTTCGTACAACGTGTACAAAGCTCATTGAGACACTTATAAGCACTCATGTTGCATGAAACTTGGTTTATAGTCCTAGAAACGCGTTGTTAGATGGTTCGAAGTTCGTGACACTTGTACAAACCTCATTGAGACCCTTATAAGCACCCATGCTGCATGAAACTTGGTTTAGAGTCATAGAAACGCGTTTTTAGATGTTTCATAAGTTCGTAAAACTTTTACAAACCTAATTGAGACACTTATAAGCACTCATGTTGAATGAAACTTGGTTTAGATCCTAGAAAGGCGTTGTTAGATGTTTCATAAGTTCGTAAAACTTGTACAAAGCTCATTGAGACAATTATAAGCACTTATGTTGCATGAAACTTGGTTTATTGTCCTAAAAACGCGCTGTTAGATGTTTCATAAGTTCGTCAAACATGTCCAAAGCTCAATGATACTCTTATAAGCACTCATGTTGCATAAAACTTGGTTTAGAGTCTTAGAAACGTGTTGTTAGATGTTTCATAAGTTCGTCAAACATGTCCAAAGCTCATTGAGACACTTATTAGCACTCATGTTGCATGAAACTTGGTTTACAGTCATAGGAACGCGTTGTTAGATGTTTCAAAAGTTTGTGAAACTTGTACAAAGTTCTTTGAGACCCTTATCAGCCTTCATGTTGCATGAAACTTTGTTAAGAGTCCTAGAAACGCGTTTTTAGATGTTTCATAAGTTCTTAAAACTTATACAAATCTCATTGAGACACTTATAAGCACTCATGTTGCATGAAACTTGGTTTAGATCTTAGAAACGCGTAGTTAGATGTTTAATAAGTTCGTGAAACTTGTACAAAGCTCATTGAGGAACTTATAAGCACTCATGTTGCATGAAACTTGGTTTAAAGTCTTAGAAACTGCGTTGTTAAAGGTTTCATAAGTTCGTGAAACTTGTACAAAACTCATTGAGACACTTATAAGCATTCATGTTGCATGAAACTTGGTTTAGATTCCTAGAAATGCATTCTTGGATGTTTCATAAGTTTGTCAAACATGTCCAAATCTCATTGAGACACTTATAAGCACTCACGTTGCATGAAACTTGGTTTAGAGTCCTAGTAACGTGTTGTTAGATGTTTCATAAGTTCGTGAAACTTGTACATAGCTCATTGAGACACTTATTAGCACTCATATTGCATGAAAATTGGTTTGGAGTCCATAGAAACGCGTTGTTAGATGTTTCATAAGTTTGTCAAACATGTCCAAAGCTCATTGAGACACTTATAAGCACTCATGTTGCATGAAACTTGGTTTAGAGTCCTAGAAACGTGTTGTTAGATGTTTCATAAGTTCGTGAAACTTGTACATAGCTCATTGAGACCCTTATAAGAACTCATGTTGCATGAAACTTGGTTTAGAGTCCTAGAAACGTGTTGTTAGATGTTTCATAAGTTCGTGAAACTTGTACATAGCTCATTGAGACCCTTATAAGAACTCATGTTGCATGAAACTTGGTTTAGAGTCCTAGAAACGCGTTTTTAGATGTTTCATCAATTCGTAACACTTTTAAAAACCTCATTGAGACACTTATAAGCACTCACGTTGCATGAAACTTGGTTTAGAGTCCTAGAAACGCGTTGTTAGAAGTTTCATAAGTTCGTCAAACATGTCCAAAGCTCATTGAGACACTTATAAGCACTCACGTTGCATGAAACTTGGTTTAGAGTCCTAGAAATGTGTTGTTAGATGTTTCATAAGTTCGTCAAACTTGTCCAAATCTCATTGATACACTTATAAGCACTCATGTTGCATGAAACTTAGTTTAGAGTCCTAGAAACGCGTTTTTAGATCTTTAATAAGTTCGTCAAACATGTCCAAAGCTCATTTAGACACTTATAAGCACTCATGTTGCATGAAACTTGGTTTGGAGTCCTAGAAACGCGTTGTTAGATGTTTCATAAGTTTGTCAAACATGTCCAAAGCTCATTGAGAGAATTATAAGCACTCATGTTGCATGAAACTTGGTTTAGAGTCCTAGAAATGCGTTGTTAGATGTTTCATAAGTTCGTCAAACATGTCCAAAGCTCATTGAGACACTCATAAGCACTCATGCTGCATGAAACTTGGTTTAGAGTCCTAGAAAACGCGTTGTTAGATGTTTCATAAGTTCGTCAAACTAGTACAAAGCTCATTGAGACACTTATAAGCAATCATGTTGCATTAAACTTTCTTTAGAGTCCAAGAAACGCGTTGTTAGATGTTTGGTACGTTCGTCAAACTTGTACAAAGGTCATTGAGACACTTATAAGAACTCATGTAGCATGAAACTTGGTTTAGATCCTAGAAACGCGTTGCTAGATGTTTCATAAGTTCGTGAAACTTGTACAAAGCTCATTGAGGAACTTATAAACACTTATGTTGCATGAAACTTGGTTTAGATTCCTAGAAACCGCGTTGTTAGATGTTTCATAAGTTCGTGAAACTTGGTTTAGAGTCCTAGAACCGCGTTGTTAGATGTTTCATAAGTTCTTCAAGCTTTAAAAAAGCTAATTGAGGAACTTATAAGCACTCATGTTGTATTAAACTTGGTTTAGAGTCTTAGAAACGAGTTGTTAAATGTTTCATAAATTCGTCAAACTTGTACAAACCTCGTTGAGACACTTATAAGCCCTCATATTGGATGAAACATGGTTTAGAGTCCTAGCAACCACGTTGTTAGATGTTTCATAAATTCGTACAACGTGTACAAAGCTCACTTAGACACTTATAAGCACTCATGTTGCATGAAACTTTGTTTAGAGTCCTAGAAACGCGTTGTTACATGTTTCATAAGTTCGTGAAACTTGTACAAACCTCATTGAGACCCTTATAAGCACCCATGCTGCATGAAACTTGGTTTAGAGTCATAGAAACGCGTTTTTAGATGTTTCATAAGTTCGTAAAACTTTTACAAACCTAATTGAGACACTTATAAGCACTCATGTTGAATGAAACTTGGTTTAGATCCTAGAAAGGCGTTGTTAGATGTTTCATAAGTTCGTAAAACTTGTACAAAGCTCATTGAGACAATTATAAGCACTTATGTTGAATGAAACTTGGTTTATTGTCCTAAAAACGCGTTGTTAGATGTTTCATAAGTTCGTCAAACATGTCCAAAGCTCAATGATACTCTTATAAGCACTCATGTTGCATAAAACTTGGTTTAGAGTCTTAGAAACGTGTTGTTAGATGTTTCATAAGTTCGTCAAACATGTCCAAAGCTCATTGAGACACTTATTAGCACTCATGTTGCATGAAACTTGGTTTACAGTCATAGGAACGCGTTGTTAGATGTTTCAAAAGTTTGTGAAACTTGTACAAAGTTCTTTGAGACCCTTATCAGCCCTCATGTTGCATGAAACTTTGTTAAGAGTCCTAGAAACGCGTTTTTAGATGTTTCATAAGTTCTTAAAACTTATACAAATCTCATTGAGACACTTATAAGCACTCATGTTGCATGAAACTTGGTTTAGATCTTAGAAACGCGTAGTTAGATGTTTAATAAGTTCGTGAAACTTGTACAAAGCTCATTGAGGAACTTATAAGCACTCATGTTGCATGAAACTTGGTTTAAAGTCCTAGAAACTACGTTGTTAAAGGTTTCATAAGTTCGTGAAACTTGTACAAAACTCATTGAGACACTTATAAGCATTCATGTTGCATGAAACTTGGTTTAGATTCCTAGAAATGCATTCTTGGATGTTTCATAAGTTTGTCAAACATGTCCAAATCTCATTGAGACACTTATAAGCACTCACGTTGCATGAAACTTGGTTTAGAGTCCTAGTAACGTGTTGTTAGATGTTTCATAAGTTCGTGAAACTTGTACATAGCTCATTGAGACACTTATTAGCACTCATATTGCATGAAAATTGGTTTGGAGTCCATAGAAACGCGTTGTTAGATGTTTCATAAGTTTGTCAAACATGTCCAAAGCTCATTGAGACACTTATAAGCACTCATGTTGCATGAAACTTGGTTTAGAGTCCTAGAAACGTGTTGTTAGATGTTTCATAAGTTCGTGAAACTTGTACATAGCTCATTGAGACCCTTATAAGAACTCATGTTGCATGAAACTTGGTTTAGAGTCCTAGAAACGTGTTGTTAGATGTTTCATAAGTTCGTGAAACTTGTACATAGCTCATTGAGACCCTTATAAGAACTCATGTTGCATGAAACTTGGTTTAGAGTCCTAGAAACGCGTTTTTAGATGTTTCATCAATTCGTAACACTTTTAAAAACCTCATTGAGACACTTATAAGCACTCACGTTGCATGAAACTTGGTTTAGAGTCCTAGAAACGCGTTGTTAGAAGTTTCATAAGTTCGTCAAACATGTCCAAAGCTCATTGAGACACTTATAAGCACTCACGTTGCATGAAACTTGGTTTAGAGTCCTAGAAATGTGTTGTTAGATGTTTCATAAGTTCGTCAAACTTGTCCAAATCTCATTGATACACTTATAAGCACTCATGTTGCATGAAACTTAGTTTAGAGTCCTAGAAACGCGTTTTTAGATCTTTAATAAGTTCGTCAAACATGTCCAAAGCTCATTTAGACACTTATAAGCACTCATGTTGCATGAAACTTGGTTTGGAGTCCTAGAAACGCGTTGTTAGATGTTTCATAAGTTTGTCAAACATGTCCAAAGCTCATTGAGAGAATAATAAGCACTCATGTTGCATGAAACTTGGTTTAGAGTCCTAGAAATGCGTTGTTAGATGTTTCATAAGTTCGTCAAACATGTCCAAAGCTCATTGAGACACTCATAAGCACTCATGCTGCATGAAACTTGGTTTAGAGTCCTAGAAAACGCGTTGTTAGATGTTTCATAAGTTCGTCAAACTAGTACAAAGCTCATTGAGACACTTATAAGCAATCATGTTGCATTAAACTTTCTTTAGAGTCCAAGAAACGCGTTGTTAGATGTTTGGTACGTTCGTCAAACTTGTACAAAGGTCATTGAGACACTTATAAGAACTCATGTAGCATGAAACTTGGTTTAGATCCTAGAAACGCGTTGCTAGATGTTTCATAAGTTCGTGAAACTTGTATAAAGCTCATTGAGGAACTTATAAACACTTATGTTGCATGAAACTTGGTTTAGATTCCTAGAAACCGCGTTGTTAGATGTTTCATAAGTTCGTGAAACTTGGTTTAGAGTCCTAGAACCGCGTTGTTAGATGTTTCATAAGTTCTTCAAGCTTTAAAAAAGCTAATTGAGGAACTTATAAGCACTCATGTTGTATTAAACTTGGTTTAGAGTCTTAGAAACGAGTTGTTAAATGTTTCATAAATTCGTCAAACTTGTACAAACCTCGTTGAGACACTTATAAGCCCTCATATTGGATGAAACATGGTTTAGAGTCCTAGCAACCACGTTGTTAGATGTTTCATAAATTCGTACAACGTGTACAAAGCTCACTGAGACACTTATAAGCACTCATGTTGCATGAAACTTTGTTTAGAGTCCTAGAAACGCGTTGTTACATGTTTCATAAGTTCGTGAAACTTGTACAAAGCTCATTGAGACCCTTATAACCACTCATGTTGCATGAAACTTGGTTTAGAGTCCTAGAAACGCGTTTTTAGATGTTTCATAAGTTCGTAAAACTTTTACAAACCTCATTGAGACACTTATAAGAACTCATGTTGCATGAAACTTGGTTTAGATCCTTGAAACGAGTTGTTAGATGTTCATAAGTTCGTAAAACTTGTACAAAGCTCATTGAGATACTTATAAGCACTTATGTTGCATGAAACTTGGTTTAGAGTCTTAAAAACGCATTGTTAGATGTTTCATAAGTTCGTCAAACATGTCCAAAGCTCATTGATACACTTATAAGCACTCATGTTGCATGAAACTTGGTTTAGAGTCTTAAAAACGCGTTGTTAGATGTTTCATAAGTTCGTCAAACATGTCCAAAGCTCATTGATACACTTATTAGCACTCATGTTGCATGAAACTTGGTTTAGTGTCATAGAAACGCGTTGTTAGATGTTTCATAAGTTCGTCAAACATGTCCAAAGCTCATTGAGACACTTATTAGCAGTCATGTTGCATGAAACTTAGTTTAGAGTCATAGAAACGCGGTGTTAGATGTTTCATAAGTTTCTGAAACTTGTACAAAGCTCTTTGAGACCCTTATAAGCCCTCATGTTGCATGAAACTTTGTTAAGAGTCCTAGAAACGCATTTTTAGATGTTTCATAAGTTTGTAAAACTTTTAAAAACCTCATTGAGACACTTATAAGCACTCATGTTGCATTAAACTTGCTTTAGAGTCTTAGAAACGCGTTGTTAGATGTTTGGTAAGTTCGTAAAACTTGTACAAATCTTATTGATACACTTATAAAAACTCATGTAGCATGAAACTTGGTTTAGATCCTAGAAAAGCGTTGCTAGATCTTTCATAAGTTCGTGAAACTTGTACAAAGCTCATTGAGGAACTTGTAAACACACATGTTGCATGAAACTTGATTTAGATTCCTAGAAACCGCGTTGTTAGATGTTTCATAAGTTCGTGAAACTTTGTTTAGAGTCCTAGAATCGCGTTGTTAGATGTTTCATAAGTTCTTCAAGCTTTAACAAAGCTAATTGAGGAACTTATAAGCACTCATGTTGTATTTAACTTGGTTTAGAGTCTTAGAAACGCGTTGTTAGATGTTTCATAAATTCGTCAAACTTGTACAAAGCTCGTTGAGACACTTATAAGCACTCATGTTGCATGAAACATGGTTTAGAGTCCTAGCAACCACGGTTTTAGATGTTTCATAAGTTCGTGAAACTAGTACAAATCTCATTGAGACACTTATATGCACCCATGTTGCATGAAACTTGGGGTAGAGTCCTAGAAACCGTGTTGTTAGATGTTTCATAAGTTCGTCAAATTAGTAGAAAGCTCATTGAGACACTTATAAGCACTCATGTTGCATGAAACTTCGTTTGGAGTCCTAGAAACGCGTTGTTAGATGTTTCATAAGTTCGTTAAACTTGTACAAAGCTCATTGAGATACTTATAAACACTCATGTTGCATGAAACTTGGTTTGGAGTCCTAGAAACGCGTTGTTAGATGTTTCATAAGTTCGTCAAACTTGTACAAAATTCGATGAGACACTTATAAGCACTCATGCTGCATGAAACTTGGTTTAGAGTCCTAGAAACGCGTTTTTAGATGTTTCATAAGTTCGTAAAATTTTTACAAACCTGATTGAGACACTTATAAGCACTCATGTTGCATGAAACTTGGTTTAGATCCTAGAAACGCGTTGTTAGATGTTTCATAAGTTCCTAAAACTTTTACAAAGCTCATTGAGACACTTATAAGCACTTATGTTGCATGAAACTTGGTTTAGAGTCCTAAAACGCGTTGTTAGATGTTTCATAAGTTCGTCAAACATGTCCAAAGCTCATTAATACACTTATAATTAAGCACTCATGTTGCATAAAACTTGGTTTAGAGTCTTAGAAACGCGTTGTTAGATGTTTCATAAGTTCGTCAAACATGTCCAAAGCTCATTAAGACACTTATTAGCACTCATGTTGCATGGAACTTGGTTTAGAGTCATAGAAACCCGTTGTTAGATGTTTCATAAGTGTGTGAAACTTGTACAAAGCTCTTTGAGACCCTTATAAGCCCTCATGTTGCATGAAACCTTGTTAAGAGTCCTAGAAACGCATTTTTAGATGTTTCATAAGTTTGTAAAACTTTTAAAAACCTCATTGAGACACTTATAAGCACTCATGTTGCATTAAACTTGCTTTAGAGTCTTAGAAACGCGTTGTTAGATGTTTGGTAAGTTCGTAAAACTTGTACAAATCTTATTGATACACTTATAAAAACTCATGTAGCATGAAACTTGGTTTAGATCCTAGAAAAGCGTTGCTAGATGTTTCATAAGTTCGTGAAACTTGTACAAAGCTCATTGAGGAACTTGTAAACACACATGTTGCATGAAACTTGGTTTAGATTCCTAGAAACCGCGTTGTTAGATGTTTCATAAGTTCGTGAAACTTTGTTTAGAGTCCTAGAATCGCGTTGTTAGATGTTTCATAAGTTCTTCAAGCTTTAACAAAGCTAATTGAGGAACTTATAAGCACTCATGTTGTATTTAACTTGGTTTAGAGTCTTAGAAACGCGTTGTTAGATGTTTCATAAATTCGTCAAACTTGTACAAAGCTCGTTGAGACACTTATAAGCACTCATGTTGCATGAAACATGGTTTAGAGTCCTAGCAACCACGGTTGTTAGATGTTTCATAAGTTCGTGAAACTAGTACAAATCTCATTGAGACACTTATATGCACCCATGTTGCATGAAACTTGGGGTAGAGTCCTAGAAACCGTGTTGTTAGATGTTTCATAAGTTCGTCAAATTAGTAGAAAGCTCATTGAGACACTTATAAGCACTCATGTTGCATGAAACTTCGTTTGGAGTCCTAGAAACGCGTTGTTAGATGTTTCATAAGTTCGTTAAACTTGTACAAAGCTCATTGAGATACTTATAAACACTCATGTTGCATGAAACTTGGTTTGGAGTCCTAGAAACGCGTTGTTAGATGTTTCATAAGTTCGTCAAACTTGTACAAAATTCGATGAGACACTTATAAGCACTCATGCTGCATGAAACTTGGTTTAGAGTCCTAGAAACGCGTTTTTAGATGTTTCATAAGTTCGTAAAATTTTTACAAACCTGATTGAGACACTTATAAGCACTCATGTTGCATGAAACTTGGTTTAGAGTCCTAGAAACGCGTTGTTAGATGTTTCATAAGTTCCTAAAACTTTTACAAAGCTCATTGAGACACTTATAAGCACTTATGTTGCATGAAACTTGGTTTAGAGTCCTAAAACGCGTTGTTAGATGTTTCATAAGTTCGTCAAACATGTCCAAAGCTCATTAATACACTTATAATTAAGCACTCATGTTGCATAAAACTTGGTTTAGAGTCTTAGAAACGCGTTGTTAGATGTTTCATAAGTTCGTCAAACATGTCCAAAGCTCATTAAGACACTTATTAGCACTCATGTTGCATGGAACTTGGTTTAGAGTCATAGAAACCCGTTGTTAGATGTTTCATAAGTGTCGTGAAACTTGTACAAAGCTCTTTGAGACCCTTATAAGCCCTCATGTTGCATGAAACTTTGTTAAGAGTCCTAGAAACGCATTTTTAGATGTTTCATAAGTTCGTAAAACTTTTAAAAACCTCATTGAGACACTTATAAGCACTCATGTTGCATTAAACTTGCTTTAGAGTCTTAGAAACGCGTTGTTAGATGTTTGGTAAGTTCGTAAAACTTGTACAGAGCTTATTGATACACTTATAAAAACTCATGTAGCATGAAACTTGGTTTAGATCCTAGAAAAGCGTTGCTAGATGTTTCATAAGTTTGTGAAACTTGTACAAAGATCATTGAGGAACTTGTAAACACACATGTTGCATGAAACTTGGTTTAGATTCCTAGAAACCGCGTTGTTATTTGTTTCATAAGTTCGTGAAACTTGGTTTAGAGTCCTAGAACCGCGTTGTTAGATGTTTCATAAGTTCATCAAGCTTGTAACATAGCTAATTGAGGAACTTATAAGCACTAATGTTGTATTAAACTTGGTTTAGAGTCTTAAAAACGCGTTGTTAGATGTTTCATAAATTCGTCAAACTTGTACAAAGCTCGTTGAGACACTTATAAGCACTCATGTTGGATGAAACATGGTTTAGAGTCCTAGCAACCACGTTGTTAGATGTTTCATAAGTTCGTGAAACTAGTACAAATTTCATTGAGACACTTATATGCACCCATGTTGCATGAAACTTGGGTTAGAGTCCTAGAAACCGTGTTGTTAGATGTTTCATAAGTTCGTCAAATTAGTACAAAGCTCATTGAGACACTTATAAGCACTCATGTTGCATGAAACTTCGTTTGGAGTCCTAGAAACGCGTTGTTAGATGTTTCATAAGTTCGTAAAACTTGTACAAAGCTCATTGAGATACTTATAAACACTCATGTTGCATGAAACTTGGTTTGGAGTCCTAGAAACGCGTTGTTAGATGTTTCATAAGTTCGTCAAACTTGTACAAAGTTCGTTGAGACACTTATAAGCACTCATGTTGCATGAAACTTGGTTTATAGTCCTAGAAACGCGTTGTTAGATGTTTCATAAGTTCGTACAACGTGTACAAAGCTCATTGAGACACTTATAAGCACTCATGTTGCATGAAACTTGGTTTATAGTCCTAGAAACGCGTTGTTAGATGGTTCATAAGTTCGTGACACTTGTACAAACCTCATTGAGACCCTTATAAGCACCCATGCTGCATGAAACTTGGTTTAGAGTCATAGAAACGCGTTTTTAGATGTTTCATAAGTTCGTAAAACTTTTACAAACCTAATTGAGACACTTATAAGCACTCATGTTGAATGAAACTTGGTTTAGATCCTAGAAAGGCGTTGTTAGATGTTTCATAAGTTCGTAAAACTTGTACAAAGCTCATTGAGACAATTATAAGCACTTATGTTGCATGAAACTTGGTTTATTGTCCTAAAAACGCGCTGTTAGATGTTTCATAAGTTCGTCAAACATGTCCAAAGCTCAATGATACTCTTATAAGCACTCATGTTGCATGAAACTTGGTTTAGAGTGCTTAGCGTTGTTGTTAGATGTTTCATAAGTTCGTCAAACATGTCCAAAGCTCATTGAGACACTTATTAGCACTCATGTTGCATGAAACTTGGTTTACAATCATAGGAACGCGTTGTTAGATGTTTCAAAAGTTTGTGAAACTTGTACAAAGTTCTTTGAGACCCTTATCAGCCTTCATGTTGCATGAAACTTTGTTAAGAGTCCTAGAAACGCGTTTTTAGATGTTTCATAAGTTCTTAAAACTTATACAAATCTCATTGAGACACTTATAAGCACTCATGTTGCATGAAACTTGGTTTAGAGTCTTAGAAACGCGTAGTTAGATGTTTAATAAGTTCGTGAAACTTGTACAAAGCTCATTGAGGAACTTATAAGCACTCATGTTGCATGAAACTTGGTTTAAAGTCTTAGAAACTGCGTTGTTAAAGGTTTCATAAGTTCGTGAAACTTGTACAAAACTCATTGAGACACTTATAAGCATTCATGTTGCATGAAACTTGGTTTAGATTCCTAGAAATGCATTCTTGGATGTTTCATAAGTTTGTCAAACATGTCCAAATCTCATTGAGACACTTATAAGCACTCACGTTGCATGAAACTTGGTTTAGAGTCCTAGTAACGTGTTGTTAGATGTTTCATAAGTTCGTGAAACTTGTACATAGCTCATTGAGACACTTATTAGCACTCATATTGCATGAAAATTGGTTTGGAGTCCATAGAAACGCGTTGTTAGATGTTTCATAAGTTTGTCAAACATGTCCAAAGCTCATTGAGACACTTATAAGCACTCATGTTGCATGAAACTTGGTTTAGAGTCCTAGAAACGTGTTGTTAGATGTTTCATAAGTTCGTGAAACTTGTACATAGCTCATTGAGACCCTTATAATAAGAACTCATGTTGCATGAAACTTGGTTTAGAGTCCTAGAAACGTGTTGTTAGATGTTTCATAAGTTCGTGAAACTTGTACATAGCTCATTGAGACCCTTATAAGAACTCATGTTGCATGAAACTTGGTTTAGAGTCCTAGAAACGCGTTTTTAGATGTTTCATCAATTCGTAACACTTTTAAAAACCTCATTGAGACACTTATAAGCACTCACGTTGCATGAAACTTGGTTTAGAGTCCTAGAAACGCGTTGTTAGAAGTTTCATAAGTTCGTCAAACATGTCCAAAGCTCATTGAGACACTTATAAGCACTCACGTTGCATGAAACTTGGTTTAGAGTCCTAGAAATGTGTTGTTAGATGTTTCATAAGTTCGTCAAACTTGTCCAAATCTCATTGATACACTTATAAGCACTCATGTTGCATGAAACTTAGTTTAGAGTCCTAGAAACGCGTTTTTAGATCTTTAATAAGTTCGTCAAACATGTCCAAAGCTCATTTAGACACTTATAAGCACTCATGTTGCATGAAACTTGGTTTGGAGTCCTAGAAACGCGTTGTTAGATGTTTCATAAGTTTGTCAAACATGTCCAAAGCTCATTGAGAGAATTATAAGCACTCATGTTGCATGAAACTTGGTTTAGAGTCCTAGAAATGCGTTGTTAGATGTTTCATAAGTTCGTCAAACATGTCCAAAGCTCATTGAGACACTCATAAGCACTCATGCTGCATGAAACTTGGTTTAGAGTCCTAGAAAACGCGTTGTTAGATGTTTCATAAGTTCGTCAAACTAGTACAAAGCTCATTGAGACACTTATAAGCAATCATGTTGCATTAAACTTTCTTTAGAGTCCAAGAAACGCGTTGTTAGATGTTTGGTACGTTCGTCAAAACTTGTACAAAGGTCATTGAGACACTTATAAGAACTCATGTAGCATGAAACTTGGTTTAGAGTCCTAGAAACGCGTTGTTAGATGTTTCATAAGTTCGTGAAACTTGTACAAAGCTCATTGAGGAACTTATAAACACTTATGTTGCATGAAACTTGGTTTAGATTCCTAGAAACCGCGTTGTTAGATGTTTCATAAGTTCGTGAAACTTGGTTTAGAGTCCTAGAACCGCGTTGTTAGATGTTTCATAAGTTCTTCAAGCTTTAAAAAAGCTAATTGAGGAACTTATAAGCACTCATGTTGTATTAAACTTGGTTTAGAGTCTTAGAAACGAGTTGTTAAATGTTTCATAAGTTCGTCAAACTTGTACAAACCTCGTTGAGACACTTATAAGCCCTCATATTGGATGAAACATGGTTTAGAGTCCTAGCAACCACGTTGTTAGATGTTTCATAAATTCGTACAACGTGTACAAAGCTCACTTAGACACTTATAAGCACTCATGTTGCATGAAACTTTGTTTAGAGTCCTAGAAACGCGTTGTTACATGTTTCATAAGTTCGTGAAACTTGTACAAACCTCATTGAGACCCTTATAAGCACCCATGCTGCATGAAACTTGGTTTAGAGTCATAGAAACGCGTTTTTAGATGTTTCATAAGTTCGTAAAACTTTTACAAACCTAATTGAGACACTTATAAGCACTCATGTTGAATGAAACTTGGTTTAGAGTCCTAGAAAGGCGTTGTTAGATGTTTCATAAGTTCGTAAAACTTGTACAAAGCTCATTGAGACAATTATAAGCACTTATGTTGAATGAAACTTGGTTTATTGTCCTAAAAACGCGTTGTTAGATGTTTCATAAGTTCGTCAAACATGTCCAAAGCTCAATGATACTCTTATAAGCACTCATGTTGCATAAAACTTGGTTTAGAGTCTTAGAAACGTGTTGTTAGATGTTTCATAAGTTCGTCAAACATGTCCAAAGCTCATTGAGACACTTATTAAGCACTCATGTTGCATGAAACTTGGTTTAGAGTCATAGGAACGCGTTGTTAGATGTTTCAAAAGTTTGTGAAACTTGTACAAAGTTCTTTGAGACCCTTTATCAGCCCCTCATGTTGCATGAAACTTTGTTAGAGTCCTAGAAACGCGTTTTTAGATGTTTCATAAGTTTCTTAAAACTTATACAAATCTCATTGAGACACTTATAAGCACTCATGTTGCATGAAACTTGGTTTAGATCTTAGAAACGCGTAGTTAGATGTTTAATAAGTTCGTGAAACTTGTACAAAGCTCATTGAGGAACTTATAAGCACTCATGTTGCATGAAACTTGGTTTAAAGTCCTAGAAACGCGTTGTTAAAGGTTTCATAAGTTCGTGAAACTTGTACAAAACTCATTGAGACACTTATAAGCATTCATGTTGCATGAAACTTGGTTTAGATTCCTAGAAATGCATTCTTGGATGTTTCATAAGTTTGTCAAAACATGTCCAAATCTCATTGAGACACTTATAAGCACTCACGTTGCATGAAACTTGGTTTAGAGTCCTAGTAACGTGTTGTTAGATGTTTCATAAGTTCGTGAAACTTGTACATAGCTCATTGAGACACTTATTAGCACTCATATTGCATGAAAATTGGTTTGGAGTCCATAGAAACGCGTTGTTAGATGTTTCATAAGTTTGTCAAACATGTCCAAAGCTCATTGAGACACTTATAAGCACTCATGTTGCATGAAACTTGGTTTAGAGTCCTAGAAACGTGTTGTTAGATGTTTCATAAGTTCGTGAAACTTGTACATAGCTCATTGAGACCCTTATAAGAACTCATGTTGCATGAAACTTGGTTTAGAGTCCTAGAAACGTGTTGTTAGATGTTTCATAAGTTCGTGAAACTTGTACATAGCTCATTGAGACCCTTATAAGAACTCATGTTGCATGAAACTTGGTTTAGAGTCCTAGAAACGCGTTTTTAGATGTTTCATCAAGTTCGTAACACTTTTAAAAACCTCATTGAGACACTTATAAGCACTCACGTTGCATGAAACTTGGTTTAGAGTCCTAGAAACGCGTTGTTAGAAGTTTCATAAGTTCGTCAAACATGTCCAAAGCTCATTGAGACACTTATAAGCACTCACGTTGCATGAAACTTGGTTTAGAGTCCTAGAAATGTGTTGTTAGATGTTTCATAAGTTCCTCAAACTTGTCCAAATCTCATTGATACACTTATAAGCACTCATGTTGCATGAAACTTAGTTTAGAGTCCTAGAAACGCGTTTTTAGATCTTTAATAAGTTCGTCAAACATGTCCAAAGCTCATTTAGACACTTATAAGCACTCATGTTGCATGAAACTTGGTTTGGAGTCCTAGAAACGCGTTGTTAGATGTTTCATAAGTTTGTCAAACATGTCCAAAGCTCATTGAGAGAATAATAAGCACTCATGTTGCATGAAACTTGGTTTAGAGTCCTAGAAAATGCGTTGTTAGATGTTTCATAAGTTCGTCAAACATGTCCAAAGCTCATTGAGACACTCATAAGCACTCATGCTGCATGAAACTTGGTTTAGAGTCCTAGAAAACGCGTTGTTAGATGTTTCATAAGTTCGTCAAACTAGTACAAAGCTCATTGAGACACTTATAAGCAATCATGTTGCATTAAACTTTCTTTAGAGTCCCAAGAAACGCGTTGTTAGATGTTTGTACGTTCGTCAAACTTGTACAAAGGTCATTGAGACACTTATAAGAACTCATGTAGCATGAAACTTGGTTTAGATCCTAGAAAACGCGTTGCTAGATGTTTCATAAGTTCGTGAAACTTGTATAAAGCTCATTGAGGAACTTATAAACACTTATGTTGCATGAAACTTGGTTTAGATTCCTAGAAACCGCGTTGTTAGATGTTTCATAAGTTCGTGAAACTTGGTTTAGAGTCCTAGAACCGCGTTGTTAGATGTTTCATAAGTTCTTCAAGCTTTAAAAAAAAGCTAATTGAGGAACTTATAAGCACTCATGTTGTATTAAACTTGGTTTAGAGTCTTAGAAACGAGTTGTTAAATGTTTCATAAATTCGTCAAACTTGTACAAACCTCGTTTGAGACACTTATAAGCCCTCATATTGGATGAAACATGGTTTAGAGTCCTAGCAACCACGTTGTTAGATGTTTCATAAATTCGTACAACGTGTACAAAGCTCACTGAGACACTTATAAGCACTCATGTTGCATGAAACTTTGTTTAGAGTCCTAGAAACGCGTTGTTACATGTTTCATAAGTTCGTGAAACTTGTACAAAGCTCATTGAGACCCTTATAACCACTCATGTTGCATGAAACTTGGTTTAGAGTCCTAGAAACGCGTTTTTAGATGTTTCATAAGTTCGTAAAACTTTTACAAACCTCATTGAGACACTTATAAGAACTCATGTTGCATGAAACTTGGTTTAGATCCTTGAAACGAGTTGCTAGATGTTTCATAAGTTCGTAAAACTTGTACAAAGCTCATTGAGATACTTATAAGCACTTATGTTGCATGAAACTTGGTTTAGAGTCTTAAAAACGCATTGTTAGATGTTTCATAAGTTCGTCAAACATGTCCAAAGCTCATTGATACACTTATAAGCACTCATGTTGCATGAAACTTGGTTTAGAGTCTTAAAAACGCGTTGTTAGATGTTTCATAAGTTCGTCAAACATGTCCAAAGCTCATTTGATACACTTATTAGCACTCATGTTGCATGAAACTTGGTTTAGTGTCATAGAAACGCGTTGTTAGATGTTTCATAAGTTCGTCAAACATGTCCAAAGCTCATTGAGACACTTATTAGCAGTCATGTTGCATGAAACTTAGTTTAGAGTCATAGAAACGCGGTGTTAGATGTTTCATAAGTTTCTGAAACTTGTACAAAGCTCTTTGAGACCCTTATAAGCCCCTCATGTTGCATGAAACTTTGTTAAGAGTCCTAGAAACGCATTTTTAGATGTTTCATAAGTTTGTAAAACTTTTAAAAACCTCATTGAGACACTTATAAGCACTCATGTTGCATTAAACTTGCTTTAGAGTCTTAGAAACGCGTTGTTAGATGTTTGGTAAGTTCGTAAAACTTGTACAAATCTTATTGATACACTTATAAAAACTCATGTAGCATGAAACTTGGTTTAGATCCTAGAAAAGCGTTGCTAGATCTTTCATAAGTTCGTGAAACTTGTACAAAGCTCATTGAGGAACTTGTAAACACACATGTTGCATGAAACTTGATTTAGATTCCTAGAAACCGCGTTGTTAGATGTTTCATAAGTTCGTGAAACTTTGTTTAGAGTCCTAGAATCGCGTTGTTAGATGTTTCATAAGTTCTTCAAGCTTTAACAAAGCTAATTGAGGAACTTATAAGCACTCATGTTGTATTTAACTTGGTTTAGAGTCTTAGAAACGCGTTGTTAGATGTTTCATAAATTCGTCAAACTTGTACAAAGCTCGTTGAGACACTTATAAGCACTCATGTTGCATGAAACATGGTTTAGAGTCCTAGCAACCACGGTTTTAGATGTTTCATAAGTTCGTGAAACTAGTACAAATCTCATTGAGACACTTATATGCACCCCCATGTTGCATGAAACTTGGGGTAGAGTCCTAGAAACCGTGTTGTTAGATGTTTCATAAGTTCGTCAAATTAGTAGAAAGCTCATTGAGACACTTATAAGCACTCATGTTGCATGAAACTTCGTTTGGAGTCCTAGAAACGCGTTGTTAGATGTTTCATAAGTTCGTTAAACTTGTACAAAGCTCATTGAGATACTTATAAACACTCATGTTGCATGAAACTTGGTTTGGAGTCCTAGAAACGCGTTGTTAGATGTTTCATAAGTTCGTCAAACTTGTACAAAATTCGATGAGACACTTATAAGCACTCATGCTGCATGAAACTTGGTTTAGAGTCCTAGAAACGCGTTTTTAGATGTTTCATAAGTTCGTAAAATTTTTACAAACCTGATTGAGACACTTATAAGCACTCATGTTGCATGAAACTTGGTTTAGATCCTAGAAACGCGTTGTTAGATGTTTCATAAGTTCGTAAAACTTTTACAAAGCTCATTGAGACACTTATAAGCACTTATGTTGCATGAAACTTGGTTTAGAGTCCTAAAACGCGTTGTTAGATGTTTCATAAGTTCGTCAAACATGTCCAAAGCTCATTAATACACTTATAATTAAGCACTCATTTTGCATAAAACTTGGTTTAGAGTCTTAGAAACGCGTTGTTAGATGTTTCATAAGTTCGTCAAACATGTCCAAAGCTCATTAAGACACTTATTAGCACTCATGTTGCATGGAACTTGGTTTAGAGTCATAGAAACCCGTTGTTAGATGTTTCATAAGTGTGTGAAACTTGTACAAACCTCTTTGAGACCCTTATAAGCCCTCATGTTGCATGAAACTTTGTTAAGAGTCCTAGAAACGCATTTTTAGATGTTTCATAAGTTCGTAAAACTTTTAAAAACCTCATTGAGACACTTATAAGCACTCATGTTGCATTAAACTTGCTTTAGAGTCTTAGAAACGCGTTGTTAGATGTTTGGTAAGTTCGTAAAACTTGTACAAAGCTTATTGATACACTTATAAAAACTCATGTAGCATGAAACTTGGTTTAGATCCTAGAAAAGCGTTGCTAGATGTTTCATAAGTTTGTGAAACTTGTACAAAGCTCATTGAGGAACTTGTAAACACACATGTTGCATGAAACTTGGTTTAGATTCCTAGAAACTGCGTTGTTATTTGTTTCATAAGTTCGTGAAACTTGGTTTAGAGTCCTAGAACCGCGTTGTTAGATGTTTCATAAGTTCATCAAGCTTTAACATAGCTAATTGAGGAACTTATAAGCACTAATGTTGTATTAAACTTGGTTTAGAGTCTTAAAAACGCGTTGTTAGATGTTTCATAAATTCGTCAAACTTGTACAAAGCTCGTTGAGACACTTATAAGCACTCATGTTGGATGAAACATGGTTTAGAGTCCTAGCAACCACGTTGTTAGATGTTTCATAAGTTCGTGAAACTAGTACAAATTTCATTGAGACACTTATATGCACCCATGTTGCATGAAACTTGGGTTAGAGTCCTAGAAACCGTGTTGTTAGATGTTTCATAAGTTCGTCAAATTAGTACAAAGCTCATTGAGACACTTATAAGCACTCATGTTGCATGAAACTTCGTTTGGAGTCCTAGAAACGCGTTGTTAGATGTTTCATAAGTTCGTAAAACTTGTACAAAGCTCATTGAGATCCTTATAAACACTCATGTTGCATGAAACTTGGTTTGGAGTCCTAGAAACGTGTTGTTAGATGTTTCATAAGTTCGTCAAACTTGTACAAAGTTCGTTGAGACACTTATAAGCACTCATGTTGCATGAAACTTGGTTTATAGTCCTAGAAACGCGTTGTTAGATGTTTCATAAGTTCGTACAACGTGTACAAAGCTCATTGAGACACTTATAAGCACTCATGTTGCATGAAACTTGGTTTATAGTCCTAGAAACGCGTTGTTAGATGGTTCAGAAGTTCGTGACACTTGTACAAACCTCATTGAGACCCTTATAAGCACCCATGCTGCATGAAACTTGGTTTAGAGTCATAGAAACGCGTTTTTAGATGTTTCATAAGTTCGTAAAACTTTTACAAACCTAATTGAGACACTTATAAGCACTCATGTTGTATGAAACTTGGTTTAGATCCTAGAAAGGCGTTGTTAGATGTTTCATAAGTTCGTAAAACTTGTACAAAGCTCATTGAGACAATTATAAGCACTTATGTTGCATGAAACTTGGTTTATAGTCCTAAAAACGCGCTGTTAGATGTTTCATAAGTTCGTCAAACATGTCCAAAGCTCAATGATACTCTTATAAGCACTCATGTTGCATAAAACTTGGTTTAGAGTCTTAGAAACGTGTTGTTAGATGTTTCATAAGTTCGTCAAACTTGTCCAAAGCTCATTGAGACACTTATTAGCACTCATGTTGCATGAAACTTGGTTTACAGTCATAGGAACGCGTTGTTAGATGTTTCAAAAGTTTGTGAAACTTGTACAAAGTTCTTTGAGACCCTTATAAGCCCTCATGTTGCATGAAACTTTGTTAAGAGTCCTAGAAACGCGTTTTTAGATGTTTCATAAGTTCTTAAAACTTATACAAATCTCATTGAGACACTTATAAGCACTCATGTTGCATGAAACTTGGTTTAGATCTTAGAAACGCGTAGTTAGATGTTTAATAAGTTCGTGAAACTTGTACAAAGCTCATTGAGGAACTTATAAGCACTCATGTTGCATGAAACTTGGTTTAAAGTCCTAGAAACTGCGTTGTTAGAGGTTTCATAAGTTCGTGAAACTTGTACAAAACTCATTGAGACACTTATAAGCATTCATGTTGCATGAAACTTGGTTTAGATTCCTAGAAATGCATTCTTGGATGTTTCATAAGTTTGTCAAACATGTCCAAATCTCATTGAGACACTTATAAGCACTCACGTTGCATGAAACTTGGTTTAGAGTCCTAGTAACGTGTTGTTAGATGTTTCATAAGTTCGTGAAACTTGTACATAGCTCATTGAGACACTTATTAGCACTCATATTTGCATGAAAATTGGTTTGGAGTCCATAGAAACGCGTTGTTAGATGTTTCATAAGTTTGTCAAACATGTCCAAAGCTCATTGAGACACTTATAAGCACTCATGTTGCATGAAACTTGGTTTAGAGTCCTAGAAACGTGTTGTTAGATGTTTCATAAGTTCGTGAAACTTGTACATAGCTCATTGAGACCCTTATAAGAACTCATGTTGCATGAAACTTGGTTTAGAGTCCTAGAAACGTGTTGTTAGATGTTTCATAAGTTCGTGAAACTTGTACATAGCTCATTGAGACCCTTATAAGAACTCATGTTGCATGAAACTTGGTTTAGAGTCCTAGAAACGCGTTTTTAGATGTTTCATCAATTCGTAACACTTTTAAAAACCTCATTGAGACACTTATAAGCACTCACGTTGCATGAAACTTGGTTTAGAGTCCTAGAAACGCGTTGTTAGAAGTTTCATAAGTTCGTCAAACATGTCCAAAGCTCATTGAGACACTTATAAGCACTCACGTTGCATGAAACTTGGTTTAGAGTCCTAGAAATGTGTTGTTAGATGTTTCATAAGTTCGTCAAACTTGTCCAAATCTCATTGATACACTTATAAGCACTCATGTTGCATGAAACTTAGTTTAGAGTCCTAGAAACGCGTTTTTAGATCTTTCATAAGTTCGTCAAACATGTCCAAAGCTCATTTAGACACTTATAAGCACTCATGTTGCATGAAACTTGGTTTGGAGTCCTAGAAACGCGTTGTTAGATGTTTCATAAGTTCGTCAAACATGTCCAAAGCTCATTGAGAGAATTATAAGCACTCATGTTGCATGAAACTTGGTTTATAGTCCTAGAAATGCGTTGTTAGATGTTTCATAAGTTCGTGAAACTTGTACAAAGCTCTTTGAGACCTTTATAAGCACTCATGTTGCATGAAACTTTGTTTAGAGTGCTAGAAACGCGTTGTTAGATGTTTGATAAGTTCGTGAAACTTGTACAAAGCTTATTGAGACCCTTATAATCTCTCATCTTGCATGAAACTTGGTTTAGTGTCCTAGAAACGTGTTGTTAGATGTTTCATAAGTTCGTCAAACATGTCCAAAGCTCATTGAGACACTTATAAGCACTCATGTTGCATGAAACTTGGTTTAGAGTCCAATAAACCGCGTTGTTAGATGTTTCATAAGTTCGTGAAACTTGTACAAATATCATTGAGACATTTATAAGCACTCATGTTGCATGAAACTTGGTTTAGAGTCCTAGAAATTGTGGTGTTAGATGTTTCATAAGTTCGTCAAACTTATCCAAAGCTCATTGAGACACTTTTATAAGCACTCGTGTTGCATGAAACTTGGTTTAGTGTTCTAGAAACGCGTTGTTAGATGTTTCATAAGTTCGTCAAACTTGTACAAAGCTCTTTGAGACACTTATAAGCACTCATGTTGCATGAAACTTGGTTTAGAGTCCTAGAAACCACGTTGTTAGATGTTTCATAATTTCTTCAAACTAGTACAAAGCTCATTGAGACACTTATAAGCACTCATGTTGCATGAAACTTGGTTTAGAGTCCTAGAAACGCGTTGTTAGATGTTTCATAAGTTCGTCAAACATGTCCAAAGCACATTGAGACACTTATAAGCACTCACATTGCATGAAACTTGGTTTAGAGTCCTAGAAACGCGTTGTTAGATGTTTCATAAGTTCGTACAACGTGTCCAAAGCTCATTTAGACACTTATAAGCACTCATGTTGCATGAAACTTGGTTTAGAGTCCTAGAAACGCGTTGTTAGATGTTTCATAAGTTAGTCAAACTAGTACAAAGCTCATTGAGACACTTATAAGCACTCATGTTGCATTAAACTTGCTTTAGAGTCCTAGAAACGCGTTGTTAGATATTTGGTAAGTTCGTCAAACTTGTTCAAAGCTCATTGAGACACTTATAAGCACTCATGTTGCATGAAACATGGTTTAGATCCTAGAAACGCGTTGTTAGATGTTTCATAAGTTCGTAAAACTTGTACAATTGAGACACTTATAAGCACATATGTTGCATGAAACTTGGTTTAGATCCTAGAAACGCGTTGTTTGATGTTTTATAAGTTCGTAAAACTTGTACAAAATTCATTGAGACACTTATAAGCACTTATGTTGCATGAAACTTGGTTTAGAGTCCTAGAAACGCGTTGTTAGATGTTTCATAAGTTTGTCAAACATGTCCAAAGCTCATTGAGACACTTATAAGGACTCATGTTGCATGAAACTTGGTTTAGAGTCCTAGAAACCGTGTTGTTAGATGTTTCATAAGTTCGTGAAACTTGTACAAAGCTCATTGAGACACTTATAAGCACTCATGTTGCATCAAACTTGGTTTAGAGTCCTAGAAATGCGTTGTTATATGTTTCATTAGTTCCTCAAACTTGTCCAAAGCTCATTGAGACACTTTTATAAGCACTCATGTTGCATGAAACTTGGTTTAGAGTCCTAGAAACCACGTAGTTAGATGTTTCATAAGTTTTTCAAACTAGTAAAAAGCTCATCGAGACACTTATAAGAACTCATGTTGCATGAAATTTGGTTTAGAGTCCTATAAACGAGTTGTTAGATGTTTCATAATTTCTTCAAACTAGTACAAAGTTCATTGAGACACTTATAAGCACTCATGTTGCATGATGCTTGGTTTAGAGTCCTAGAAACCACGTAGTTAGATGTTTCATAATTTCGTCAAACTAGTACAAAGCTCACTAAGACACTTATAAGCACTCATGTTGCATGAAACTTGGTTTAGAGTCCTATAAACGCGTTGTTAGATGTTTCATAAGTTCGTCAAACATGGCCAAAGCTCATTGAGACACTTATAAGCACTCATGTTGCATGAAACTTGGTTTAGAGTCCTAAAAACGCGTTGTTAGATGTTTCATAAGTTCGTCAAACTAGTACAAAGCTCATTGAGACACTTATAAGCACTCATGTTGCATGAAACTTGGTTTACAGTCCTAGAAACCGCGTTGTTAAATGTTTCATAAGTTCGTGAAACTTGTACAAAGCTCATTGAGACACTTATAATCACTCATGTTGCATGAAACTTGGTTTGGAGTCCTAGAAACGCGTTGTTAGATGTTTCATAAGTTCGTCAAACTTGTAAAAATTTGTTGAGACACTTATAAGCACTCATGTTGCATGAAACATGTTCTAGAGTCCTAGAAACGCATTGTTAGATGTTTCATAAATTCGTCAAACTTGTACAAAGCTCGTTGACACTACAAGAAAACACAGATATAGCCACGACAAAGCCACAAAATAATCGTGGATAAACGAAATATAGCCACGAATTTGTCACGGAAAGCCACAAAACAAATTATAAAAGTTTCGTTGCTAAATCGTGGCTTTCCGTGTTAAGTTAGCCACGATTTTGACACGGAAAGAAGTCGTGGCAAACCTTTGCCACAAAATAGCAACGAATGGATCATTAAAAGATTGTCACAGAACCTTTCGTGGCGATCTGTGGTTAATGGTAGCCACGAAATATATTTGTGGTTATTCCGTGGCAACGTTGATGTCGGCAAGCCAAGTTCGTCTCCGCGATACGTCCAGTCACTTTAAAAACTATCAGTATAATAATTTGAATTAGCCACGTATATAATCCGTGGCTAATCTGTGGCTTCGTGTAAAGATATCTTATGGTTCTTCTTCCCTCTCCCTTGGTAAAACACAAGGTAAAACGATTTTTCCCTTCTTTTCGTTTTCTTCACTTAATTTGGCGATTTTGAAGAGTTCAAAATGTCAGATTTCTTTCGTTCTAGAGAGTGGATGGATCGCCATATTGATCCTATGAGAGATTGTGTTTCTGAAGAATTTGGAGAGGGTATTAATATGTTCATTGCTTTTGCTTCCAACAAACAATCATATCAAGAGCGTGGTACTACGCCATGTCCGTGTTCTCGGTGCCGAAATTTGAAGCAACGTGATGCATATACAGCTTTTAAAACACCTCTATAGAGTCGGTTTCAAGAAAAATTACTACGTTTGGACAAGCCACGGTGAAAATTGTTACGATGTAGGGGAGTCTTCGATGCCGAGTAACTATCTACCCGGAGAAGAAGCTTGGAATGTTCATGACAATCCTTATGGTCATGTTAATATGGGAGAAGAACAAGGAGTTCAACAGAAGACATTATCCATGATAATATTGAGGAAGAGCCAAACCACGATAATATTTACAGAGCCTTTGAAGCAGCTAGTGAACCACTCTATGATGGTTGTGTTGAAGGAATTTCACAGTTGTCTTTGGCGTCTGAAGTAATGGGCATAAAGACGAAGCACAATTTGGCTGAGAGTTGTGTAGATGACATAACACAAGCATTTAATCTGATTCTTTCACAACCTACTAAAGCTCCGGGGTCATACTATGAGACGAAGAAGCTAACGCGTTCGTTAGGAATGCCAGTTCATAAGATTGATGTTTGTGAGGACAACTGCATGATTTTCTAGAAGGGCGAAGATCGCAACCTTTTACAATGTCGTTTTTGTAACAAGAATCGATATCACACCAACGAGGGAAGGGAAAGAACATAGCAAAGCGAGAGAATGTTCTATCACCCTATTGCGGATCGACTGAAGCGATTATACCAAGTGGAGGGCACAGCTTCGCATATGCGCTGGCACGCAGAGCACGAGTCTCCTGAAGGAGAAATGCATCACCCATCAGACGGAGAGGCGTGAAAGCATTTTAATAAGGTATATCCTGATTTTAGTTCAGAAAGTCGGAATATCTATTTAGGCTTAGCAACTGATGGATTTAATTCTATTGTAATGAATGGTGAGGCACACTCGGTTTGGCCTGTTATAGTCACCCCTTACAATTTACCTCCCGATATGTGCATGAAGAGGAGTTTTTCTTTTTGGCGGTTTTGGTGCCTCGACCAAAACATCCGAAGAAAAGTCTAGATATTTATCTTCAACCATTGATTGAAGAGTTGCAACTCTTATGGAGGGAAGGTGTGGGTGCTTATGATGTTTCTAGGAACCAGAATTTTACAATGCGAGTTGCATTGATGTGGACGATAAGTGATTTTACAGCATATGGAATGGTTTCTGGGTGGACGACGCATGGTCGCCTATCATGTCCATATTGTCAAGAAGAAACAGAATCGTTTTGGTTACCACATGGAAGAAAACATAGTTGGTACAATTGTCACCGCAAATTTTTACCTCATGATCATTCATATCGGCGTAATAACAAAGCTTTCAGAAAGGTAAGACATTTCGAGGTAACCCTCCACCATGGTTGACGGGTTACGAAGTTCGACCGAAAGAATAAACACCATTGGTGGATTAGAGAAAACAGTCGATTGTGGAGGAAAAGGAAATGATAACCCGAGTCGAACAATCGATGGATATGGTGAGTACCATAATTGGCACAAGAAGAGTATATTTTGGGACTTGCCTTATTGGGAAAATCTCCTTCTCAGACACAACCTCGACTTCATGCACATCGAGAAAAACTTTTTCGACAATCTCATCCACACTCTTCTGAATACGAAGGGGAAGACGAAGGACAATATAAAATCAAGGTTGGATCTTCCAGACATATGCACAAGACCTGATTTACAAATTGGAGCTGATGGAACAGTTCCCATTCCAAGGTTCAGATTGGCGAACGTAGCAAAACGGAAGTTTCTCTCGTGGTTGAGAAATGACATCAGATTTTCGGATGGATATGCATCTAATTTAACTAGATGTGTTGATGAGAGTTGTGGGAAACTATCGGGGCTGAAAAGTCATGATTCTCATGTTATCACGCAACGCCTACTTCCATTTGCGATGTTAGAGCTTTTGGATAACAACGTGCACAAGGCAATTTCAGGTATGTGCACATTTTTTTCTTAACACATGTTTCATGCATGTAACACTAGGATGTTTCTAATTATAAGGTTTTTGAACAATTGCAGAGATTGCCGTGTTTTTTCGTGATATCTCTGCCAAAATGTTGCGAGTTGAGGATGTGAGCGTAATGAAGAATAACATTGCAATAAAATTGTGCAAGTTGGAGAAGATATTTCCACCTTCGTTCTTTGATGTCATGGAATATTTACCCGTGTATCTCCCTGATGAAGCTGCCTTAGGTGGTCCGGTGCAATACCGATGGATGTATCCATTTGAGCGCTACATGTATCACCTGAAAAAGAAGGTCAAGAACAAGGCGCGTATTGGAGGTTCCATTGTCGCGCAATGTGTTCAAGAAGAGATTTCTTATGCAACAAGCAACTATTACGGGAATACGGAAGATGGAATCAATGATGGTCCTGGGGAAATTCGATTTGCATATGATGATTACCCAAGTTTCCCGAGCATATTTCATCACATCGGACGTGTGAGCGGATGAAGGGTAGATGGGTGGCTAGAAGATCCAGATTACAACATCATCCAAACATTGATGTTGCTTAATTCGAAGAATTTGCGCCTTATGAAACGTAAGCGATTAAATGGTAAATTTTGTTTACTTTAAAGACTCAAATTCTAATAAAATGAGTATTGCATTTTCGTTACGGGATGTTTGAGGGAAGCAATGAGAGTGAGTATGTCGGTATTACAGATGATGAAATGGGCAAAGCTAAAGACGCTCATTACGCGAAATGGTGTCGGGACTACGTGGGTACTTTATATGCTAATGATGTCTCTATATATCAAGTTCTCGACAATAAATTAATTGTGTACTTTTGCAGATAAATGAAGCGAGTAAGAATTATGAATTTCCATTATGGATGTTGGAATTTATATAAGGTCCGAGAAACAATTACA
Organism: Cochlearia excelsa; assembly: GCA_963556525.1. Taxonomy (NCBI): domain Eukaryota; kingdom Viridiplantae; phylum Streptophyta; class Magnoliopsida; order Brassicales; family Brassicaceae; genus Cochlearia; species Cochlearia excelsa. The sequence goes on from CAUVZT010000059.1 coordinate 219,732, forward strand.
CGTCATGGCCTATGTATTTCACTCGTGGATACCATTTCCACAATCACAGACACGGTGAGGATAAAGAACTCAAAACTATGGAGTTGTTGTACGAGGTACAATAGAAACTACTTATTACGGTCTTATAGAAGAGATAATGACGATCGAGTATCGCGGTGGAGTTGGTCTTAAAGCGATGATTTTCAGATGCTCTTGGTTCGATAATACATAAGGTATCGGATTGCGTAGACACCCATTTGGTTTAGTTGATGTGGCCCCGCGTAGACGATACGAGAAATATGACCCTTTCATTCTAGCTGGTCAATGTGACCAAGTGTGTTTCATTCTGTATCCATGCGTATCAGGCTCAGCGAGAGACGATTGGTGGGCATGTGCAAAAGTTATACCGAGGGGTTATCGCGAGAATGACGAAATTTCTTTGACAGCCCTTCAGGATGATACAGTCGACAACGTCGTTGTTCCTAGTTCAATGATTCGAGTAACAACACATGTCGTTGATGAAAATGCTTCTGATTATGATGATTTGGCAGATGTGGAGCCTTTGGATTACGAAAATGTCGAAGACAATGGTTCTGGTCTTCAAGGGATTCGGATTCGGATTCGTCAACATATTCTGAAATTTAGTTAATAAGAGTGTTTAATCATGTATTATATAAAGAAACTTGTTGTATTATTTCTGAAACTTTTTGTACCATATTCTGAAACTTTTTGTACTATATTCTGAAACTTTTAATGTAATATATTGTGAAACTTGTGTTGATTTATGGTTTTTTGGTTATGAAATTTTTAGTATAAAACTTATTGTCTACATACATTCAACAATAAAACAGTAGCCACGGATTGCCACGGACTATTCGTGGCTAGTTGACGAAAAACTCGCAAGTACGTGGTCACCGTCGGTCCAGATCCGATGATAATAAAATGGAGAGTCACGACTTTAATCGTAGCTACTCGAATATATTTGTGGCTACATTAGCCACGGTTATATTCGTGGCTATAAGGAAAATATCAAAATTACATGAAATTTATGCGTTTCAAATCGAATTCCTCATACATATATTCACATTTTTGCATATATAATGCAATGCAACAAAGAAAATTAAAATTTTCAAAATATATAACTCTAAAATGCATAATAAGAGTATTTGATGACTTCATATGAATGTTCTTCATAAACTTATATATAATACTACTTAGTGTTTAATTTATATTAATGTTTTGAAACTTTTTTTCAAAAACATTCTATTTACTATTTTTTGTTGTAATACATTCAATTGAGTCATGTTTTAAGGTTTTAGAACATGTAAAGTCTAAACCCTAAACAAACCCTAAATATATACTTCCTAGCCACGGAATATCTGTGGCTTAACCGTAGCTATAGCGGTAAATACCCACGGATTGGTTACGTTTTTTCCGTGGCTGAATAACCACTAAATAAATTACGGACTTGAAACTAGCTGCCACGACAGTTTTGTGGCTAATCCGTAGCTATATCGTCGTTTAGCCACAGTTTGGCCATGTTTCATTCCGTAGCTAATTAAACTCCAAATAAATTTTAAACTTCGATAATTTGACAAGGTATAGCCACGGAAAATTCGTGGCTACATCGTAGCTATATGCTAATTTAGCCACGGTTTGGCCACGTTTCATTCCGTAGCTTACTAACCCCTAAATCAATTTTAAACTTCAATAATTTGGCAAGGCACAACCACGGAAAATTTGTGGCTACATCGTAGCTATATGCTACTTTAGCCACGGTTTTGCCACGTTTCCATCCGTTGCTAAGTAACCACCAAATAAATTTTAAACTTAGATAATTCGACAAGGCACAACCACAAAAGAGTCGTGGCTAATTTGTAGCTTTATTTAATATAGCCACGATTTAGTCACGATTGTTTCGTGGCTACTTAATTTATTGGACTATTGGGCAAAATTTTTTAGTCATGGCCCAATGCGTAGCTACGGATGGCCACAGAATATTCGTGGCTATGATTAAATTAACCTAATTTTTCGCGAAAGTAGATCTCACTTCCATCCACCTCCATCGTCTCCATCGTTGCTCTCGCCTTCTTCTCCGGCGATTCACCGAGAAATTCGTCAAATCCGAAGGTAATCATCTTATTTCTTCGATTTCTTCTTCTCCTTCCCGTCATTTCCCTTCATACTCATCTTTTAACCGTTTGTTTTTGTTTATAGGTTCTTCCTTTTCTCTCTTGAGTTCTTCGCCGCGATTCATCGCAAAACTCATCCAAAAGGTTAGTATTCTTCATTTCTTCATGATTTCTTCCTTTTCGCATCTTTATTTCACTTTGATTTCATCGTATTGTTTGTGTTTTGTTGCGGTGTATAAGAGTTTGATTTAGGGTTTGTTTAAGGGTTTGTTTAAGGGTTTCGTTTAAGGGTTTGCTTTAGGGTTTATTTTAGGGTTTGCTTTAGGGTTTAGTTTAGGGTGTCGTTTAGGGTTTCTTTAGGGTTCTATTTAGGGTTTCATTGAGAATGAACATGCTGTTTTGATTCAGTATATAATTATGATTGATTTTGTTTTCAGTTTTTGCCTTCTGTTTTTGATTTAACTTCTGTTTTTGATTTTGTTTTTTGTTTTTAACTTCTGTTTTTGACTTTTGTTAAGTATTGTTTTGAGTCATTATATAGTTAAGTTCTTTTTTAAGTCTTATTGTATTGTTGTAATTGCAGTAATGGCTCCGAGAGGGAGAGGAAGACCAAGAGGACGTGGTCATCCAGCCCGGACGATGGAGATGACTCCTCCTATGCCTCTTGTACGTAGAATTCAGACAACCTTAACACCGCAACGTCCGCCTCAAGTTCTCACTCCCCCTGGTTCAACCAAGTCAAGGTGCCTCTACTTCAAATGCAGTCGCTCCACTCAGTTTAGAAGCTCTTCTAAACGCTCCATCAAGAAAGAGCCAACCTGTCCTCCATCCAAAGAAGGTGGATGGAGCTCTCTGGTAAGTAAATCTTTGTCTCTTTTTGTTTCCATAGGTATAGCTGATTATGATGTTGATGATTTGCATTGCTTTTTCACATATATGTTCATCACTTTTCAGGTTTGGGATTGATCCTGAAGTTAACAGGACTGTCAGACAGACTTGACAGTCCAAATATATGGGAGCATGGTGGAACTGGTCTATGGTTCCAGATGAGAAAGCGGAGGAATGGTGGCAAGACTTTGTGGTAAGTGTTACTTTATAAGTTAAGTCTTATTGTTTTTTCTTTTCAAATCTGTTTATTAATCACTTACTTGTGTAATGTTTCTTCTTTCCTTTTCAGCAAGCGTACTACTGGTCTCCTTCTCACCATGACCATGTGTACTTCATGTGGAAGAAAGAATGCATGGAGTCAATCCGGGACAGAGTCAGCAAAAAAAAGAGAAAGAACAAGAAACCTGATTACGTTTCAGACAATGCATGGCTGGAGATGCAAGAGCAATGGGATACAGAGCCATGCCAAAAGAAGTCGGTCACAAACTCCAAGAACATAATGTCCAATCCCGATGGTCTTGGTCCTCACAAGCATAGTGCTGGACCTGTGGGGTTTGCGAAGATCGGCTATGACATGGTAACACGTACTATCTTCATGCTTTTGTGTATACTTTCTATTTAGATTTGTAAAAAGGTTATGTTTTGTTATTGTTGCAGCTTTGGTTATACTTAGCGTTTAGTTCTTGTTAAATTTGTGGCTTGGTGAACTAATCCTTTGTTGTTTACTTGTTGTTGTTCTGTTTATGTTTATGTTTAGTTGTTGTTTATGTTTTGATTAGTTGCTGTTTACTTGCTGTGTTGTTTTGTTGTTGTGCATATACGCAAGGCTGGTGGTGTTGAACCATCCTTCACTAACCTCGTGCGTAAGACTCAGACTCGCAGAGATGGCAGCTTCGTCAACCGTCGGGCGGAGTCGATAGTCTTGGACGTAGAGTCGATAGCTTCTCGGGTCACCCAAGATGATGAGACTCCTTCACCACTACTGATTAACAAGGCGTATCTAGAGGTTAGACTCCTTCACCACTATTGTTGTTTTGGTTAGGTTTGATTGTTTTATGTTGTTGTTGCTAAATGTGAGCAAATGTGTTTGTATTTCCAGCGGGTCAAGCCAAACGAGAGGCCGTATATACGTCCTCGGAAGCAAGCGTTAGAAGTTTTTGAACCGTCCGAAGCCGTGGCGGATTCTCTTGCGCGTAATGTCGGCACGGAGATGCGTGTGGGAACTCTCAAGACAACGGTTTCAGCCATACTCGAGTCGCAAAAGGTCATGATAGAGTCGCAGAAGGTGATTCTCGCTAGTCTTGGGATCGATCCAGAGACAAACCAGCCATTTGCGACCCCTTCTCCACATGCTGCAGCCTCGAACTCAACGCCTCAACCCAGTGGCAACTTCGCTTCTCAAAGCGTTAATCGCGAGCAAGATAACCACGAGGAAGGAGTTGTCCGTGGGAAAGAAGCTGATATGGAGGCTGGTGTTGGTGTTATGGCTGACCGTGAGGGTGAGGATGATGGTGATGATGATGATGATGATGATGATGATGAGGAGGGTGATCGTTTGGTTCGCAAAACATTGTTTTGATTAGTAAAAAACTTGTAATTGGTTCTTATAACTTTGTTCTTTTTGTTGAATATTGAATACCCGATCAAAAACATAATCAAGTTTTGTTTTAATACAATGAGTTTTAATTATATTTTGATTATATAATTAATCAGGTTTAGTTTAAATACTAATTACTATTTTTTTATAATTAAAACAAGGAAGCCACGGTCTATTCCGTGGCTAATTAGGTGTAGCCACGAATTGCTACGGAATGTATCATGGCAGCGTAGCCACAACCAGCTACGTATTAATCCGTAGCTAAGACAGAACCGACAAAAGCTACGTATTAAACCGTAGGTGCGTAGCTACGAAATAGCCACGGATATTTATGTGGCAAATTAGCCCCGATAAGCCACGATTATAATCGTGGCTACGTAGCCACGGAAAAACCACGAATATTTTTGTGGCAAATGAGCCACGAATAGTCACGAAATACACCGTGGTTAAATAGCCACGACTAGCTATGTTTTCGTTCGTGGCAAATATAGCCACGAAACAACTACGAATTTTATCGTGGCTAACCTTGCCACGATAAATCCGTGGTAAATCCGTGGCTAACTATTCCGTGACAGTCCGTAGCTATATCGTGGCTACGTAGCTACAAATAGCCACGAATATTGCACAGCTACAACGCTATAGCCACGTATTTTTGTCGTGGCTATCCGTGGTTGTGGACCCATATAGCCACGAAAATTTGTTCATAGCCACGGTAGATACCTTGTTTTTCTTGTTCATAGCCACGGTAGATACGTGGCTATACCGTGTTTTTCTTGTAGTGTGAGACACTTATAAGCACTCATGTTGCATGAAACTTGGTTTAGAGTCCTAGAAACGCGTTGTTAGATGTTTCATAAGTTCGTACAACGTGTACAAATCTCACTGAGAAACTTATAAGCACTCATGTTGCAAGAAACTTGGTTTAGAGTCCTAGAAACGCGTTTTTAGATGTTTCATAAGTTTGTAAAACTTTTACAAACCTCATTGAGACACTTATAAGCACTCAGGTTGCATGAAACTTTTTTTAGATCCTAGAAACGCGTTGTTAGATGTTTCATAAGTTCGTAAAACTTGTACAAAACTCATTGAGAAACTTATAAGAACTTATGTTGCATGAAACTTGGTTTAGAGTACTAGAAACGCGTTGTTAGATGTTTCATAAGTTCGTCAAACATGTCCAAAGCTCATTGAGACACTTATAAGCACTCATATTGCATGAAACTTGGTTTAGAGTCCTAGAACCCGCGTTGTTAGATGTTTCATAAGTTCGTGAAACTTGTACAAAGCTCATTGAGACACTTATAAGCACTCATGTTGCATGAAACTTGGTTTGGAGTCCTAGAAACGGTGTTGTTAGATGTTTCATAAGTTTGTCAAACTTATCCAAAGCTCATTGAGACACTTTTATAAACATTCATGTTGCATGAAACTTGGTTTAGAGTCCTAGAAACGCGTTGTTAGATGTTTCATAAGTTCGTCAAACTTGTACAAAGGTTTGTGAGACACTTATAAGCACACATGTTGCATGAAACTTGGTTTAGAGTCCTAGAAACCACGTTGTTAGATGTTTCATAATTTCTTCAAACTAGTACAAAGCTCATTGAGACACTTATAAGCACTCATGTAGCATGAAACTTGGTTTAGAGTCCTAGAAACCGCGTTGTTAGATGTTTCGTAAGTTCGTCAAACATGTCCAAAGTTCATTGAGACACTTATAAGCACTCGATTCCATGAAAATTGGTTTAGAGTCCTAGAAACGCGTTGTTAGATTTTTCTTAAATTCGTACAAAATGTACAAAGGTCATTGAGACACTTATAAGCACATGTTGCAAGAAACTTGGTTTAGAGTCCTAGAAACCGTGTTGTTAGATGTTTCATAAGTTTGTGAAACTTGTACAAAGTTCATTGAGACACTTTTATAAGCACTCATGTTGCATGAAACTTGGTTTAGAGTCTTAGAAATGTGTTGTTATATGTTTCATTAGTTCCTCAACCTTGTCCAAAGCTCATTGAGACACTTTTATAAGCACTCATGTTGCATGAAACTTGGTTTAGAGTCCTAGAAACGCGTTGTTAGATGTTTCATAAGTTTGTCAAACATGTCCAAAGTTCATTGAGACACTTATAAGCACTCACATTGCATGAAACTTAGTTTAGAGTCCCTAGAAACGCATTGTTAGATGTTTCATAAGTTTGTCAAACATGTCCAAAGCTCATTGAGACACTTATAAGCACTCATGTTGCATGAAACTTGGTTTAGAGTCCTAGAAACGCGTTGTTAGATGTTTCATAAGTTCGTGAAACTTGTACAAAGCTCATTGAGACACTTATAAGCACTAATGTTGCATGAAACTTGGTTTAGAGTCCTAGAAACGCATTGTTAGATGTTTCATAAATTCGTACAAACTTATACAAAGCTCGTTGAGACACTTATAAGCACTCATGTTGCATGAAACTTGGTTTAGAGTCCTAGAAACGCGTTGTTAGATGTTTCATAAGTTCGTGACAACGTGTACAAAGTTCATTGATACAATTATAAGCACTCATGTTGCAAGAAACTTGGTTTAGAGTCCTAGAAACACATTGTTAGATGTTTCATAAGTTCGTGAAACTTGTACAAATGCTCATTGAGACCCTTATAAGCACTCATGATGCATGAAACTTGGTTTAGAGTCCTAGAAACACGTTTTTAGATGTTTCATAAGTTCGTAAAACTTTTACAAACCTCATTGAGACACTTATAAGCACCCATGTTGCATGAAACTTGGTTTAGAGTCCTAGAAACACGTTGTTAGATGTTTCATAAGTTCGTAAAACTTGTACAAAGCTCATTGAGAAACTTATAAGCACTTATGTTGCTTGAAACTTGGTTTAGAGTACTAGAAATGCGTTGTTAGATGTTTCATAAGTTCGTCAAACTATGTACAAAGCTCATTGAGACACTTATAAGCACTCATGTTGCATGAAACTTGGTTTAGAGTCCTAGAACCCGCGTTGTTAGATGTTTCATAAGTTCGTGAAACTAGTACAAAGCTCATTGAGACACTTATAAGCACTCATGTTGCATGAAACTTGGTTTAGAGTCCTAGAAACGGTGTTGTTAGATGTTTCATAAGTTCGTGAAACTTGTACAAAGCATTGAGACACTTATAAGCACTCATGTTGCATGAAACTTGGTGTGGAGTCCTAGAAACGCGTTGTTAGATGTTTCATAAGTTCGTCAAACTTGTACAAAAGTTTGTTGAGACACTTATAAGCACTAATGTTGCATGAAACTTGGTTTAGAGTCCTAGAAACGCATTGTTAGATGTTTCATAAATTCTTCAAACTTATACAAAGCTCGTTGAGACACTTATAAGCACTCATGTTGCATGAAACTTGGTTTAGAGACCTTGAAACGCGTTGTTAGATGTTTCATAAGTTCGTGACAACGTGTACAAAGTTCATTGATACACTTATAAACACACATGTTGCAAGAAACTTGGTTTAGAGTCCTAGAAACGCATTGTTAGATGTTTCATAAGTTCGTGAAACTTGTACAAATGCTCATTGACACCCTTATAAGCACTCATGTTGCATGAAACTTGGTTTAGAGTCCTAGAAACGCGTTTTTAGATGTTTCATAAGTTCGTAAAACTTTTACAAACCTCATTGAGACACTTATAAGCACTCATGTTGCATGAAACTTGGTTTAGATTCTAGAAACGCGTTGTTAGATGTTTCATAAGTTCGTAAAACTTGTACAAAGCTCATTGAGAAACTTATAAGCACTTATGTTGCATGAAACTTGGTTTAGAGTCCTAGAAACGCGTTGTTAGATGTTTCATAAGTTCGTCAAACATGTCCAAAGCTCATTGAGACACTTTTATAAGCACTCATGTTGCATGAAACTTGGTTTAGAGTCCTAGAAACCGCATTGTTCGATGTTTCATAAGTTCATGAAACTTGTACAAAGCTCATTGAGACACTTTTATAAACACTCATGTTGCATGAAACTTGGTTTAGAGTCCTAGAAACGCGTTGTTAGATGTTTCATAAGTTCGTACAAACATGTCCAAAGTTCATTGAGACACTTATAAGCACTAATGTTGCATGAAACTTGGTTTAGAGTCCTAGAAACGCGTTTTTAGATGTTTCATAAGTTTGTACAACGTATCCAAAGCTCATTGAGACACTTATAAGCACTCATGTTGCATGAAACATTGGTTTAGAGTCCTAGAAAACGCGTTGTTAGATGTTTCATAAGTTCGTCAAACTAGTACAAAGCTCATTGAGACAATTATAAGCACTCATGTTGCATGAAAATTGGTTTGGACTCCTAGAAACGAGTTGTTCGATGTTTCATAAGTTCGTCAAACTTGTACAAAGCTCATTGAGATACTTATAAGCACTCATGTTGCATGAAACTTGGTTTGGAGTCCTCGAAACGCGTTGTTAGATGTTTCATATGTTCGTCAAACTTGTACAAATTTTTGTTGAGACACTTATAAGCACTCATGTTGCATGAAACTTGGTTTAGAGTCCTAGAAACGCGTTGTTAGATGTTTCATAAATTCGTACAAACTTGTACAAAGCTCGTTGAGACACTTATAAGCACTCATGTTGCATGAAACTTGGTTTAGAGTCCTAGAAACACGTTGTTAGATGTTTCATAAGTTCGTGAAACGTGTACAAAGCTAATTGAGACACTTATAAGCACTCATGTTGCATGAAACTTGGTTTAGAGTCCTAGAAAAACTTTGTTAGATGTTTCATAAGTTCGTGAAACTTGTACAAAGCTAATTGAGACCCTTATAAGCACTCATGTTGCATAAGTTTGTAAAACTTTTACAAACCTCATTGAGACACTTATAAGCACTCATGTTGCATGAAACTTGGTTTAGATCCTAGAAACACGTTGTTAGATGTTTCATAAGTTCGTAAAACTTGTACAATGCTCATTGAGAAACTTATAAGCACTTATGTTGCTTGAAACTTGGTTTAGAGTCCTAGAAATTTGTTGTTAGATGTTTCATAAGTTCGTCAAACATGTCCAAAGCTCATTGAGACACATATAAGCACTCATGTTGCATGAAACTTGGTTTAGAGTCCTAGAAATGCGTTGTTAGATGTTTCATAAGTTTTGTCAAACTTAGTACAAAGCTCATTGAGACACTTTTATAAGCACTCATGTTGCATGAAACTTGGTTTAGAGTCCTAGAAACGCGTTGTTAGATGTTTCATAAGTATGTCAAACTTATCCAAAGCTCATTGAGACACTTTTATAAGCACTCATGTTGCATGAAACTTGGTTTAGAGTCCTAGAAACGCGTTGTTAGATGTTTCATAAGTTCGTCAAACTTGTACAAAGCTCTTTGAGACACTTATAAACACTTATGTTGCATGAAACTTGGTTTAGAGTCCTAGAAACGCGTTGTTAGATGTTTCATAAGTTCGTCAAAGTTGTACAAAGCTCATTGAGAAAATTATAAGCACTCACATTGCATGAAACTTGGTTTAGAGTCCTAGAAACGCGTTGTTAGATGTTTCATAAGTTCGTACAAACGTGTCCAAAGCTCATTGAGACACTTATAAGCACTCATGTTGCATGAAACTTGGTTTAGAGTCCTAGAAACGCGTTGTTAGATGTTTCATATGTTCGTACAAACATGTCCAAAGCTCATTGAGACACTTATAAGCATTCATGTTGCATGTAACTTGGTTTAGAGTCCTAGAAACGCGTTGTTAGATGTTTCATATGTTCGTCAAACATGTCCAAAGCTCATTGAGACACATATAAGCACTCATGTTGCATGAAACTTGGTTTAGAGTCCTAGAAACGCGTTGTTAGATGTTTCATAAGTTCTTCAAACTTATACAAAGCTCGTTGAGACACTTATAAGCACTCATGTTGCATGAAACTTGGTTTAGAGTCCTAGAAACGCATTGTTAGATGTTTCATAAATTCTTCAACTTATACAAAGCTCGTTGAGACACTTATAAGCACTCATGTTGCATGAAACTTGGTTTAGAGACCTAGAAACGCGTTGTTAGATGTTTCATAAGTTCGTGAAACTTGTACAAAGTTCCATTGAGACCCTTATAAACACTCATGTTTCAAGAAACTTGGTTTAGAGTCCTAGAAACACATTGTTAGATGTTTCATAAGTTCGTGAAACTTGTACAAATGCCTCATTGAGACCCTTATAAGCACTCATGTTGCATGAAACTAGGTTTAGAGTCCTAGAAACGCGTTGTTAGATGTTTCATAAGTTCGTAAAACTTGTACAAACCTCATTGAGACACTTATATAGCACTCATGTTGCATGAAACTTGGTTTAGAGTCCTAGAAACGCGTTGTTAGATGTTTCATAAGTTCGTCAAACATGTCCAAAGCTCATTGAGAAACTTATAAGCACTCATGTTGCATGAAACTTGGTTTAGAGTCCTAGAAACGCGTTGTTAGATGTTTCATAAGTTCGTCAAACTTGTACAAAGCTCATTGAGACACTTTTATAAACACTCATGTTGCATGAAACTTGGTTTAGAGTCCTAGAAACCGCGTTGTTAGATGTTTCATAAGTTCATGAAACTTGTACAAAGCTCATTGAGAAAATTTTATAAGCACTCATGTTGCATGAAACTTGGTTTAGAGTCCTAGAAACGCGTTGTTAGATGTTTCATAAGTTCGTCAAACTTGTACAAAGCTCATTGAGAAACTTATAAGCACTCATGTTGCATGAAAATTGGTTTGGACTCCTAGAAATGCGTTGTTAGATGTTTCATAAGTTCGTCAAACTTGTACAAAGTTCATTGAGACACTTATAAGCACTCATGTTGCATGAAACTTGGTTTAGAGTCCTAGAAACGCGTTGTTAGATGTTTCATAAGTTCGTCAAACTTGTTAAAAATTTCGTTGAGACACTTATAAGCACTCATGTTGCATGAAACTTGGTTTAGAGTCCTAGAAACGCGTTGTTAGATGTTTCATAAGTTCGTACAAACTTGTACAAAGCTCGTTGAGACACTTATAAGTACTCATGTTGCATGAAACTTGGTTTAGAGTCCTAGAAACGCGTTGTTAGATGTTTCATAAGTTCGTACAACGTGTATAAAGCTCACCGAGACACTTATAAGCACTCATGTTACATGAAACTTGGTTTAGAGTGCTAGAAACGCGTTTTTAGATGTTTCATAAGTTCGTAAAACTTTTACAAACCTCATTGAGATACTTATAAGAACTCATGTTGCATGGAACTTGGTTTAGATCCTAGAAACGCGTTGTTAGATGTTTCATAAGTTCGTAAAACTTGTGCAAAGCTCATTGAGAAACTTATAAGCACTTATGTTGCTTGAAACTTGGTTTAGAGTACTAGAAACGTGTTGTTAGATGTTTCATAAGTTCGTCAAACATGTCCAAAGCTCATTGAGACACTTATAAGCACTCATGTTGCATGAAACTTGGTTTAGAGTCCTAGAACCCGCGTTGTTAGATGTTTCATAAGTTCGTGAAACTAGTACAAAGCTCATTGAGACACTTATAAGCATTATGTTGCATGAAACTTGGTTTAGAGTCCTAGAAACGCGTTGTTAGATGTTTCATAAGTTCGTAAAACTTGTACAAAGCTCATTGAGACCCTTATAAGCACTCATGTTGCATGAAACTTGGTTTAGAGTCCTAGAAACGCGTTTTTAGATGTTTCATAAGTTCGTAAAACTTTTACAAACCTCATTGAGATACTTATAAGAACTCATGTTGCATGGAACTTGGTTTAGATCCTAGAAACGCGTTGTTAGATGTTTCATAAGTTCGTAAAACTTGTGCAAAGCTCATTGAGAAACTTATAAGCACTTATGTTGCTTGAAACTTGGTTTAGAGTACTAGAAACGTGTTGTTAGATGTTTCATAAGTTCGTCAAACATGTCCAAAGCTCATTGAGACACTTATAAGCACTCATGTTGCATGAAACTTGGTTTAGAGTCCTAGAACCCGCGTTGTTAGATGTTTCATAAGTTCGTGAAACTAGTACAAAGCTCATTGAGACACTTATAAGCATTATGTTGCATGAAACTTGGTTTAGAGTCCTAGAAACGGTGTTGTTAGATGTTTCATAAGTTCGTCAAACTTGTACAAAGGTCTTTGAGACACTTATAAGCACTCATGTTGCATGAAACTTGGTTTAGAGTCGTAGAAACCACGTTGTTAGATGTTTCATGATTTCTTCAAACTAGTACAAAGCTCATTGCGTTGTTAGATGTTTCATAAGTTCGTCAAACATGTCCAAAGCTCATTGAGACACTTATAAGCATTCATGTTGCATGAAACTTAGTTTAGAGTCCTAGAAACGCGTTGTTAGATGTTTCATAAGTTCCTCAAACTAGTACAAAGCTCATTGAGACACTTATAAGCACTCATGTTGCATTAAACTTGCTTTAGAGTCCTAGAAACGCGTTGTTAGATATTTGGTAAGTTCGTCAAACTTGTACAAAGCTCATTGAGACACTTATAGGCACTCATGTTGCATGAAACTTTGTTTAGATCCTAAAAACGCGTTGTTAGATGTTTCATAAGTTCGTAAAACTTGTACAAAGCTCATTGAGACACTTATAAGCACTTATGTTAAATGAAACTTGGTTTATATCATAGAAACGCGTTGTTAGATGTTTCATAAGTTCGTAAAACTTGTACAAAGTTCATTGAGACACTTATAAGCACTTATGTTGCATGAAACTTGGTTTAGAGTCCTAGAAACGCGTTGTTAGATGTTTCATAATTTCGTCAAACATGTCCAAAGCTCATTGAGATACTTATAAGCACTCATGTTGCATGAAACTTGGTTTAGAGTCCTAGAAACCGTGTTGTTAGATGTTTCATAAGTTCGTGAAACTTGTACAAAGCTCATTGAGACACTTATAAGCACTCATGTTGCATGAAACTTTGTTTAGAGTCCTAGAAATGCGTTGTTATATGTTTCATTAGTTCCTCAAACTTGTCCAAAGCTCATTGAGACACTTTTATAAGCACTCATGTTGAATGAAACTTGGTTTAGAGTCCTAGAAACGCGTTGTTAGATGTTTCATAAGTTCGTCAAACTTGTACAAAACGCTTTGAGACACTTATAAGGAGTAATGTTGCATGAAGCTTGGTTTAGAGTCCTAGAAACCATGTAGTTAGATGTTTCATAAGTTCGTCAAACGTGTCCAAAGCTCATTGAGACACTTATAAGCACTCATGTTGCATGATACTTGGTTTAGAGTCCTATAAACGCGTTGTTAGATGTTTCATAAGTTCGTCAAACATGTCCAAAGCTCACTGAGACACTTATAAGCACTCATGTTGCATTAAACTTGGTTTAGAGTCTTAGAAAACGGGTTGTTAGATGTTTCATAAGTTCGTCAAACTAGTACAAAGCTCATTGAGACACTTATAAACACTCATGTTGCATGAAACTTGGTTTAGATCCTAGAAACGCGGTTTTAGATGTTTCATAATTTCGTGAAACTTGTACAAAGCTCATTGAGAAACTTATAAACAATCATGTTGCACGAAACTTGGTTTAGAGTCCTAGAAATCGCGTTGTTAGATGTTTCATAAGTTCGTGAAACTTGTACAAAGCTCTTTGAGACCCTTATAAGCACTCATGTTGCATGAAACTTGGTTTAGAGTCCTAGAAACGCGTTTTTAGATGTTTCATAAGTTCGTAAAACTTTTACAAACCTCATTGAGACACTTATAAGCACTCATGTTGCATGAAACTTGGTTTAGAGTCCTAGAAAACGCTTTGTTAGATGTTTCATAAGTTCGTGAAACTTGTATAAAGCTCTTTGAGACCTTTATAAGCACTCATGTTGCATGAAACTTGGTTTAGAGTCCTAGAAACGCGTTTTTAGATGTTTCATAAGTTCGTAAAACTTTAAAAACCTCGTTGAGACACTTATAAGCACTCATGTTGCATGAAACTTGGTTTAGATCCTATAAACGCGTTGTTAGATGTTTCATAAGTTCGTGAAACTTGTACAAAGCTCATTGAGACACTTATAAGCACTTATGTTGCATGAAACTTGGTTAGAGTCCTAGAAACGCGTTGTTGAATGTTTCATAAGTTCGTCAAACATGTTCAAAGCTCATTGAGACAGTTATAAGCACTCATGTTGCATGAAACTTGGTTTAGAGTCCTAGAAACGTGTTGTTAGATGTTTCATAAGTTCGTGAAACTTGTACAAAGCTCATTGAGGAACTTATAAACACTCATGTTGCATGAAACTTGGTTTAGAGTCCTAGAAACCGCGTTGTTAGATGTTTCATAAGTTCGTGAAACTTGGTTTAGAGACCTAGAACCGCGTTGTTAGATGTTTCATAAGTTCTTCAAGCTTTAACAAAGCTAATTGAGGAACGTATAAGCACTCATTTTGTATTGAACTTGGTTTAGAGTCTTAGAAACGCTATGTTAGATGTTTCATAAATTCGTAAAACTTGTACAAAGCTCGTTGAGACACTTATAAGCACTCATGTTGCATGGAACATGGTTTAGGTTCCTAGCAACCACGTTGTTAGATGTTTCATAAGTTCGTGAAACTAGTAAAAATCTCATTGAGACACTTATATGCACCCATGTTGCATGAAACTTGGGTTAGAGTCCTAGAAACGGTGTTGTTAGATGTTTCATAAGTTCGTCAAACTAGTACAAAGCCCATTGAGACACTTATAAGTACTCATGTTTCATGAAACTTCTTTTGGAGTCCTAGAAACGTGTTGTTAGATGTTTCATAAGTTCGTAAAACCTGTACAAAGCTCATTGAGATACTTATAAACACTCATGTTGCATGAAACTTGGTTTGGAGTCCTAGAAACGCGTTGTTAGATGTTTCATAAGTTCGTCAAACTTGTACCAAGTTCGTTGAGACACTTATAAGCACTCATGTTGCATGAAAATTGTTTTAGAGTCCTAGAAACGCGTTGTTAGATGTTTCATAAGTTCGTGAAACTTGTACAAACCTCATTGAGACACTTATAAGCACTCTGTTGCATGAAACTTGGTTTAGATTCCTAGAAATGCATTGTTGGATGTTTCATAAGTTCGTCAAACATGTCCAAAGCTCATTGAGACACTTATAAGAACTCATGTTGCATGAAACTTGGTTTAGAGTCCTAGAAACGCGTTTTTAATTGTTTCATAAGTTCGTAAAACTTTTACAAACCTCATTGAGACCTTTATAAGAACTCATGTTGCATGAAACTTGGTTTAGATCCTAGAAAGGCGTTGTTAGATGTTTCATAAGTTAGTAAAACTTGTACAAAGCTCATTGAGACACTTATAAGCACTTATGTTGCATCAAACTTTGTTTAGAGTCCTAGAAACGCGTTATTAGATGTTTCATAAGTTCGTGAAACTTGTACAAAGCTCATTGAGACACTTATAAGCACTCATGTTGCATGAAACTTGGTTTAGAGTCTTAGAAACGCGTTGTTAGATGTTTCATAAGTTTGTGAAACTTGTACATAGCTCATTGAGACCCTTATAAGCACTCATGTTGCATGACACTTGGTTTAGAGTCCTAGAAACGCGTTTTTAGATGTTTCATAAGTTCGTAAAACTTTTACAAACCTCATTGAGACACTTATAAGAACTCATGTTGCATGAAACTTGGTTTAGATCCTAGAAACGCATTGTTAGATGTTTCATAAGTTCGTAAAACTTGTACAAAGCTCATTGAGACACTTATAAGTACTTATGTTGAATGAAACTTGGTTTAGAGTCCTAGAAACACGTTGTTAGATGTTTCATAAGTTCGTCAAACATGTCCAAATCTCATGGAGACACTTATAATCACTCACATTGCATGAAACTTGGTTTAGAGTCTTAGAAACGCGTTGTTAGATGTTTCATAAGTTCGTACAACGTGTACAAAGCTCATTGAGACACTTATAAGCATTCATGTTGCATGAAACTTGGTTTAGAGTCCAAGAAACGCGTTGTTAGATGTTTCATAAGTTCATCAAACATGTCCAAAGCTCATTGAGACACTTATTAGCACTCATGTTGCATGAAACTTGGTTTAAAGTCATAGAAACGCGTTGTTAAATGTTTCATAAGTTCGTGAAACTTGTACAAAGCTATTTGAGACCCTTATAACCCCTCATGTTGCATGAAACTTGGTTTAGATTCCTAGAAACGCTTTTTTAGATGTTTCATAAGTTTGTCAAACATGTCCAAAGCTCATTGAGAAAGTTATTAGCACTCATGCTGATGAAACTTGTTTTAGAGTCATAGAAACGCGTT
>CAUVZT010000060.1:0-220039 GCA_963556525.1 Cochlearia excelsa
ACAATAAGCCAACATTGGTTAATTGAGGATTTTAAAATATTCAAGAACCATTTCATCAAGTTGGAACGTTGCGTACACCTTCGCCTCATAGGTCTTGCGATCTTTTTCATTGTCTCGGTCACTTACATCAAGAATTAAGATGAAATTTAGGCCAGATACTACCTGCTCTTGGCCGGACACAACATTGTGTAGCTTGAGTTCCGAGTTGGTCTGTTTGTTGTTCTCCGAGATAGCGAACTTGGCGATGATGTCAATGGTAGGATCCTTAGTGTCTTTGATAGGATAATAACAACCTAACCTCTCTTCAATTTCCTCCATTTCTTCAATTTTATCCATTAACTCAAAACCGACTTGAAATTTTTTTGTTTTTATTTATATGAGAATCTTAAAAATTAAAATAGTTGATGGGCACAACAATCGAGCATCCTTGTTTCTAGATACTTTTTTCCTACCTCATAACAAGTGTTTTATAGGTAACCTAATCGATGCACACATGCGTTTTAATTATACTTTTTATGGACATAAATACGAATTTGTATAGTAATAATACCTAAATAGTATAATATATTCACACACACACACACACACATATATATATATACATATATAAAATTATCATTTATACATATTAATTGATTTTATAAATCCTACATAGTCATATATTTATAATTTTTATAGAAATAAATACAAACCAATTTAAACTTTTAATAGAAATAAATACAAACTAATTTAATAACTTTATATATGTTAAACCTTTCCTACATAGTATTAATTTTCATTTATATGCATTCATATTATTTCTGGAAACAAATCATAATATGTATAGTAAATTGGTAATAATATATAGATAGTATATTTCTTTTATATAGACAATTTACATTTTGTTATATAAATTAAGACAAACAAATATTGTATTTTTTATATGTTAAAATCTTTCTTACATAGTAATAATTTATATTTTGGTGTATTCAAGTACAAACCAATATAATAATTTTATATATGTTAAAATATTTCTTACACAATAATCATTTATATTTGTATGTTGTTTTGGAAGGATATACAAATATGTATAGTAAATGAGTAATAACTTATAAATTTGTTTTATTTAATATATAAATATATATACATAATATTTTCTACATATTAATTTAGTAATATAAAACTTAATATATATAACTTCGTGTTTTTACGAAAAATATAACTTTATAACTTTAAAAGTTTGTCATATAAAACATGGTATATATTACTTACATATCTAATACTTACATATGGCTGAACTAGGAAAAACGTCATATTTCCCCACGAGAAATATCATATATTATACGATAGAGCTCATCTAATACTTACATATGGCTGATACTTATATATTATCTGAGAGAGCTCGTCTTATATAAAACATGGTATATCTAATACTTACATATGTCTTAACTAGGAAAAACTTCATATTTCCCCACAAGAAATATAATATATTATCTGATAGAGATCATCTAGTGCGCGAGGCTTATATGCCACTTATTAGGAAAAAATCTGCCTTGCCACTATTTAATCTCTCTACCACCGGTTCTTCTTCTTCTTCTTCTCAACAACTTTGGTGTCGTATGCAAATCCTCAACAAACGTCAAGCCTAAGGAACTCAAAGAGGCCTCAATGATTACAAAACCATCGATGAGCCCCAAAAAATGGAAAAAACGGAAGCACATAAGGTTATCGTTAATCAATTTTAAGGTCTAGAATCCAATCAAAGTGTTTTTCAGGTCCACGTAGTGGTCAACCACCAAAAAATTGAAAAGATCATACAACTTGTTGCACAAACTTTGTCCATGAAGAAGTGTCTCGACGATCATTCTTCGACCGAAACTAAAAAGGTTTAAAGATTACGAAAGTAGTCTCGCCAAAAAACTTCGTCAACCAACGAGAACAAGGTTCGACGTCAAGTTCAAGAAACTTCGTTAACCAACGAGAACAAGTTCGAAGTCAAGTTCAAGAAATTTCGTCAAACAACGAGAACAAGGTTTGATGTCAAGTTCAAGAAACTTTGTTGACCAATGAGAACAAGGTTCAAGGTCAAGTTCAAGAAACTTTCGACAACCAACGAGAACAAGTTCGATGTCAAAATATTTAATAACTTTTGCGGGGTTTATTATCACTATGAAACTTCATGAACTATATCTCGGGTGTAAAGGTTGCGACGGTGACTTCGCAACATAAGGTTCAACGTCAAGTTTAAGAAACTTCGTCAACCGACAAAAAGGAGTTTGATGTGAAGTTTATTAATATGTTATACGAGGCATATTATAAAAAGAATTTCACCAGCTCTGCCTCACATGTAAAAGTATGATGAGACGTCGAACAAATCGATCAAATGATACACTTCGTTAATAAAACTTTCAAGTACAATCGATGTCAAGTTAAAGAAATCGACTCTTGTCAGATGACTGACCTAAAACTGGTCTCGCCGAACAAATCGATTAAAGGATAAACTTCGTTGATCAAACCTTCAATTACAATCGAAGTCAAGTTCAAGAAAATTCATCGCCTCATCTCAACTGACCGACCTAAAACAGGTCTCGTTGAACAAATCGATCAAACAATACATTTCGTTGATCAAACTTTCCATCATAGTTGATGTCAAGTTCAAGAAACAGCACCGACTCATCTATATAAGGTGACCGACCTTAAAAAGGTCTCACCAAACATATCAATCGAACAATACATTTCGTTGATCAAACTTTCGACTACAGACGATGTCTAGTTCATTGAAACTTCATCGACTCATCTCAGGTGTAAAGTTTGCGACGGTGACCTCGCCACATAAGGTTCGTTGACAAGTTCAAGAAACTTCGTCAACCGACGAAAAGGAGTTTTATGTGAAGTTTATTAATATATTCTACGAGTCATATTATTAAAGGAATTTCATCAACTCGTCTCGGACTTAGAAGTCTGACGAGACTTTGCCGAACAAATTGATCAAATGATACACTTCGTTGATCAAACTTTCGAGTAAAGTTGATGTCTACTTCACTGAAACTTCATCGACACATCTTTGGTGACGGCCTAAAACATACCTCACCAATTAAATTGAACAATACTCAAGTACATTCAATATCAAATTCACTAAAACTTCATATACATATCTCGTGTGACCGACACGAAATGTGTCTCACCAAACAAATCAAGGTCGACACTGAGTTGCTAAAATTTCGTCGACCAAAATAACAAGTAGACTCGATGAAAGTTTTGGTTGGAGTTGGGTCATGCTATTTCATGGATAAGCAAGCCAAAGAAAATTTAAAGAAACAACGAATAAATAAAACAACCCCTCGAGTCACATCCCCCGGGGGCAAGTAAACAAAGCCAACAAGGGAAAAAAGAGGACGAATCCACAAAAAAAGTAATGATTCGAAGTAGCCCACCAAGACAACGAGTGTTGAGTGGGAGAATCATCATTATGGCCCACCAGCAAAATCAGTCAACATTAGAAGAGGCACACCCTTGAGACGAGCATGAGCCGCCATCACATGGGTAAGCAAAACCCCCTTTTTCATCTCGGTGTCATGCTTCTATTTCATTATGAGGAAGGGCTCATGATCATCGGATTACTCTTCCGCCATGGTGAAAAGTTTATCCCCAATATGGCAGAAAGAAAACATCACCTACAAAACAAAATAGAATCCCATGTGTCCATCTCCTGCCACAAACTTGGATCACGAGAGGATGCAATTTCAGAAAATGTCAACCCTATGGAGTTCATCGAGCAAAAGAGAAGTTAGCCCATATGTGCTTATCCTTGATGGCGTACTTTTATCTACTATGTTAGCTTAGTGAAAGATCAAACATCGAAACTAAAGGTTTATAAAAGCTCGACATCAAATAGAGCTATGAGGAAGCTCATTGAAAAAATAAAGCTTGACAAAAAAAATCTCATCTCCAACTTTCAAACATTGAAGATGTTTGCTCCTTTAAAGGACCCACCTATTACATTAAAGGTTTTAGCTCCACAAAAAATCATCTCGAGCTAAGAGCTATCAATTTCATCTCGTTGACAACTTCTACGACTATCATAACGATGAAAAATACATGCCTTCGACGACGATTCTATGCTTTAAGCTGAATTCAATTTACCTGACAAAACCTACCAACATTGCTCGGTTTGTTTCTCAAGAAGAATCACCCTCTCACTTGCAAAATCTCTATGGTGAAGAAAAATATGGTTTCACTTTCAATTACTAAAAAGGTAATCATGGGAAAAATTGGACCTTCCCTAAGGCATAGTTGATCCAAGAAATATTATTCAAAGGGTAAAATACCAAGTTAAAGAGATCACCAGAAGCATCGACAAAAAAGTGAGACACGTGGCTAGCCAAAACTATATTGTCACTTGCCGCCACAAAAGGATTCACGTGAAGGTACTTCATAACAACATCCTCTAGATCTCATGTATGATGATCCTTCGTCAAGAACTTGGTCACAATCTCTTACGAGAATATGACCACCGACCTATTAAAGCATTAATCAAATTCGATGTTGGTAACTTCATTCCTTTAAATGAGATCATTAACCTCTTTCTAAATGGATTCAATATCTTCCCCCATGTCAGATATAAACGTATTAAGACCTAACACGACGTGAACACTACAAGAAACAATATGTATAGCGACGAAATTTTTTGTTGAATTAGGGAAGAAAAAATATAGGGACTATTTTGTGAAGATTTTGCGACGAATCTTGGTGAAATTGCATTTCGTCGCAAATTCGTCGCTAATTAGCGACGATTGGATTCATCGCTAATATTTTCCGAATTTAAGGTCGACCTGCGACGATATAGCGACGATCTTGAGTTTCGTCGCTATACAGTCGCAATGGAGTAATATCGACTTCTATTCGTTGGTAATAAATGACGAATTTGCGAGGAATATCGATATGTAGGTAAGCACTCGTTTGTTAAGTTTTTACACCTAATTAGCAACGAATATATCGTTGCAAAAACGTCACAAAATCGTTGCAAATTTGTTGCAAACCGTCATTCGTTGTAAAATCGTTCCTAATATTCCTTGCTATTTCGTTGTAAATATTTGATAATATGGTTGTATATAAACTCATTCGTCTAACATCAAAATCACAATACAAACTCATAACACTCTCTCTTCCAATTCAAAACACATTTATACAAATTTCTAAAAAATGTCTCATGGTAATAATGACATATACGAGTTACGGGCTTGGATGTATAGACATAAAGATAGAAGTGGGCAAGTGAAAACGGAGTTCACAGAGGGACTTCAAACATTCATGTATCAGGCTGGAAACATGAAAAATACACAAAATACTGGTAAAATGTATTGTCCATGTAAGAAGTGCGTGAACACTAAATACTTTCATGTTGAAATTGTATGAAAACATTTTTTTAATAGAGGTTTTATGCCGCAATATTTTGTTTGGTTTCAACATGAAAGGTATAATTATAATAAAAATGAAGTTGGAGACAATAGTACGACTTATCCTTCTGCTAATGTAGTTAACGAACCTGATAATTCTCAGCATCATGATTTTGATAGTATATATGATCATGATCATGCTAATGAGGGTGGGTATGGGCATGTAGATGATAATAAATATCATGACATGGTTGTTGATGCATTTATCTGAAAATGTTGTTTAAGAACCTAACCAAGATGCCAAACGTTTTTATGATATGTTAGAAGCTGCGAATAAATTAATTTACGAGGGATGTAAATTTTCTTTGTCAAAACTATCATTAGCATATTAGCATCTAGTATGATGAATATTAAATCGGATCATAATTTGAGTGAGTTTTGCATGGACTCCTGGGCGGAGTTAATGAATGAGTATTTTCTTGAGGATAATGTAGATGATGAGTCATATTATGAAATACGAAAGTTGGTTTCTAGTCTTGGATTACCTTCGGAAATGATTCATGTTTGTGTTAACAATTGTATGATTTATTAGAAAATGATGATAGGCTGCAAGAATGTCGGTTTTGCTCTCAACCAAGATATAAGGTTCAAGGCAAAGGGAAAGTTAGAGTATACCGAATTAAAGTGCTTCCAAGCCTTTGCATATGACGGATGAGTTACCTCCCCATCCCCGGCTGAGTGTTCGCATGCCATCTCATCGAATTAGATGTCTTTTAAGTCTGTCCGTAATGGGTAAGTACCACATCCGTTAATGTATATCTAGGTTTATGCACTGCCGGATTTAGTTCATTTGGTATGTCTCGTAGACAATACTCTTTATTGCCGGTTATCGTAACTCCTTATAATTTTCCTCCAGATATGTGCATGCAAAGAGAATTTATCTTCTTAAGCATTTAGTACCCGGTCCTAAGCATCCAAAGAGAGCTCTAGATGTTTTTCTGCAACCTTTAATCCATGAGCTAAAAGAGTTATGGTCCACCGGTGTTCATACGTACGATATCTCAAGCAGAATAAATTTTACGATGTGTGAAATACTCATGTTGTCTATTAGTGACTTTCCTGCTTATGCCATGTTATCAGGATGGACTACGCATGGAAGATTGGCTTGTCCTTATTGCCGCCATCGGAAAAATGCGTTTCAACTTCCACATGGGAGGAAAACCAGTTGGCTTGATTGTCACAGACGCTTCCTTCCAATTAATCATCCGTAATGGAAGAACATAAGATTGTTTAAGAAGAACAAAGTCGTCCAACTTGCACCCTTACTATATCCGTCCGGGACATAGTTATTAAATGAAGTGAATAATTCCGGTGCGCATGAAACATGTCGAAGGGGTGGTAATTGGCATGTTTCTAATTTACCACATGGATATGGAGAAAGTCATAATTGGCATAAGAAAAATATCTTTTGGGAACTCTCTTAGTGGAAAGATCATTTGTTGAGACTTAACTTCGACATGATGCACATTGAAAAAAAATTATTTTATAACATTATGTACACATTGTTAAACGTGCATGGGAGAACTAAAGACAACTTGAAGACAAGATTGGATTTGCCGATATATGTTTCCGAAATGAATTGCATATCACGAACGATGGTAAGACTCCCGTCCCGATATCACTACAAGAAAACATGTGATTTCTGACGGCATTTCCTAGCAATTTAGACCAGTTTCCCACTAAATTCTGACGGTTCAAAATTTGGTCAGAAAAGGTCGGAATTTTGCGACCAACACATTTTTGTAGAAAATCAGTCAGAGATTCCGACATATTTCCGACCAAAACCATACCGTTGGGAATTGTGGTCGGAAATTTTCGAAAAAACGTAAGTCGTCAGAATTGGGTCGGAAATTTCCGACCACTTTCCAACCAATTTAGCACCGTTTGAAAAAACTTCAAAATTGGTGGAAATTTGGTTGGAAAATATTTCGTCGGAAATCCGTCGGAAATTTCCGACCATTTCGTACACCGTTGTGTTTTTTCGGAAATTCGTCGAAAATTTTCGACATAAAATATTTACGACCAAATTCCGACGATATTTGTAACGTTTACATAACTATTGCGAAACGGGCCAATTTTGGTTGGAATTTTGTCGGAAAAACGCTTATATATATCTCACACTCACTTCCTTCTTTCTTACAAATTCTATTAACATTATAATTTTCATACGATTACTATTCACATTCGATTATTCTTACGATTTTTCTTATTATATATTCACAAATCATAAGTCATGAGTTATTTAGACCGTGGATGGATGGAAATCATCAATATCCGGAGACGAGATTACTTACGGACGAATTTGCGGAGGGACTTAAACAATTTATGGAATTTGTCGCAATTCAATAAAAAACCGTAAAAACAGGTAAAATGTGTTGTCCTTATAAAAATTGTGATAATCTTAGAAATATTTCGTTAAAAGTAGTTTGGAAACATTTTTATAATGTTGGATTTACGTCGGGATATAAAATATGGTATTCTCATGAGGAAAATGATTCGATGGTAAATTATACTAGTAGTAGTAGTAATATACAATATTATAATGATGATGTAATTGTCCCTCTGGTAAAACAAGCTATTTTGGTAGATAGGATTGTGCAAATGGTAAATGATATTTTTCGGCAAAGTATGTCGTCGTATGTTGGAGTTGATCATGTACCTACAATGGAGGAGCCAAATGTAGAAGCGCATAAATTCTTTGACATGTTAGATGCCGCTAAGAACATGTTAAATGGTGGATGTAGAGAAGGTCATTCGCCTCTTTCAACTACAACAAGAATGATGTATATCAAAACGGATGACAACCTTTCAGAAGATTGTGTTGATGTCTGGGCTGGATTGATCAAAGACATTTTACCGGAAGATAATATGGCACTTGGAACGTATTATGAAATCGAAAAGTTGGTATATGGTCTCGGGTTACCATATCAGATGATCGATGTGTGCGTCGATAATTCTATGTTATATTGGAGAAGTATGTGATTCTGTAAGAAGCCACAATACAAGGAAACTAGTGGAAGAGTACCCATACCTTATAAGAGAATGTGGTATTTTCCGCTAACGGATAGGTTGAAGAGGTTATTTCAGTCCGAGCGCACCGCAAGTTCGATGAGATGGCAAGCAAAACATACGATGTCAAATGGAGAGATAGCACATCCTTCAGATGTTAAAGCTTGGAAACATTTTCAAAATGTGTATCATAGCTTTGCATGCGAAAGTCAAAACGTGTATCTCGAGTTATGTACTAATGGTTTCAACCCATTTTGGGAAGCATGAGAGAAAATATTCATTATGGCCGGTGATCGTTACGCCTTACAACCTACGTCCTTCATTATGCATGGCTAGGGAATTCTTGTTTCTATCTATTCTTGTACATCGGCCAGAGCATCCGAAGAGAGCACTTGACATATTTATGTATCCATTGATATTTGAGTTAAAGATGTTATGGGAGACTGGAGCTGAAACCTACGACATATCGGTGCAACAAAACTTCGTGATGCCAATACTAATGTGGACTATTAGTGATTTTTCGGCATATAGTATGTTATCAGGTTGGACTACACATGGACGCTTATATTTTCCTTATTGTCAAGATAACACTGATGTTTTTCAATTAAAGAACGGGCGTAAATCATGTTGGTTTGATTGTCATCGACACTTTTTGTCAAGCGATCATCCATACCGTCGGAGCACTACTTTGTTTACAAAGAAGAAAAAACTGTTTAGAGGATCTCCCGGAGAAGTCAACGGAGAACATATATTAACTCAATTTAGAGACTTTGGAGCCGAGAAGACAATACGTTGTGGTGCTAACGGGCATCAAGTTGTGGACGGATATGGAGAACATCATAACTGGCATAAGAAGAGCATTTTTTTATTTACCTTATTGGAAGGATCATTTACTTCGACACAACCTAGATGTTATGCACATCGAGAAGAAATTCTTTGACAACATCATGTTTACAATTATGAACGTCAAAAGGGAGGACGAAAGACAACTTGAAGTCTAGATTAGACTTTCTGACTATTTGTTCTCGGAAGGAACTTCATGTGACCAGTCAAGGGAGATATCCGCAACCTGTTTTTCGGTTAAATGCTTCAACAAAACAAGAATTCTTTAACTGAATCATTGAAGGTGTGAAGTTTTCCGGATGGTTACTCTTCTAATCTTCAAAACTGTGTTGATCGGGGGGAAGGAAAGGTTTTCGGGGATGAAGAGTCATGATTGTCATGTTGTTATGCAGCATCTTCTTCCATTTGCATTCGATGGGCTTCTTCCTCAAAAAGTCCATGAAGCACTTGCAGGGATAGGAGCTTTTTAGAGATATTTCTGCGAGGTCACTTACCATAAAAGGCATCCGCAATCTGGAAGAGAAAATTCCAATGCTTTTGTGCAACCTAGAGAAGATATTTCCACCTTCGTTTTTTGACGTTATGGAACATTTACCTATTCACTTGCCTGGAGAAGTAGAACTTGGTGGTCTTGTTCAATATCGATGGATGTATCCTTTTGAACGATACATGTACCATTTGAAGAAAAAAGAGGAGAACTTATCGAGGGTTGAACGTTCTATTATAGCTCAAAGCATTAACGAAGAGAGGTCAAACTTAGTAGAGTATTACTTTCCACAACAAACAAAAACGAAGGGCGGGAAATCAAAACGACATGATGATAGAGGAGTGCATGCTTTTTATCCAGTATATGTACCTGAACTTTTTAGGCAAATAGGTCGTTTAAGTGGAAAGGGTAAAAGTCGAAGACTCAGCGAGGTGGAGCATGCTAATGTATACACTTATATTTTGACCAACTGCGAAGAATTAGAGTCGTACGAGGAGATTTACATGGCGCATAAGCGATTTGGGTATTTCCAATCAACTGATGATGAATTATATGAACTAAAAGATAGAGAAATTGCACATTGGCTGAAGTTATATGTATACAACAGGCAACGTGAAGGAGAACTTATTCCGACATGGTTAGAAGAGGTGGTGAACGGTCCACAATATATTGTAGTTTCACACCCGATGTGTCAGAAGCAGCCCGAGATGTGGTTTACTACGGTGTATTACGTGAGATCTTAGAAATGCATTATAGTGGGATGCTCGATCTACGTTGTGTGACGTTATATTCTGATTGGTATAGTACCGTTCCAAGACACGGTGTACGTACATATGAGTTTGGTGTTACCACATTACACTCTCAGAGAAGGTTGCAAAAGTATTATTCATTCATTCTTGGATCGTAGGCCAACCAAGTGTCTTTTATGATGATTTCACTTGCAAAGCAAACAAGACCCCTGGATTGTTGTCACACCAATTAACCCGAGGGGAAGAGTCTATGGTAGTTCTTCTGAAGTTGATCCTCCATTACAACCGACCATAGTGGGTCATTTAGGAGAAATGGATGTTTCATTGGACGTGGAGTTAGTTGTAGATTTAACAGAAGATGTAGATAATGTTGTACATGAAGATTCAGAAGAAGAGATTGGAGAATTTGAAGAAGGATCTGATTCCGACACTGAGGACTCGACTGAATCCGAAGAAGGATCTTAAGCGTGTGAAACTTGTACAAATAATATTCAGGCACTTATAATCACTCGTCTTACTTAAAACGTGGTTCAGAGTCGTAGAAAACGCATTGTTAGATGTTTCATAAGTTCGTGAAACTTGTACAAACATCATTGAGGAACTTATAAACACTCATCTATGTTAAAACTTGGATTAAAGTCATAGAAAACTCGTTGTTAGATGTTTCATAAGTTCATGAAACTTGTCTAAAGATCATTGAGGCACTTATAAACACCCATCTTGCTTAAAACTTGGTATAGAGACGTAGAAAACCCATTGCTAGATGTTTCATAAGTTCGTGAAACTTTTACAAAGATCATTGAGGCATTTATTAGCACTAATCTTGTTTCAAACTTGGTTCATACTCGTAGAAAACCCGTTGTTAGATGTTTATTAGTTCATGAAACTTGTACAAATATTATTGAAGCATTTATAAGCACTCATCTTGCTTAAAACTTAGTTTAGAGTCGTAGAAAACGCGTTGTTAGATGTTTCATAATTTTGTGAAAATTCTTCAAAGATCATTGACGCCATTATAAGAACTCATCTTGCTTAAAACTTGGTTTAGGGTCGTAGAAAACGCGTTGTTAGATGTTTCATAATTTTGTATAACTTGTTCAAAGATCATTGAGGCACGTATAAGAACTCATCTTGCTTAAATTAAATTTAGAGAGGTAGAAAAACCATTGTTAAATGTTTCATCAGTTCGTGAAACTTGTACAAAGATCATTGAGGCAATTATAAGCACTAATCTTGCTTCGAACTTGTTTAATAATCGTAGAAAACGTGTTGTTAGGTGTTCATAAGTTCGTGAAACTTGTACAAAGATCATTGAGACATTTATCAGAACTCATTTTGCTTAAAATTTGGTTTAGAAACGTAGAAAACCCATAGTTAGATGTTTTATAAGTTCGTGAAATTTGTACAAAGGTCATTGAGCTAACTATAAGCACTAATCTTGCTTCTAAATTGATTAATAATCGTAGAAAACGCTTTGTTAGATGTTCATAAGTTCGTGAAACTTTTACAAAGATCATTAAGGCAATTATAAGCACTAATCTTGCTTAAAACTTTCTTTAGAGTCGTAGAAAAGGCGTTGTTAGATGTTTCATAAGTCCGTGAAACTTGTACAAACATCATCGAGGCACTAATAAGTTGTCATCTTGCTTAAAACTTGGTTTAGAGTTGTAGAAAACAGGTCGTTAGATGTTTCATAAGTTCGTCAACCTTTTTCAAGAGATTATTGAAGCATTTATAAGCACTCATCTTGCTTAAAACTTGGTTTAGAGTCGTAGAAAACAGGTCGTTAGATGTTTCATAAGTTCGTAGAAAACGCGTTGTTAGATGTTTAATAATTTTGTGAAAATTCTTCAAAGATCATTGAGGCCCTTATAAGAACTCATCTTGGTTAAAACTTGGTTTAGAGTCGTAAAAAATGCGTTGTTAAATGTTTCATAATTTTGTGAAACTTGTTGAAAGATCATTGAGGCACTTATAAGCACCCATCTTGCTTAAATTTGGTTAAGAGACGTAGAAAACCATTTGTTAGATGTTTCATAAGTTACCGAAACTTGTAGAAAGATTATTGAGGCAGTTATAAGAATTAATCTTGCTTCGAACTCTGTTAATAATCGTAGAAAACGCGTTGTTAGATGTTCATAAGTTTGTGAAACTTGTACAAAGATCATTAAGGCACTTATAAGCACTCGTTTTGTTTAAAACTTTCTTTAGAGTCGTAGAAAAGGCGTTGTTATATGTTTCATAATTTCGTGAAACTTGTACAAAGATCATTGAGGAGATTATAAGCCATAATCTTGTTTCAAACTTGTTAAGAGTAGTAGAAAAAACGTTGTTAGATGTTTCATAAGTTCGTGACACTTGTAATAATATCATTAAGCCATGTATCATCACTCATCTAGCTTAAAACTTTGTTTAATGTCGTAGAAAGCGTTGTTAAATGTTTCATAAGTTTGTGAAACTTGTAAAAATATCATTGAGGCACTAATAAGCAGTCATCTTGCTTCAAACTTGGTTTGGAGTCATAGAAAACGCGTTGTTAGATGTTTCATAAGTTCATAAAAATTGTTCAAAGATTATTGAGGCATTTATACGCAATCATATTCCTTAAAAATTGGTTTAGAGTCGTAGAAAACGCGGTGTTAGATGTTTCAGAAATTCGTAAAACTTGTATAAATATCATTGAGCCAATTATAAGCTATCATCTCGCTTAAAAGTTTGTTTAGATGTTTAATAAGTTTGTGAAACTTGTACAAACATCATTGAAGAACTTATAACCACTCATCTATGTCAAAATTTGGATTAGAGTAATAGAAAACACGCTCTTAGATGTTTCATAAGTTCATGAAACTTGTTTAAAGATCATAGAGGGACTTATAAGCACCCATCTTGCTTAAAACTTGGTCTAGAGACGTAGAAAACCCATTGCTAGATGTTTCATAAGTTCGTGAAACTTTTACAAAGATCATTGAGGCATTTATTAGCACTAATCTTGTTTCAAACTTGGTTCATACTCGTAGAAAACCCGTTGTTAGATGGTCATAAGTTCGTGAAACTTGTACAAAGATTATTGAGGCATTTATAAGCACTCATCTTGCTTAAAACTTAGTTTAGAGTCGTAGAAAACGTGTTGTTAGATGTTTCATAATTTTGAGAAAATTCTTCAAAGATCATTGACGCCCTTATAAGAACTCATCTTGCTTAAAACTTGGTTTAGGGTCGTAGAAAACGCGTTGTTAGATGTTTCATAATTTTGTGAAACTTGTTCAAAGATCATTGAGGCACTTATAAGAACTCATCTTGCTTAAATTAGATTTAGAGACGTAGAAAAACCATTGTTAAATGTTTCATTTTAAGTTCATGAAACTTGTTTAAGCATTAATCTTGCGTCGAACTTGTTTAATAATCATAGAAAACGTGTTGTTAGATGTTCATAAGTTCGTGAAACTTGTACAAAGATCATTGAGACATTTTTAGAACTCATCTTGCTTAAAATTTGGTTTAGAAACGTAGAAAACCCATAGTTAGATGTTTTATAAGTTCGTGAAATTTGTACAAAGGTCATTGAGCTAACTGTAAGCACTAATCATGCTTCTAACTTGGTTAATAATTGTAGAAAACGCTTTGTTAGATGTTCATAAGTTTGTGAAACTTGTACAAAGATCATTAAGGCAATTATAAGCACTCATCTTGCTTAAAACTTTCTTTAGAGTCGTAGAAAATTCGTTGTTAGATGTTTCATAAGTCCGTGAAACTTGTACAAAGATCATCGAGGCACTAATAAGCATTCATCTTGCTTAAAACATGGTTTAGAGTTGTAGAAAACAGGTCGTTAGATGTTTCATAAGTTCGTCAAACTTTTTCAAAAGATTATTGAGGCATTTATAAGCA
The DNA here is from genome assembly GCA_963556525.1 of Cochlearia excelsa. Classification (NCBI taxonomy): domain Eukaryota; kingdom Viridiplantae; phylum Streptophyta; class Magnoliopsida; order Brassicales; family Brassicaceae; genus Cochlearia; species Cochlearia excelsa. Next base: position 14,412 of record CAUVZT010000060.1, read on the forward strand.
CTCATCTTGCTTAAAACTTTGTTTAGAGTTGTAGAAAACGTGTTGTTAGATGTTTCATAAATTTGTGAAACTTGTACAAATATCATTTAGGCACTTCTAAGCACCCATATTACTTAAAACTTGGTTTAGAGTCGTATAAAACGTGTTGTTATATGTTTCATAAGTTTGTGATACTTGTACAAAGATTATTGAGGGATTTATAAGCACTCATCATGCTTAAAACTTGGTTTAAACTCGTAGAAAATGCGGGTTTAGATGTTTATTAAGCGTGTGAAACTTGTTCAAAGAACATTGAGGCAATTATAAGCACTCATTTTGCTTAAAACTTGGTTTAGAGTGTTAGGAAACGCGTTGTTAGGTGTTTCATAAGTTCTTCAAACTTGTTTAAATATCATTGAGGCCCTTATAAACATTCATCTTACTTAAAATTCCATTTTGAGACGTAGAAAACAAGTTTTTGATGCCTCATAAGTTCGTGAAACTCGTACAAATATCATTGGGAAAATTATAAGAACTAATCTTGTTTCAAAATTGGTTAAGAGTCGTAGAAAACACGTTGTTAGATGTTTCATAAGTTGTACAAAGATCATTGACGCAATTATAAGCACTAATTTTGCTTCAAACTTGGTTAAGAGTCGTAGAAAAAACGTTGTTAGATGTTTCATACGTTCGTGACACTTGTACAAAGAATATTGAGGTATTTATAAGCACTCATCTTTCTTAAAACTTGGTTTAGAGTCGTAGAAAACGCGTTGTTAGATGTTTCATAATTTTGTGAAACTTCTTCAAAGATCATTGAGTCCCTTATAAGAAATCATTTTGCTTAAAACTTATTTTAGAGTCATAGAAAACGCGTTGTTAGATGTTTCATAATTTTGTGAAACTTCTTCAAAGATCATTAAGGCCCTTATAAATACTGAGCTTGATTAAAACTTGGTTTAGAGTCGTAAAACGCGTTGTTAGATGTCTCATAATTTTGTGAAACTTGTTCAAAGATTATTGATGCATTTATAGGCACTCGCCTTGCTTAAATTTGGTTTAGAAACGTAGAAAACAAGTTGTTAGATGTTTCATAACATCGTAAAACTTATACAAAGATTATTGAGGCAGTAATAAGAATTAATCTTGCTTCGAACTTTTTTAATAATCGTAGAAAACACATTGTTTTATGTTCATAAGTTCGTGAAACTTGTACAAAGATTATTACGACACTTATAAGCACTCGTCTTGCTTAAAACTTTCTTTAGAATCGTAGAAAAGGCGTTGTTAGATGTTTCATAAGTTCGTGAAACTTGTACAAAGATCATTGAGGAAATTATAAGCACAAATCTTTTTTCAAACTTGGTTAAGTGTCGTAGTAAAAACGTTGTTAGATGTTTCATAAGTTCGTGACACTTGTACAAAGATCAATGAGCCATGTATCAGCACTCATCTAGCTTACAATTTGGTTTAGTGTCGTAGAAAGCGTTGTTAGATGTTTCATAAGTTCGTGAAACTTGTAAAAAGATCATTGAGACACTAATAAGATATCATCTTGCTTTAAACTTTGATTAGAATAGTAGAAAACGCGTTTTTAGACGTTTCATAATTTTGTGAAACTTCTTCAAAGATCATTGAGGCACTTATAAATACTCATTTTGCTTAAAACATGGTCTAGAGTCGTAGAAAACGCGTTGTTAGTTGTTTCATAAATTTGTGAAACTTGTTCAAAGATCATTGAGGAGCTTATAAGCACTCATCTCGCTTAAAACTTGGATTAGAGTCGTAGAAAACGTGTTGTTAAATGTTTCATAATTTTGTGAAACTTGTTCAAAGATCATTGATGAACTTATAAGCACTCATCTTGCTTTAAAATTGGTTTAGAGTCGTAGAAAACACGTTGTTAGATGTTTCATAAGTTTATGAAACTTGTACAAATATAATTTAGGAACTTATAAGCACTCATCTTGGTTAAAACTTGGTTTCGAGTCGTATAAAAGGCATTGTTATATGTTTCATAAGTTCATGACACTTCTACAAAGATCATTGAGGCACTTATAAGCATTCATCATGCTTAAACTTTGTTTAGTCGTAGAAAATGGGCGTTTAGATGTTTCTTAAGCGTGTGAAACTTATTCAAAGAACATTGAAACACTTATGAGCAATCATCTTGCTTAAAACTTGGTTAAGAGTCTTAGGAAACGCGTTGATAAATGTTTCATAAGTTCAGGAAACTTGTTTAAAGATTATTGATGAACTTATTATCACTCATCTTGTTTAAAACTTGATTTAGAGACATAGAAATCATATTGTTCGATGCCTCATAAGTTTATGAAACTTGTACAAAGATCATTGAGGCAATTATTAGCACTAATCTTGCTTCAAACTTGGTTAAGAGTGGTTGAAAACACGTTGTTAGATGTTTCATAATTTTATGAAACTTGTGAAAATATCATTTAGGCAATTATAAGAACTTATCTTTCTTAAAACTTGGTTTAGAATCGTACAAAACGGGTTGTTATATGTTTCATAAGTTCATGAAACTTGTTTAAAGATCATTGAGGCATTTATAAGAACTCACAATGCTTAAAAATTTATTTATAGTAATAGCAAATAAGGGTTTAGATGTTTCCTAAGCTTGTGAAAATTATTCAAAAATAATTGAGGCACCTATAAGCACTCATCTTACGTAAAACATGGTTTATAGTCGTAGAAAACGCGTAGTTAGGTGTTTCATGAGTTCGAGAAACTTGTACTAAAGATCATTGAGGAACTTATAAGTTATCAATCTTTCTTCAAACTTGGTTAATAATCGTAAAAACGCGTGTTATATGTTTATAAGTCCGTGAAACTTGTAAACTTTTCATTAAGGCACTTATAAGAATTCATCTTGCTTAAAAATTTTTAGAGTCGTAGAAAAGGCGTTGCTAGATGTTTCATAAGTTCGTTAAACTTGTACAAAGGTCATTGAGGCAATTATAAGCTTCAAACTTGGTTAAGAGTCATAGAAAAATTTTTGTTAGATGTTTGATAAGTTCGTGCCACTTGTACATAGATCTCGAAGGAACGTATAAGCACTCATCTTGCTTAAAAAGCGGTTTAGTGTCGTAGAAAACGTTGTTAGTATTGAGACTAATGTTAACCCTAAAGGGCAGTAGGTCAAAACATGAAAGAGACTTGTGTCACAAGGAAAAGTCAAATAAAGTCAACAAGGGAGTTTAAATCAAGATAAGGAAGAAGAAAGCTTAGTAGGCAACAAAGGAGACTATTGGCGCCAAGAATGCTTAGTAGGCGCCAAAGGAGACCATTGGCGCCAAAGACTAGTCAAAGAGCATCTTGGGCTAGGATATGTCCAGACCCACAAGAAGACAAGAATGGACAGTTGGGTCACGTACATGAGCTGGCTCCTTGTGTTGACCAACTTGACCACACACGTCTAGCACTCTTGGATTCAAATTTCAAATATAGGCACTCCACTTTATCTCCTCTTCTTATCCACAAACAAAACCCTTGTATTAGTATTATCTATATATATGTGTTGTAAGCATTTGTTAAAAATCAAGGAGGCTAATGCCTATCTTCTCTATTCTTAGTAAATCTCCATGGTTACTTACTCTCTCTTTCTAAAACTCTTATACACCGAAACTCTCCCAAACACTTATACTCTCCGAAATCTCCTTATTTTCTACAATCTCTCCATTATTATCTTCAAATCTCAACAGTTAGATGTTTCATAAGTTCATGAAACTTATGGAAAGATCATTATAAACTATCATCTTGCTTAAAATTTAGTTTAGAAACATAGAAAACCTGTTGTTAGATGTTTTATAAGTTTGAGAAACTTGTACAAAGATTATTGAGGCACTTATAAGCACTAGCCTTGCTTAAAACGCGGTTCAGGGTTGTAGAAACCGCTTTGTTAGATGTTTCATATGTTTGTGAAATTTGTACAAACATCATTGAGACACTTCTAAGCACCCACCATCCTTAAATCTTGGATTAGGGTCGTAGAAAATGCGATGTTAGATGTTTTATAAGTTCATGAAACTTGTTTAAAGATCATTGAGGAACTTATTTGCACTAATCTTGTTTCAAATTAGGTTAATAATCGTAGAAAACCCATTGTTAGATGTTTCAAAAGTTCGTGAAATTTGTACAAAGATCATTGAGGCAATTATAAGCACTAATCTTGTTTCAAACATTTTTAATAATTGTAGAAAATGCGTTGTTAGATGTTCATAAGTTCGTGAAACTTGTAAGCAATCATCTTGCGTAAAACTTGGTTTAGAGTCTTAGGAAACGCGTTGATAGATGTTTCATAAATTCATGAAACTTTTTTAAAGATTATTGATGAACTTATTATCACTCATATTGTTTAAAACTTGATTTAGAGACATAGAAATCGTATTGTTCGATGCCTCATAAGTTTATGAAACTTGTACAAAGATCATTGAGGCAATTATAAGCACTAATCTTGCTTTAAACTTGGTTAAGAGTCGTTGAAAACACGTTGTTAGATGTTTCATAAGTTAGTTAAACTTGTGCAAATATCATTTAGGCACTTATAAGAACTTATCTTTCTTAAAACTTGGTTTAGAATCGTACAAAACGTGTTGTTATATGTTTCATAAGTTCATGAAACTTGTTTAAAGATCATTGATGCATTTATAAGGACTCATAATGCTTAAAAATTTATTTATAGTCATAGAAAATGAGGGTTTAGATGTTTCCTAAGCTTGTGAAAATTGTTCAAAAATAATTGAGGCACCTATAAGCACTCATCTTACGTAAAACATGGTTTATAGTCGTAGAAAATGCGTAGTTAGATGTTTCATGAGTTCGAGAAACTTGTACTAAAGATCATTGAGGAACTTATAAGTTATCAATCTTTCTTCAAACTTGGTTAATAATCGTAAAAACACGTGTTAGATGTCCATAAGTTCGTGAAACTTGTACACTTTTCATTAAGGCCCTTATAAGAACTCATCTTGCTTAAAACCTTGTTTAGAGTCGTAGAAAAGGCGCTGTTAGATGTTTCAGAAGTTCGTTAAACTTGTACAAAGGTCATTGAGGCAATTATAAGCTTCAAACTTGGTTAATAGTCATAGAAAAAACGTTATTAGATATTTGATATGTTCCTGCCACTTGTACAGAGATCTCGAAGGCACGTATAAGCACTCATCTTGCTTAAAACGCGTTTTAGTGTTGTAGAAAACGTTGTTAGTGTTGAGACTAATGTTAACCCTAAAGGGCATTAGGTCAAAACATGAAAGAGACTTGTGTCACAAGGAAAAGTCAAATAAAGTCAACAAGGGAGTTTAAATCAAGATAAGGAAGAAGAAAGCTTAGTAGGCACCAAAGGAGATTATTGGCGCCAAGAATGCTTAGTAGGCGCCAAAGGAGACCATTGGCGCCAAAGACTAGTCAAAGAGCATCTTGGGCTAGGATATGTCCAAACCCACAAGAAGACAAGAATGGACAGCTGGGTCACGTACATGAGCTGGCTCCTTGTGTTAACCAACTTGACCACACACGCCTAGCACTCTTGGATTCAAATTTCAAATATAGGCGCTCCACTTTATCTTCTCTTCTTATCCACAAACAAAACCCTTGTATTAGTATTATCTATATATATATATATATATGTGTTGTAAGCATTTGTGAAAAATCAAGGAGGCTAATGCCTATCTTCTCTATTCTTAGTAAATCTCCATGGTTACTTACTCTCCCTTTCTAAAACTCTTATACACCGAAACTCTCCCAAACACTTATACTCTTCGAAATATCCTTATTCTCTACAATCTCTCCATTATTATCTTCAAAGATCATTGAGACACTTATAAGCACTCATCTTGCTTAATACTTCGTTTAGACTCGTAGAAAACGCGTTATTAGATGTTTCATAACTTCGTGACACTTGTTCAAAGATCATTGAGTCATTTATAAGCACTCATCTTGCTTCAAACATGGTTTAGAGTCGTAGAAAATGTGTTGTTAGATGTTTCATAAGTTCGTGAAACTTGTTCATAGATCATTGAGGGATATATAAGCACTCATATTGCTTAAAACTTTGTTTACAGTCATTAGAAAAGGCGTTGTTAGATGTTTCATTAGTTCATAAAACTTTTTTAAAGATCATAAAGGCCCTTATAAACTCTCATCTTGCTTCAAATTTAATTTTGAGACGTAGAAAACGCGTTTTTCGATGCCTCATAAGTTCGTGAAACTCGTACAAAGTTCATTGAGACAATTATAAGCACTAATTAATCTTGCCTCAAACTTGGTTAAGAGTCATAAAAACGCGTTGTTATATGTTTCATAAGTTTGTGAAACTTGAATAAATATCATTGAGGAACTTATAAGCACACATCTTGCTTAAAATTTGGTTTAGAGACTTAGAAAACCCATTGTTAGATGTTTCATAAGTTCGTGAAACTTATACAAAGATCATTGAGGCACTTATAAGCACTAATCTTGCTTCGAACTTGGTTAATAATCGTAGAAAACGCGTTGTTATATTTTCATAAGTTTTTGAAATTTGTACAAAGATCATTAAGGCATTTATAAGCACTCGTCTTGCTTAAAACTTTCTTTAGAGTCGTAGAAAAGGCTTTGTTAGATGTTTGATAAATTCGTGAAACTTGTACAAAAATCATTGAGGAAATTATAAGCACTAATCTTGCTTCAAAGTTGGTTAAGAGTGGTAGAAAAAACGTTGTTAGATGATTCATAAGTTCGTGACACTTTTACAAAGATCATTGAGTCATGTATGAGCACTCACCTAGCTTAAAACTTGGTTTAATGTCATAGAAAGCGTTGTTAGATGCTTCATAAGTTCGTGAAACTTATGGAAAGATCATTGGGGCACTATTAAGCAGTCATCTTGCTTAAAACTTGGTTTAGAGTCGTTGAAAACGCATTGTTGGATGTTTCATAATCACTCATTATGCTTACAACTTGGTTTGGAGTCGTAGAAAATGCGGGTTTAGAAGTTTCTTAAGCGTATGGAACTTGTTCAAAGAACATTGAGGCACTTATAAGCACTCATCTTGCTTAAAACTTTGTTTAGAGTCGTAGGAAATGCGTTGTTAGATGTTTCATAAGTTCTTGAAACTTGTTTAAAGATCATTGAGGCACTTATAAGCACTCATCTTGTTTAAACCTTGATTTAGAGACGTAGAAAACACATTTTTTATGCCTAATAAGTTCATGAAACTTTTTACAAAGATCACTGAGCCAATTATAAACACTAATCTTTCTTCAAACTTGGTTAAGAGTCCTATAAAACACGTTGTTAGATGATTCATAAGTTTGTGAAACTTGTACAAAGATCATTGAGGCAATTATAAGCACTAATCTTTCTTCAAACTTGGTTAAGAGTCGTAAAAAAACGTTGTTAGTTGTTTCATAAGTTCGGGACACTTGTACAAAAATCATTAAGCCATGTATAAGCATTCATCTAGCTTGAAACTTGGTTTATTTTCGTAGAAAGCGTTGTTAGATGTATCATAAGTTCGTGAAACTTGTAGAAAGATCATTGGCGCACTAATAAGCAGTCATATTTCTTAAAATTTGGTTTAGAGTCGTAGAAAACGCATTGTTAGATGTTTCATAAATTCGTCCAACTTGTTCAAAGTTGGCTCACGCTAAGTGTGGTTACAATAGATCAAAGAGCTACACTAAAAAACGTTTACCTTTCGAGGTAGTGTATGGCGTGAATCCTCTTACTCCTATTGATCTAATTCATTTACCCTGTGACTTACAAGAAAACTATGAAGAAGAAAAGAGAGTTAAGACAATGAAGAAACTACACGAGGATGTTCTAGCTGAGATTGAGAAGGCTAATGAGAAGTACAAGGAAAAAGCCAACAAGAATCGACGAGTTAAGTCCTTTTAACCTCGGTGATCCGGTTTGGTTACACTTTAGAAAGGAGAGGTTTCCAACTAAGCGCAAGTCAATGGTAGAAAGGAGAGGTTTCTCCATATGTTGAGGATGAAGAGTTGCTGGATTTGAGGTCAAATCCTTTTGAACCCAGAGAGAATGATGCAGGAGGAAAGGTTATAAAGGTTATAACAGAAGACGGAATGAAGTGGGCTTGTTTTCACTAGGCTGATCCAAGTCCAATCAAATGACTAAGAATGAATGAAGACTAAAGGGTTGAATTGAGTTTATTTGAAGATATTGAAGCCCAGAGTTGAGAAGTTAAGAAGGAAAAGAGGCATTTTCGTCACCATTAAAGACTACAATTATCTAAGTGTGTTAATCTTTTTATAAGTTTGACGGTCTTTTTGGGATTCAAAGGTTTTTTATACCTTTGGTTGCATTTATTTCAAGTTTTCTATGTATTTCCTCTATATATTGAGGCTCTTTTCCATTGAATAAGGAGAAAACGAGTTTAAGAATTTGGAGAATCTTTGTGACCCCTTGGATCTGTTTAAATCAATTTCTTTATCCTTTGGTTTTGGGAGAGTCATTGGTGGTGTTCTTGAGCGTCTTTATCACTTGTTGTGGTGCAAGTGTGGTGTCAGCTCAGCGGGTTTCTTTATCGATTATGGTGCTCCAGCTTTACGAATCGTGGTGATCTATCACGTTTCTTCCTTAGTCACTTATATCATGTTTTGGTTGCTTCGAGGAAGAAGAACTGCACTTTCGCAGTTGGTTCCATTGACGATGTTCCGACATCATCATCATCGGGTCGTCGCTCTACTCCGACCAACGATGACTGATTTTTTGGGATAGGAACTGACTGACACGAAGAGCCAACTTTCGACTATCACATAGCTTTTCACTTTCATTGTCATGGATAGTCCACATCTTGCGGAAGCACTTTATAACTGGGAAATATTGTCAACTCAACTGCCGGTTCGAGTGATTACTGTGGAAGAGGATGCGATTGCCGCTAAGATTGGACATGATGTCGGGCTCGACAATTTCAAACCCTATTTTTTAATTTTGTATTAAAATTTGTATCAAATTTTTATTTTAATAATATAAATGAAATTTTAATTAATTAATTTTTTTAATTATATTCTTCGCAAAATTGTCGCTAATGTAGCAACGAAATAGAGACGAATTCAATCCTACCAAAAAAAAATAGAGACGAATTCAACAATAATCGAAACAAACAAAAATTACTAGGAAACTAACATACATGGTTAAATTATAAGTCAAGTAATTGGAATATCATTAACATGCATATAGTGCATGAAAGTTACTTAGGTCTTAGATAGATGTTGCATATTCCAGATGTTCAATGTTTCAGAATAGGTTTTGAAAATTTTGTTTTAGGTTTACTAAATAAACGCCTTTTGTATAATACTACAAATAATTGTTGAATAATTTAGTACAATAGAATAGTGAGAGACAATATTTGTCAAAGAATGATCAATTTCAGGAAAAATAAGCCAACATTGGTTAATTGAGGATTTTAAAATATTGAAGAACCATGTTGTGAAGCAATGCATACGCCTTCGTCTTAGTAGTAGATGTTGCTATCTTAGTCGTCTCTGTTACTCACTTACTTACATCAAGGATTGAAATTTAATTACAGTCTTATATTAGCTACCTTTGGTCAGAAAAAACAATGTGTAGTTTGAGTTTTGAATTGGTAGGTTCTTTAATATTACATGTAGGTTCCTTAATATCTTCAATGGGAATATATCAACCTCTTATTATCACTCTATAAAATAGTAGAAAATTAAGTATTAATTATTCTTTATTTAAAATACATACAAATTTGTTTATATTTATTTGACAATACCTTAAAAGTTCGAATATTTATGGATCCTTGTTTCCTGATACCTTATTTTTACTACCCACTTAGGCAATAATACTTCATATTAAGTATTTTATAAATGACCTATTCCATGCACATATGGGTTTTAATTATTTTTTTATGGTTATAAATTAAAACTTTTAAATGCAATTATTCTGAAATAACATAGTATTTTCACTTATATAGAATATATTTTCTATATAGTAATTGATTATAGAAATTCCAACATAGTAATCTATTAATATTTGTTTTACATAAATATATACAACCCAATTTAATAATTTATATATGTTAACACCTTTCTTACATAGTAAAGAATTTCATTTTTATTTATTGGAAATAAGTACAAAAATGTATAGAAAATTAGTAATAACTTATAAATAGTATATTTCTTTCATATTTAAATTTTTTATATAAATAAAAAGCAATATTATGTGTATGTATATTGGTGTTTATTTATTTATTGTCTTCTAAATAAATACAATTGTTTATAGTAAAATTTAAATAACTTCTTAATAGTGAAAGAATAAGAGAAAACAGAGTGTGAAGAATATGAAACTTGATTTATTTTATCATAATTGCTTGAATGTCTAATTACAAGATAATAACTTTATATATATCAACTAAACCATAGAGTTTCCTTCCTTATCTTCTGACAAGTATCATCATCAGGTGGTGGTGCAGGATCCAAGAAGATCAAATATGTTGCTGAGAACCAGTTGACTGGTCGTACGGAGCTTCACACAATCTTGCTGGTTTTTGTCTTCTGCCACATCACTTGACCGTTGGGATGGTGAAGAAGGTAAAGTCTTGGGCTTCATTAATTTGGGTTTAGTTGATTGTTGTGTTGTAGTGGGCCTGTCATTGCATTGAACCTTATCTTGATTGTGTAGAGATGCTTTTGTATTGATAGTCCCCCTCAAACTTGGTGTGGGTGGAACATTAACACCAAGTTTGTGCCTTAAAGAGGTGAATGCAGGTCTTGGTAATGTCTTCGTGAAGATGACAGCTAATTGATAGTGAGTTGGGACATGGTTGATTTCGAGTAACCCAAACATAGTGATAGTGAGTTTCAAAGTGCTTCGACCTTTCATGGTGAGCTGGATTGAAAGTCAGATAGACCGCGGACAGATTGTCACAGAATACTTCAGGTGTTTTAGGACATGGGACCCCTAATTCCCGCAAGACATGTCCAATCCATGTAAGATCAGATGTTGTTTCCGACAGAGCCCTGTACTCTGCTTCTGTGGAGCTTTTGGCAATAGTATCTTGCTTCTTGGCTAACGAGGAGATAATGTTCTGTCCAAGGAAGGTGCAGTAGCCTCCTGTTGATCGTCTCCCACTCTTACATCCATCATAATCACCGTCCCGTAAGCTCTAATTGTACAATCAATTTTATTGTTGAATGAGATCCCCATTGTGATCGTTCCTTTAATATACCTCAGATCCGTTTGAGAAGAGCATAATCGGACATGGTTAGTGCATGCATCTTTTGGCACACGAAATTCACGGCATATTGGAGATCTGGTCTTGTGAGAGTGAGGTATTGAAGTTTCCCTTCAAGACTTCGAAATAGGTTGGGTTTGGAAAAGGTGTCAACCGATCGGGGATCTTGTGAGGTTGCACCGGAGGGGAGTGTAGACTGGAGCACAATCACTCATGGCAGAGATAGGGAGAAGGCCTTCTGCGTATTTCTGTTGGGAGAGAACCAACCCATCTTCATGAAATTGAGCTTGAATTCCAAGAAAGTAAGATAATTTTCCCATGTCTTTCAATCTAAAGGAACCATTAAGCTGATTTAGAAGTTTGGCAAGAAGATAAGAATTATTGCCAGTGATAAGCATATCATCAACATAAAGTAGCAGAATGATAATGTCTTTGTTTGTATTGCAGATGAAGAGAGGGATCCTTCTTGTTGCATACAAAACCAAACTCAAGGAGGAAGTTGTTGAATTTATCAAACCAAGCCCGTGGAGCTTGTTTTAGGCCATAGAGGGATTTGTGCAATAAACATACATGGTCAGGCCTGTCATGGTCCACAAAACATGTAGGTTGCTTCATGTAAACAGTCTCCGTGAGTTCACCATGTAAGAACGCATTTTTAACATCCATTTGCTTGATATCCCATTGAAGAATAATAGCTAGATGGAGAACTATACGTATTGTTGCAGTTTTGACCACTAGACTATAGGTTTCTAGATAGTCTATAACCTCTTCTTGATTAAACCCTTTAGCTATTATGCGAGCTCTGAGTTTGTCAAGAGAACCATCTGCATTGAGTTTTGTTCTAAAACCCCATTTGCATCCTAGTACATTCATATCTTCCGTGTAAGGGACTAAGGACCAAGTCATAACTTCTTTGCAGTTTCCCATTTCATATGTCATTGCTTCTGCCCAACCTTCATCTTTCGAGCTTTTTACAGCTTCTTGGTTCTGGATATGAGACTTTGTGAGCTAACAGAACATATCTTTGGTTAGGTTTGAAGATACCAGCTTTGGCTCTTGTAGTCATAGGATGTTGATGTTGTTGAGGCAATGTTGAGCTAGATGGCGATGTCTCATCTGATTTGTTGATGTTGCAGAGTGAGTTGTTGCAAGTAGAGGACATGGAGTGAGCTGGAGAGGAGACCATTGTGTTTGTCCCGTTTTGAACAATAGGAGAGTTGTTGCCAATAGGATCAAGGTCTAAGCTTGTCGTACACACATAACTCTCTCTAGGTTCAACAAGTAGGCACAATGGGCTTGTGACTGAATGTAAAGGAGGAAAGTCTTGAGAGGTAAACAAACGTAGTGATACAGATGTATCCACTTGATCTTGTTCAGCAAATGTGGCAGTAACTTTGTCAGCTTGTGTGGCAGGATCCACAATTTGAGTAATTTGAGGTGATGAAGGTACTAAAGATTGGAGAGGCTCAGTATCAGCTTGTGCGGAAGGTGTAGATGCCACAGAGGACTCAGGAAGCTGAAAACTAGCTTGCCAAACATTCATGAGAGGTGTGATTCCCTTTGGTTGGAGGTGAGCATACTTATTTGCAAAAGGAAAACTAGACTCATCAAATATTACATGCGTGCTGATGTAGACTCTTCCTGTAGGTGGGTATAGGTATCTATAACCCTTGTACTTTTCATTGTATCCCAAGAAGACACACGTGAGGGATCTTGGATCAAACTTTGTGGCAGAGTAATCCCTAAGTGTTGGGTACCAAGCACAACCAAAGGTCCTCAAAGTTGTGTAATCAGGTGCTTGACCAAATAGTTTTCCATGTGGACTAATCTGATCTGCCAAAGTTGATGTAGGAAGAAGATTGATCAGGAAGTTAGCAGTGTAGAAAGCCTCAACCCAATAATTTTGAAGCAACTTGCTAAGGAACATCATGGAGAGTCCTATTTCAGTAATGTGCATGTGCTTGCGTTCAGCCTGTCCATTCTATTTTGGCGTGTATGGACAGGAGATATACTGTTGTATTCCTGAGTCTTTGAGTGCTTTCAAGAACTTAGAACTTGTGAATTCTCCTCCACCATCACATTGAAAGGTAACAATCTTTAAGTTAAACTGATTTTCAAAAAACTTCTGATAGTGGATGAAAGTAGAGTAGAAATTTCATTTCTGTTTCAAAGGGTAAAACCAGCAAAATCTTAAGTAATTGTCAATGAAGATTACATAGTATCTAAAACCTTGAATAGACATAACATGAGCAGGTCCCCAGAGATCACAATGGATTATCTGTAATAGTTTTGTTAAAATAAAAGTGGAGGAAGAGAAAGGCAGTCTTGCACTCTTGCCTAATATGCAAGCTTCTCATATTGACTTGGTGATTTTATTAACTTGAACTTCTTTATTTGTAGATAGGAGCTGAAGAATCTAATCATTGGGATGGCCTAATCTCCTATGCCAGACTTCATCTGTAGTGGAGATTTGTCTGGTAGAGTAAAAGGTTTTTATTTGAGGATTCTCCAGCTTGTAGAGACCATCACTTTTTCTTCCCAATGTCAGAACTTTCTGCGTTGCTTTGTCCTTTACAAGAACACCATCAGAGTCAAATGTAAAGGAGCATGGATAATCACATGTGAGTTTAGAGACAAATAAAAGAGATTTTGCAATGTCTGGACAGACAAGAACATCTTTCAATGGTAGATTACATGAACTGGAAAACGGAGTAGTAGAACTTATGGGTGTTATAGGGAAGAATTTTCCATCACCAACCATGACCGAGTCTGCGCTCCATAAAAGGTTGGGACCGATGCGTCTCGAGAGTTGTTGGTGACGTGAGTTGTAGCACCCGTGTTTGGGTACCATTCAGGTCCCGAAGCTTCAGTGACATCTGTGATTCTCATGGCTGCCAAGGCTTGTGAAGTATCCTCTTGTTGATAGGAGTTATCAAACCGTGACCAACAACCTAATAAGGCAGAGTGTCCTCTCCTTCCACAGATCTGACAGGTGGGTCTATCTTATGCAGAAAAGTTGACAGGTCTTGGTGTGAATTGTTGATGAAAGCCTCTGCCACGAGAAGAGAAGACTCTACTTCTACCTCTTGCCCTGTTGTAACCAGAAACTCTGTCTCTTTGATAATAACCAGAGTTAGTGGCGACATTAAAAGCCTAGTGAGGAGAGACATCTGAGTTTACAGCATACCTCTGGGTCCGTTCATCAAAGCTAATGAGCCTATATACCACATCTTCATAGGTGAGAGGAGTATCATCCATAGAACTCTCAATAGAGGTAATGACAGAGTCATAATCTTTTCCTAGACCATGTATAGCCGCAAAAATTTTCATTTTTTCTGTGACAGACTACCTATAGACGCTAGTTGATCACACAAATCTTTGATATCCCTAAGATAAACAGTCATAGATCTATCTTTCTTACTAACAGTTTGTAGCTTTCTTTGTAGCTCAAAAAGTCTAGCAGATGAAACTCTATTGAAGTGTTTTGCTAAGGCAGTCCATACCTCTTGTGAAGTGTGCGGACCAACAACCACCGAAAGGATGTCTTCGACAGAGAACCAAGAATCCATGACATCACTACTTGGTCTGAGCGCATCCATAGCATGTAGTCAGGTTTCTCGTGGCCTCCAATGGTGGGAATAGTCAAGGTTGCCACAGGTTTGGGAATGGCACCAATGACGAAGCCTAGTAGTTGTTGTCCGAGAGAAAAGCCTCAAATTGAGCTTTCCATAAGAGGTAATTTCTTTCCGTAAGCTTAACAAAGAACACGCTTAGTAATGTTAAGCTTAGGATGAGCATAGAGATTCATAGAATCCTCCATGTGCTCTGATACCATGAAAGAATAAGAGAAAACAGAGTGTGAAGAATATGAAACTTGATTTATTATATCATAATTGCTTGAAGGTCTAATTACAAAATAGTAGCTTTATATATATCAACTAAACCCTAGAGTCTCCTTCCTTATCTTCGACAAGTGTCATCATCGGTGGTGGTGCAGGATCCAAGAAGATCAAATATGTTGCTAAGAACCAGCTGGCTGGTCGTACGGAGCTTCACACAATCTTGCTGGTTTTTGTCTGCGCCACATCACTTGACCGTTGGGATGGAGAAGAAGGTAAAGTCTTGGGCTTCATTAATTTGGGTTTAGTTGATTGTTGTGTTGTAGTGGGTCTGTCATTGCATTGGGCCTTATCTTGATTGTGTAGAGATATTTATGTATTGATAAATAGTATAATTATTGCATGTATATAAATTATTTTCAGTATAATTTTATCATATAAATTTTGATATATATGCCTTTTTAATTTTTGCACAAATATTTAACTTTATACGTTATAATTTTGATCATATGCGACCTGATTTGTATAACTTAGTGAATTTCTTTTGGTGTTTTGGTTTGCGAATTGCAATAATCTATCTCGTGTATTCTTCAATCAACATTGTCAAGTAAGAAAAGTCAAATATATTTTATTTCTGCGCAAAAACTTTATAAACATCTCTTTATGATTACGCATCTTATAAAAATTGCATCTAGTATTATGTTATCTTTGATGATAAAAAAAGTAATTTAGTTTCTAATAACTTACATATTTTAAATAGGTTTGAATAACTAAGGATTCTCAACAAAGTTGGATAATTCAATGACACCACCGAGATTTTCATTGCTAGTAAAACTATCTATATAGGCCCGATTGAGACGATCGCACTCAAGGTTACAATAGAAAATTTATATGCGAGCAAAGTAATCTTTAAAAAAAAAAAACGGTTCCTCGTCCCCTAGTACCAAATTAAAACCCAAAAACCCTAAACATAACCAATTATCCAAAAACCCAAATATATTATCATCCTTACTAAAACTCGTTTAAGAATTTAGAAATATTTTTTTCTAACTAGGATAGGAAAAAATTGGTTAAAGGATTACTAAGTGAGCACCTTTTGTATAATACTACAAATAATTGTTGAATAACTTGGTACAATAGAAAAACTTTGAAAGCAAACATTTATTTAGATTTATCACTTTCAATAAACAATAAGCCAACATTGGTTAATTGAGGATTTTAAAATACTCAAGAACCATTTCATCAAGTTGGAACGTTGCGTACACCTTCGCCTCATAGGTCTTTCTATCTTTTTCATTGTCTCGGTCACTTACATCAAGAATTAAGATGAAATTTAGGCCGTATACTACCTCGCTCTTGGCCGGACACAACATTGTGTAGCTTGAGTTCCGAGTTGGTTTGTTTGTTGTTCTCCGAGATAGCGAACTTGGCGATGATGTCAATGGTAGGATCCTTAGTGTCTTTGATGGGATAATAACAACCTAACATCTCTTCAATTTCCTCCATTTCTTCAATTTTATCCATTAACTCAAAACCGACTTGAAAAAAAATTATTTTTATTTATATGAGAATATCTTAAAAAATAAAATGGTTGATGGGCACAACAATTGAGCATCCTTGTTTCCAGATACTTTTTTCCTACCTCGTAACAAGTGTTTTATAGGTAAACTAATCGATGCACACATGCGTTTTAATTATACTTTTTATGGACATAAATACAAACTTTTTTTTGGTTTATCATAAATACGAACTTGTATAGTAATAATACCTAAATAGTATAATATACTCACATATATATATATATATATATATATATATATATATAAAGTTATCATTTATACATAGAAATTGATTTTATAAATCCTACATAGCCATTTATGTATACTTTTTATAGAAATAAATACAAACCAATTTAAACTTTTAATAGAAATAATACAAACTAATTTAATAACTTTATATATGTTAAACCTTTCCTACATAGTAATAATTTTCATTTATATGAATTCATATTATTTCTTGAAAACAAATCAGAATATCTATAGTAAATTGGTAATAATATATAGCTAGTATATTTCTTTTATTTACACAATTTACATTTTGTTATATAAATTAAGACAAACAAATATTGTTGATATGTTGAAATCTTTCTTACATAGTAATAATTTATATTTTTGTGTATTTAAGTACAAACCAATATAATAATTTTATATATGTTAAAATATTTCTTACACAATAATCATTTATATTTTTATGTATTTATATATTGTTTTGGAAGGATATACAAAAATATTTATTTTTGAAGTAATAACTTATAAAAAATATTTAATATAAAAATATATATAAAATATTATTTCTACATAGTAATTTAGTAATATAAAACTTAATATATATAACTTCACCGTTTTTAAGAAAAATATAACTTTATAACTTTGAAACTTTGTCATATAAAACATGATATATATAACTCAGTTAATTTCTTTTCTAAACATGGTTCTTCGTAATGTGATTCGGGGTAATCAATCTCGTATATTACTCAATTAACATTATTGAATAGTAAGTTAAATAAATTAGTTTATGAATAGAAACTTAGAAACAAAATCCTTTAAAACATCACTTAAAGTAAAAACAAATGGTTTATATAATGAGCTTGTTGGTAAGGAATTTGTGTAAATATTGTTGAAATTATTTTTTTTTAAACTTACATATGGCTAAAATAGGGAAAACGTCATATTTCCCCACGAGAAATGTCATATTTCCCCACGAAAAATATCATATATTATCTGATAGACCCATCTAGCGCGCGAGGCTTATATGCCACTTATTAGGGAAAAATCTGCCCTGCCACTATTTAATCTCTCTACCACCGTTTTTGTGATATTATGAAAATAACTTTAAAGATATATTATTAAATTTATGTTTTAAAACTAAAAATCAGTTCAATTGTCCTATCCGTTGTCTGGACAACTTACTATCAGTTGTCCAAGTTGTCGGATAACTTGCTATTAGTTTTGGACAACTTTCTATCAGTTGTTAGCACGACTTGCTATCAGATGTCCACAGTTGTCCAAAAACACTTAATCACCGAAAGTAAATGTCCCGAAAAATATACTAAAAACAATTCATCAAAGTACATAGACACCAACTCCTTTTTGCCTTCTTTTTCGTCTCCGTCTACTTCTTCTTTTTCTGCTTGCTTCTTCTTTTATATGCATGCTTCTTCTTTTCTCTGCTTGCTTCTTCTTCTTCGCCTGCTTCTTCTTTACTTGCTTCTTATTCAATTACAATCAAGAAGAAGAGGACGACAAAAGATAAAGAGAAAGACAACAAAGAATGAATCGAAGAGAAAAATTCCACAGAGAATGAATCGAAGGAGAAAGAATCGTCATAACGAGGAATGTTGGAATCTCAATAAGGTTTTTCTTGTTGACATAAAAGGGAGAAGGAGAAGAAAAAGAGGATACCATTCGTTTTTTTCAACTTAGCGAATTAGGGTTAAATTAAAAACTGAGTATGGATTTTTGTTCATTTCAACACAACCTAAATTAAAAATAAATGCTTTAAAAATACATAAAATAGGAGGTAGCGTAAGAGATTAACATTTATAAAAAACTGGCATAAGAGCAATTGATTTGCCTATTGTTTACCCCCGTCCTATGTCAAACCCACAGAAAGTTCTTGTACTTATTTCCTATTAAATAAAACTAAATAGCTAATTCCCCTTCTATTTATGGTTGGTTTGGGGTAAACCAAATAGATAAATAGATGATTAAAATTGTTCGATATGGTATGAAGAAGATGATAAAATCAAATGATCTATGAAAGGATCAAATGAAGAGATATAGTTGTTTGTTAGCTAATCTTGTTTAAAACTTGGTTTATAGTTGTAGAAAACAGGTCGTTAGATGTTTCATAAGTTCGTCAAACTTTTTCAAAAGATTATTGAGGCATTTATAAGCACTCATCTTTCTTAAAACTTTGTTTAGAGTTGTAGAAAACACGTTGTTATATGTTTCATAATTTGTGAAACTTGTACAAATATCATTTAGGCACTTCTAAGCACATATATTACTTAAACTTGGTTTAGAGTCGTATAAAACGTGTTGTTATATGTTTCATAAGTTTGTGATACTTGTACAAAGATTATTGAGGAACTTATAAGCACTCACCACGCTTAAAACTTGGTTTAGAGTCGTAGAAAATGCGGTTTAGATGTTTCTTAAGTGTGTGAAACTTGTTCAAAGAACATTGAGGCACTTATAAGTAGTCATTTTGCTTAAAACTTGGTTTAGAGTATTAGGAAACGCGTTGTTAGATGTTTCATAAGTTCTTGAAACTTGTTTAAAGATCATTGAGGGCTTATAAACACTCATCTTACTTAAAATTCCATTTTGAGACGTAGAAAATGCGTTTTTCGATGCCTCATAAGTTCGTGAAACTTTTACAAATATCACTCAGACAATTATAAGAACTAATCTTGCTTCAAACTTGGTTAAGAGTCGTAGAAAACACGTTGTTAGATGTTTCATAAGTTGTACAAATATCATTCACGCAATTATAAGCACTAATCTTGCTTCAAACTTGGTTAAGATTCGTAGAAAAAACAATGTTAGTTGTTTCATACGTCCGTGACACTTGTACAAAGATTATTGAGGTATTTATAAGCACTCATCTTGCTTAAAACTTGGTTTAGATTCGTAGAAAACGCGTTGTTAGATGTTTCATAATTTTGTGAAACTTCTTCAAAGATCATGAGGCCCTTATAAGAACTCATTTTGCTTAAAACTTGGGTTAGAGTCGTAGAAAACGCGTTATTAGATGTTTAATAATTTTGTGAAACTTTTTCAAAGATCATTAAGGCCCTTATAAAAATTGATCTTGCTTAAAACTTGGTTTAGAGTCGTAGAACACGCGCTGTTAGATGTCTCATAATTTTGTGAAACTTGTTCAAAGATCATTGATGCATTTATAAGCACTCATCTTGCTTATATTTGGTTTAGAGACGTCGAAAACCAGTTGTTAGATGTTTCATAAGTTCGTGAAACTTATACAAAGATCATTGAGGCAGTTATAAGAATTAATCTTGCTTCGAACTTGTTTAATAATCGTAGAAAACGCGTTGTTAGATGTTCATAAGTTTGTGAAACTTGTACAAAGATCATTACCACACTTATAAGCACTCTTCTTGCTTAAAACTTTCTTTAGAGTCGTAGAAAATGCGTTGTTAGATGTTTCATAAGTTCGTGAAACTTGTACAAAGATCATTGAGCTATGTATCAACACTCATCTAACTTAAAATTTGGTTTAGTGTTGTAGAAAGCGTTGTTAGATGTTTCATAAGTTCGTGAATCTTGTAGAAAGATCATTGAGGCACTAATAAGCAATCATCTTGCTTAAAACTTCGTTTAGAGTCGTAGAAAACGTGTTGTTAGATTTTCATAAGTTTCTCAAACATGTTCAAAGATTATTGAGGCATTTATAAGCACTCATCTTGCTTAAAAATTGGTTTAGAATCGTAGAAAACGCGTTTTTAGACGTTTCATAATTTTGTGAAACTTCTACAAAGATCATAGAGGCACTTATAAGCACTCATATTGCTTAAAACATGGTCTAGAGTGGTAGAAAACGCGTTGTTAGATGTTTCAAAAATTTGTGAAACTTGTTCAAAGATCATTGAAGGACTTATAAGCACTCATCTTGTTTAAAACTTGATTTAGAGACATAGAAATCGTATTGTTCGATGCCTCATAAGTTTATGAAACTTGTACAAAGATCGTTGAGGCAATTATAAGCACTAATCTTGCTTCAAACTTGGTTAAGAGTCGTTGAAAACACGTCGTTAGATGTTTCATAAGTGTTTGAAACTTGTACAAATATCATTTAGGCACTTATAAGAAATCATCTTGCTTAAAACTTGGTTTAGAATCGTACAAAACGGGTTGTTATATGTTTCATAAGTTCATGAAACTTATTTAAAGATCATTGAGGCCTTTATAAGAACTCATAATGCTTAAAATTTGTTTTATAGTCTTAGAAAATGCGGGTTTAGAAAATTTGTGAATATTGTTCAAAAATAATTAAGGCACTTATAAGCACTCATCTTACGTAAAACATGGTTTATAGTTATAGAAATCGTGTAGCTAGATGTTTCATGAGTTCGAGAAACTTGTACTAAACATAATTGAGGAACTTATAAGTTATCAATCTTTCTTCAAACTTGGTTAATAATCGTAAAAACGTGTTGTTAGATGTTCATAAGTTCGTGAAACTTGTACAGTGATCATTAAAGCACTTATAAGAACTCATCTTGCTTAAAACTTTTTTTAGTCTTAGAAAAGGCGTTGTTAGATGTTTCAGAAGTTCGTTAAACTTGTACAAAGGTCATTGAAGCAATTATAAGCTTCAAACTTGGTTAAGAGTCATAGACAAAACGTTGTTAGATGTTTGATAATTCCGTGCCACTTGTATAGAGATCTCGAAGGAACGTATAAGCACTCATCTTGCTTAAAAAGCGGTTTAGTGTCGTAGAAAACGTTGTTAGTGTTGAGACTAATGTTAACCCTAAAGGGCATTAGGTAAAAACATGAAAGAGACTTGTGTCACAAGGAAAAGTCAAATAAAGTCAACAAGGGAGTTTAAATCAAGATAAGGAAGAAGAAAGCTTAGTAGGCACCAAAGGAGACTATTGGCGCCAACAATGCTTAGTAGGCGCCAAAGGAGACCATTGGCGCCAAAGACTAGTCAAAGAGCATCTTGGGCTAGGATATGTCCAAACCCACAAGAAGACAAGAATGGACAGCTGGGTCACGTGCATGAGCTGGTTCCTTGTGTTGAACAACTTGACCACACGCGCCTAACACTCTTGGATTCAAATTTCAAATATAGGCGCTCCACTTTATCTTCTCTTCTTATCCACAAACAAAACCCTTGTATTAGTATTATCTATATATATATATATATATATATATATATGTGTTGTAAGCATTTGTGAAAAATCAAGGAGGCTAATGCCTATCTTCTCTATTCTTAGTAAATCTCCATGGTTACTTACTCTCCCTTTCTAAAACTCTTATACACCGAAACTCTCCCAAACACTTATACTCTTCGAAATATCCTTATTCTCTACAATCTCTCCATTATTATCTTCAAACATCAACATGGTATTAGAGCATGAAGCTGTTATTTGTTTATGTTTCCGCATTAGTTTAGTAGTTCATAGTATCCATGAGAAACAAGACATGCTTCGGCGATGAATCTTGTAAAAAGATGAGAACCATTGTTCATAATCATCTCTTATGAGTATGATGAACATGGTGAATCTCTCTTTCTTCTCTAGGATCTATGTTCTTTATTTTACGCAAGCAGTTAATAGGGCTATGAACAAGAACAACCAAGATAGCTTGGAAATTGTGAGCCATAGAGGATGAGAATCTTGTCCCTTTACTCATATGAGTGTCAGCGGCCTGATAAATCCAAGATCCTCTCTTTTTTATGTTTATAAACATTAAGATCTCTTAGGTGAACTCTTAGGTGAAGGAACCATGATTCGCTTTTCCTCTTATGAGTGATAAGAACATGATGAATCCATGTCCCTATTTAAGAACAATCCAAACAAGGCTGGTTCATGTAAAGCTTAGATATTAAATCTTGCTACATGGCAAATCCGAGTTTGCTTGTGTTGTTCTTACAAGATCTTAATTAGGCTGAAAGTTATTGATTGAGAACCATGAATTCCTTGCTCATATGAGTTACGGAACCTTGATGAATCCAATAATCACTTAGCATAGGCATTTAGGCTATGAGCAAGTATCCAAAGCATCAAAGCTTGGAACTTGTGAGCTAAAAGAGTAAGAGAACCATGTAGATTGTTTCTTGTGAGAACAAAACATGTTGAATCCGAAACTCTATGTTTTCTTTTCGTACAAAGATCAAAGGAAGAGAACCGAGCTTCTTATTACTCTTATGAGATAAAGAGAACTCGTCGAATCCAAATCCTCATTATAGAAGACACTATTCAAAGAACGATTCTTGAAAAGATTTGATCTTTTAAAAGATCTAGCTACATGTAAAATCGATTTCTTAATGGTGTAGTCTCTTTAAATAATCTTTGTATAAGGCTAGAAGTTAAAATATGAGAACCATGGTTTCCTCACTCTTATGAGTCTAAAGGAACCTTGATGAATCTGAGATCTATTCAACTTTGGCATAAAACAATGACCAAGTATTCAAGTACAAAACTTGAAGGTTGAGAGTTTAAAGGTTAGTGAACCACTTGTGTTAACTCATGAAGAATATAACCTAGTGTTGAATCCAAAACCTCTTTTAGACAATGACCAAGTCTCCTAATGTCTCTTATGAGAACAAAGGTATGTTAAATCCGAATTACTCTAAGCTTTAATTAAGCAAGGACCAAGTTATCAAGTTAAAAGCTTGGTACTTGAGAGCTAAAAGAGTGTGATCCTTGTTCAATAAGTATTATGTGCTTAATTGACT
The DNA here is from genome assembly GCA_963556525.1 of Cochlearia excelsa. Lineage (NCBI taxonomy): Eukaryota > Viridiplantae > Streptophyta > Magnoliopsida > Brassicales > Brassicaceae > Cochlearia > Cochlearia excelsa. The sequence goes on from CAUVZT010000060.1 coordinate 37,942, forward strand.
TGTTGAATCCAAATCTCTTTGTATTATTTAAATTTACGAGTATGTACTAGTCGGTTTTTCATCTTTAAAAGTTTTGAAAATGAAGAGATTTGATGAAATAAGGCCAATTGTCTTTATAAGGGAAAGATTTAATATTTCATCTTAAAGCTTCAATCTTTATAATCTCCAAGTCAATACGTGCTCCTGTTTGAATTTCAAAATCACTAAGGACAATGAAAAGATAAGTTTATGGCGGTTTGATATTCAAAAGAGAAATAAGGTTGTTAGTAGTTGCCTCATTAGATAACTAATGAATGATCTCGTTTGAGACATTGAATCCAATGATCTTTAGATCACTATGGATGTAGCTAATCACTCTATATTCCTTATCTCTCTTATTTCCCATTAACAAATTCGAGTCCTCTTTGATTTCATTCGAATAGTGCCTAACTAGATACTTAGTGAATGATAGTTTTATAGGCATCTTGTTAATGAATTCACTAATATTCAAAGCTCTAATCGCCGGTTCTTAATTGAAACGATTAGATGCTTAGTGTTTTTAAGTAGATCATAAGATACAAGACTTTTATAAGTCATTGGTTAACCTAATTGATCTATGTTTAAAAGGAGTAGGGAACCAAGTAATCTTTTGATAAGGTCTTTCTGAATTCCAAAAATCCCTTAGAGGATGGAGAACCGAATATAATTAGGTGTTTAATACATTTTTGAACTCGTTGAATCCATGTCATCCTCGGCTAACATAAGCCTAAAGAGGTGAACCATGATTTTTATAAGAGGAAAAACTTTCAAAAGTCATGATGAATCCAATTTAGACATATGGGGAAATGATTCATAAACATTTCTATCTAAATAAGATGAATTTGTAATGATGATCTATGTTGAAATTATAAACCGCCTTTGTGCATCCAAGTTTATGATAAAAGATGAGTAACTTGCTATGAAAGCATTCAAAAGTTACAAGGATCCTTGTTTTATGTTTTCTACGATCATGGTCCGCCTTGTGCATCTAAGACCATGGTCTCCTTGTTAAGTCTAATGGCAAGATGCTATATAAGACTCTTGATGCTAACCTTTACTTATGCGTAGGTAATAAGCAATGAAGAATCTTTCATAAGGAAAGTCATAAACTCTATTATAGACTAATCGTTAAAATGCTCTAAAGAGTGTAATGACTTCTCCATGTGACCATCTAATCAAGGAACCAAACCTAGAAAGGGCCATTTCTAAAACCTCTCTACTCTCTTTGTTCGTATTAATAAGATACTTGTTTAAGTGATTCACTAGAGCTTTAAATTGGTATATGCTTTGTTCACTTGTTATGATTGTATGTGGATCATAGAACTGTCTACCTATTAAAACTTGTGTTGAGATGCAATCCTATACTCGGGATTAGTGTATTGCCTTAAGGAAATTAATTGAACTAAGGCTTAAGCTCTTCTTTGTATCATTCCTTGCGTTTGTGTTAGTAGTTAAATGATTTGTAAAAATTATTGTTAACTTCTTTGCCGTTTTTCATTGTACTTAAATCAATCTTGTCTTTGTAATGGTCTAGGATCACTATAACTAAGCACGAGAAGAGATCCGCAATGAGTAAACCTAAGTATTGATAGTTGACTAAAAGATGTGAAAAGAAAGGAGAAGTAAAAGAGAAGGAGGATACAACAAAATAAGGGTACCCAAAGAAAAGATGAGAACTTCTTCACCTTAAAGCTCGTTTAATGCAAGCCGTGAAGAAGAAGGAACCATTGTGAAAGATCTCCATCTTAATCATGAGGGGGAGAAAAAAAGTATGTGGAAACACATACCTTGACTCCATGATCAAAAATGGAGAGTCTTACTCTCGGCTAATGAATTTAAATAAGAAAAAGCCATCACTTACCATCATACTCAGACTCGGCTAAAACATCTACCAAGTATAAAGCCATCCATCGATCCGGTCAAGCATCTATAAAGAGCAAGACCAACCGAATTCATGGCTAAGGCATCTATCAAGAACAAACCATTCATCACAATCCGACGCTTAGACACCGGCGCTCGGACACCAGCGCCCGGTCACCATGCGCCTAAGGCGCCCGGGCACCGTGCGCCTAACAAATCCTCAATCACCAATTCGGCTAAGCATCTTCCAAGAGAAAAACAGTACCACTTCATCATCAACATTCGGCTAAGCATCTTCCAAAGAGAAAAGCCGAACCAAATTCTATCACCTTGTTCCAATTGCAAAAAGAACAAAGCCGCAAAACCTCATGAAGAAGTCAAAGAACTCAATCCAAGTGGAACTACAATAGATCATCAATCTATCATTCCACTACGAACAAAAGGCTGTCCCTAAACTCTAATACTCTTCATTAAGATTAACATATCATAAGAACTAGAGCCGCACCATATTCTTGCTTAGTTCTTGTTTGTCTATTGGCCTAATTGAATCACTTGAAATTTGCTAAAGAAATTAGGTTTAAAATTTGCAAAATTACTCATTGTTTCATTATTGGCATATAGACTTAAGAATATTTGTGAGCATTTCTATCTGGTTACATCAAGTTAACCATTAACTAAACTCTTTGTATTTCTTGAATCTCTTGAAGGTTCAAAGGAAACCAAAGTGAGGTGATCATTCTTTGGTTACTTGGATGAAAAGAAGAAAGCCACTAAGGAGAAATGGAGAGAAGGAGTAGAGGAGCCAAAGCATTTGGTCAATAACATTCACACTCAAGCTTGTCAAGGATCAAAGCCGTGAATGATAAAAAAAGAACAACCCATACACCAAATACAACTATGGGAGTGTGAAGAGCACAATAAGATTGTAAAGTATGAGAGAGCCCTTAAAGAAGAAACGTCAAGAAGCAAGAAGCTAATCCGGTTCCATCTTAAGGGGGAGTTAAGTTTCGGCGAGCATGAGTTCAAAAGCGAATCCTTGAAAGGCAAGCCAAAGAAGAACTCAAGAGCTTATATTAAAAGACCCCTAATTGCAAAGATTTACACTCTTTTTTACTTAAATGCGGTTTTATCCCAAGTGGTTTTCCCGTTTAAGGTTTTAATGAGGTTTGTTTAGCAATGTCCAATCTTAGCCATTTCATTAGGCTAAACTTGAGGGGGAGTGTTGAGAATAATGTTAACCCTAAAGGGCATTAGGTCAAAACATGAAAGAGACTTGTGTCGAAGAAATGTCAAATCAAGTCAACAAGGGAGTTTAAATCAAGATAAGGAAGAAGAAAGCTTAGTAGGCACCAAAGGAGACTATTGGCGCCAAAATGCTTAGTAGGCGCCAAAGGAGACCATTGACGCCAAATACTAGTCAAAGAGCATCTTGGGCTAGGATATGTCCAAATCCACAAGAAGAAAAGAATGGACACTGGGTCACGTGCATGAGATGGCTCCTTGTGTTGACCAACTTGACCACACACGCCTAGAACTTTTGGATTTAAATTTCAAATATAGACGCTCAACTTTATCTCCTCTTCTTATCCACAAACAAAACCCTTGTATTAGTATTATCTATATATATATATATATGTGTTGTAAGCATTTGTGAAAAATCAAGGAGGCTAATGTCTATCTTCTCTATTCTTAATAAATCTCTATGGTTACTTACTCTCTCTTTCTAAAACTCCTTCTTTCCCGATACCTTATTTTAGGGAGAATTACAAAGCTACACCATTTGAATTACATTTCACAAAACTACACCATTTCAAAATTACTTCACAAAACTACACCTAAACACTCTAAATTAAATCCAAATAAACCCTACCCACATAATCCTACCCCCTTAATACTATACCATGAACACTAATTAGCGAACCCAAATAAAAAGATTTTAATTTTGGTAATTTTTAAAAGGGTAAATCAAGCTTTTAAAATTTTGAAAGGGTGTAAATTTGTGAAAATATTCAATTAGGTGTAGTTTTGTGAAGGGAGGGTTGAAAGGGTGTAGTTTTGTGAATTTCTCTTATTTTTACTACCCACTAAGGCAATAATACTTCATATTAAGTATTTTATAGGTGACCTATTCCATGCACATATGGGTTTTAATTATATTTTTTATGGTTATAAATTAAAACTTTTAATTGCAATGATTCTAAAATAGCATAGTATTTTCACTTATATAGAATATCTTTTCTATATAGTAATTGATTATAAAATTTTCAACATAGTAATCTATTAATATTTGTTTTACATAAATATATACAACCCAATTTAATAATTTATATATGTTAACACCTTTCCTACATATTAAAGATTTTCATTTTATGTATTGGAAATAAGTATAAAAATGTATAGAAATTTAGTAATAACTTATAAATAGTATATTTCTTTCATATTTAAATTTTGTTATATAAGTAAAAATCAATATTATATATTTATATATGTTTAAAATATTTCCCGTAGGGTGCGTATGTATATTGGTGTTTATTTATATATTGTCTTCTAAATAAATACAATTATGTATAGTAAAATTTAAATAAGTTTTAGATAGTATAATTATTGCATGTATATAAATTATTTTCTGTATAATTTTATCATATAAATTTTGATATATATGCCTTTTTAATTTTTGCACAAATATTTAACTTTATAAGTTATAATTTTGATCATATGCGACTTGATTTGTATAACTTAGTGAGTTTCTTTTGGTGCTTTGGTTTTCGAATTAGAATAATCTATCTCGTGTATTCTTCAATCAACATCGTTAGTTAGAAAAGTCAAATATATTTTATTTTTGCGCAAAAACTTGAAAAACATCACTTTATGATTGCGGATCTTATTAAAATTGCATCTAGTATTATGTTAACCAACATATATCTTTGATGATAAAAAAGTAATTAGTTTCTAATAACTTACATATTTTAAATAGGTTTGAATAATTATGTCTTCTCTTAAATTGGATAATTCGTGACACCACCGAGATTTTCATTTCTAGTAAAACTATCTATATAGGCCCGATTGAGACGACTTCACTCAAGGTTACAATATAAAATTGAGAAATTCCTTAGAATACCATCAAAAAAAGTTTTTGTTTTGAAAATACCATTAAAAAGTTTTTTTATAACAAAATACCATTAAAATATTTTTTATAACAAAAATACCATCAAAAAGTAGTAGTTTACAAAATACCACAAATACAAAAAACGAGTTTTAACACTTTAGATTTTAAATTTTTTCATTTGGGTTCGCTATATAGTGTTTAGGGTATAGCTTTGAGGGGGTAGGGTATAGTTTTTTGAAGGTTTTGGGTGTTATTTTGAAAATTTTAGATTCGTGGTATTTATGAGAAAAAAACTTTTTAATGGTATTTGTAAAATTTTCGAAAATTTGTGCTAATTGTGTTAAAAAAAATTTTAAGTGGTATTCATAAGAATTGCCCTATAAAATTTATATGCGAGCAAAGTAATCTTTAAAAAAAATAAAAACAGTTCCTCGTCCCTTAGTACCAAGTTAAAACCCAAAACCCTAAACATAACATAACCGATTATCCAAAAACCCAAATATATTATCATCCTTACTAAAACTCGTTTAAGAATTTAGAAATATTTTTTTCTAACTAGGATAGGAAAAAATTGGTTAAAGGATTACTAAGTGAACACCTTTTGTATAATACTACAAATAATTGCCGAATAACTTGGTACAATAGAAGAAGTTTGAAAGCAAACATTTATTTAGATTTATCACTTTCAATAAACAATAAGCCAACATTGGTTAATTGAGGATTTTAAAATATTCAAGAACCATTTCATCAAGTTGGAACGTTGCGTACACCTTCGCCTCATAGGTCTTGCTATCTTTTTCATTGTCTCGGTCACTTACATCAAGAATTAAGATGAAATTTAGGCCGATACTACCTCGCTCTTGGCCGGACACAACATTGTGTAGCTTGAGTTCCGAGTTGGTCTGTTTGTTGTTCTCCGAGATAGCGAACTTGGCGATGATGTCAATGGTAGGATCCTTAGTGTCTTTGATAGGATAATAACAACCTAACCTCTCTTCAATTTCCTCCATTTCTTCAATTTTATCCATTAACTCAAAACCGACTTGAAATTTTTTTGTTTTTATTTATATGAGAATATCTTAAAAATTAAAATAGTTGATGGGCACAACAATCGAGCATCCTTGTTTCTAGATACTTTTTTTCCTACCTCATAACAAGTGTTTTATAGGTAACCTAATCGATGCACACATGCGTTTTAATTATACTTTTTATGGACATAAATACGAATTTGTATAGTAATAATACCTAAATAGTATAATATATTCACACACACACACACACATATATATATATATATATATATAAAATTATCATTTATACATATTAATTGATTTTATAAATCCTACATAGTCATATATTTATAATTTTTATAGAAATAAATACAAACCAATTTAAACTTTTAATAGAAATAAATACAAACTAATTTAATAACTTTATATATGTTAAACCTTTCCTACATAGTATTAATTTTCATTTATATGCATTCATATTATTTCTGGAAACAAATCATAATATGTATAGTAAATTGGTAATAATATATAGATAGTATATTTCTTTTATATAGACAATTTACATTTTGTTATATAAATTAAGACAAACAAATATTGTATTTTTTATATGTTAAAATCTTTCTTACATAGTAATAATTTATATTTTGGTGTATTCAAGTACAAACCAATATAATAATTTTATATATGTTAAAATATTTCTTACACAATAATCATTTATATTTGTATGTTGTTTTGGAAGGATATACAAATATGTATAGTAAATGAGTAATAACTTATAAATTTGTTTTATTTAATATATAAATATATATACATAATATTTTCTACATATTAATTTAGTAATATAAAACTTAATATATATAACTTCGCTGTTTTTACGAAAAATATAACTTTATAACTTTAAAAGTTTGTCATATAAAACATGGTATATATTACTTACATATCTAATACTTACATATGGCTGAACTAGGAAAAACGTCATATTTCCCCACGAGAAATATCATATATTATCTGATAGAGCTCATCTAATACTTACATATGGCTGATACTTATATATTATCTGAGAGAGCTCGTCTTATATAAAACATGGTATATCTAATACTTACATATGTCTTAACTAGGAAAAACTTCATATTTCCCCACAAGAAATATCATATATTATCTGATAGAGATCATCTAGTGCGCGAGGCTTATATGCCACTTATTAGGGAAAAATCTGTCTTGCCACTATTTAATCTCTCTACCACCGGTTCTTCTTCTTCTTCTTCTCAACAACTTTGGTGTCGTATGCAAATCCTCAACAAACGTCAAGCCTAAGGAACTCAAAGAGGCCTCAATGATTACAAAACCATCGATGAGCCCCAAAAAATGGAAAAAACGGAAGCACATAAGGTTATCGTTAATCAATTTTAAGGTCTAGAATCCAATCAAAGTGTTTTTCAGGTCCACGTAGTGGTCAACCACCAAAAAATTGAAAAGATCATACAACTTGTTGCACAAACTTTGTCCATGAAGAAGTGTCTCGACGATCATTCTTCAGACCGAAACTAAAAAGGTTTAAAGATTACGAAAGTAGTCTCGCCAAAAAACTTCGTCAACCAACGAGAACAAGGTTCGACGTCAAGTTCAAGAAACTTCGTTAACCAACGAGAACAAGTTCGAAGTCAAGTTCAAGAAATTTCGTCAAACAACGAGAACAAGGTTTGATGTCAAGTTCAAGAAACTTTGTTGACCAATGAGAACAAGGTTCAAGGTCAAGTTCAAGAAACTTTCGACAACCAACGAGAACAAGTTCGATGTCAAAATATTTAATAACTTTTGCGGGGTTTATTATCACTATGAAACTTCATGAACTATATCTCTCGGTGTAAAGGTTGCGACAATGACTTCGCAACATAAGGTTCAACGTCAAGTTTAAGAAACTTCGTCAACCGACAAAAAGGAGTTTGATGTGAAGTTTATTAATATGTTATACGAGGCATATTATAAAAAGAATTTCACCAACTCTGCCTCACATGTAAAAGTATGATGAGACGTCGAACAAATCGATCAAATGATACACTTCGTTAATAAAACTTTCAAGTACAATCGATGTCAAGTTAAAGAAATCGACTCTTGTCAGATGACCGACCTAAAACTGGTCTCGCCGAACAAATCGATTAAAGGATAAACTTCGTTGATCAAACTTTCAATTACAATCGAAGTCAAGTTCAAGAAAATTCATCGCCTCATCTCAACTGACCGACCTAAAACAGGTCTCGTTGAACAAATCGATCAAACGATACATTTCGTTGATCAAACTTTCCATCATAGTTGATGTCAAGTTCAAGAAACAGCACCGACTCATCTATATAAGGTGACCGACCAAACATATCAATCGAACAATACTTAAAAAGATCAAACTTTCGTCTCACCACGATGTCTAGTTCATTGAAACTTCATCGACTCATCTCGTGTGTAAAGTTTGCGACGGTGACCTAGCCACATAAGGTTCGTTGACAAGTTCAAGAAACTTCGTCAACCGACGAGAAGGAGTTTTATGTGAAGTTTATTAATATATTCTACGAGTCATATTATTAAAGGAATTTCATCAGCTCGTCTCGGACTTAGAAGTCCGACGAGACTTTGCCGAACAAATTGATCAAATGATACACTTCGTTGATCAAACTTTCGAGTAAAGTTGATGTCTACTTCACCGAAACTTCATCGACACATCTTTGGTGACGGCCTAAAACATACCTCACCAATTAAATTGAACAATACTCAAGTACATTCAATATCAAATTCACTAAAACTTCATATACACATCTCGTGTGACCGACCTGAAATGTGTCTCACCAAACAAATCAAGGTCGACACTGAGTTGCTAAAATTTGGTCGACCAAAATAACGAGTAGACTCGATGAAAGTTTTGGTTGGAGTTGGGTCATGCTATTTCATGGATAAGCAAGCCAAAGAAAATTTAAAGAAACAACGATTAAATAAAACAACCCCTCGAGTCACAACCCCTGGGGGCAAGTAAACAAAGCCAACAAGGGAAAAAAGAGGACGGATCCACAAAAAAGTAATGATTCGAAGTAGCCCACCAAGACAACGAGTGTTGAGTGGGAGAATCATCATTATGGCCCACCAGCAAAATCAGACAACATTAGAAGAGGCACACCCTTGAGACGAGCATGAGCCGCCATCACATGGGTAAGCAAAACCCCCTTTTTCATCTCGGTGTCATGCTTCTATTTCATTATGAGGAAGGGCTCATGATCATCGGATTACTCTTCCGCCATGGTGAAAAGTTTCTCCCCAATATGGCAGAAAGAAAACATCACCTACAAAACAAAATAGAATCCCATGTGTCCATCTCCTGCCACAAAATTGGATCGCAGAGGATGCAATTTCAGAAAATGTCAACCCTATGGAGTTCATCAGGCAAAAGAGAAGTTAGCCCATATATATGAGCTTATCCTCGATGGCGTACTTTTATCTACTATGTTAGCTTAGTGAAAGATCAAACATCGAAACTAAAGGTTTATAAAAGCTCGACATCAAATAGAGCTATGAGGAAGCTCATTGAAAAAATAAAGCTTGACAAAAAAATCTCATCTCCAACTTTCAAACATTGAAGATGTTTGCTCCTTTAAAGGACCCACCTATTACATTAAAGGTTTTAGCTCCACAAAAAATCATCTCGAGCTAAGAGCTATCAATTTCATCTCGTTGACAACTTCTACGACTATCATAACGATGAAAAATACATGCCTTCGACGACGATTCTATGCTTTAAGCTAAATTCAATTTACCTGACAAAACCTACCAACATTGCTCGGTTTGTTTCTCAAGAAGAATCACCCTCTCACTTGCAAAATCTCTATGGTGAAGAAAAATATGGTTTCACTTTCAATTACTAAAAAGGTAATCATGGGAAAGTTTGGAGCTTCCCTAAGGCATAGTTGATCCAAGAAATATTATTCAAAGGGTAAAATACCAAGTTAAAGAGATCACCAGAAGCATCGACAAAAAAGTGAGACACGTGGCTAGCCAAAACTATATTGTCACTTGCCGCCACAAAAGGATTCACGTGAAGGTACTTCATAACAACATCCTCTAGATCTCATGTATGATGATCCTTCGTCAAGAACTTGGTCACAATCTCCGACGAGAATATGACCACCGACCTATTAAAGCATTAATCAAATTCGATGTTGGTAACTTCATTCCTTTAAATGAGATCATTAACCTCTTTCTAAATGGATTCAATATCTTCCCCCATGTCAGATATAAACGTCTTAAGACCTAACACGACGTGAACACTACAAGAAACAGTATGTATAGAGACGAAATTTTGTGTTGAATTAGGGACGAAAAAATATAGGGACTATTTTGTGAAGATTTTGCGACGAATCTTGGTGAAATTGCATTTCGTCGCAAATTCGTCGCTAATTAGCGACGATTGGATTCATCGCTAATATTTTCCGAATTTAAGGTCGACCTGCGACGATATAGCGACGATCTTGAGTTTCGTCGCTATACTGTCGCAATGGAGTAATATCGACTTCTATTCGTTGGTAATAAATGACGAATTTGCGAGGAATATCGATATGTAGGTAAGCACTCGTTTGTTAAGTTTTTACACCTAATTAGCAACGAATATATCGTTGCAAAAACGTCACAAAATCGTTGCAAATTTGTTGCAAACCGTCATTCGTTGCAAAATCGTTCCTAATATTCCTTGCTATTTCGTTGTAAATATTTGATAATATGGTTGTATATAAACTCATTCGTCTAACATCAAAATCACAATACAAACTCATAACACTCTCTCTTCCAATTCAAAACACATTTATACAAATTTCTAAAAAATGTCTCATGGTAATAATGACATATACGAGTTACGGGCTTGGATGTATAGACATAAAGATAGAAGTGGGCAAGTGAAAACGGAGTTCACAGAGGGACTTCAAACATTCATGTATCAGGCTGGAAACATGCAAAATACACAAAATACTGGTAAAATGTATTTTCCATGTAAGAAGTGCGTGAACACTAAATATTTTCATGTTGAAATTGTATGGAAACATCTTTTTAATAGAGGTTTTATGCCGCAATATTTTGTTTGGTTTCAACATGAAAGGTATAATTATAATAAAAATGAAGTTGGAGACAATAGTACGACTTATCCTTCTGCTAATGTAGTTAACGAACCTGATAATTCTCAACATCATGATTTTGATAGTATATATGATCATCATCATGCTAATGAGGGTGGGTATGGGCATGTAGATGATAATAAATATCATGACATGGTTGTTGATGCATTTATCTGAAAATGTTGTTTAAGAACCTAACCAAGATGCCAAACGTTTTTATGATATGTTAGAAGCTGCGAATAAATTAATTTACGAGGGATGTAAATTTTCTTTGTCAAAACTATCATTAGCATATTAGCATCTAGTATGATGAATATTAAATCGGATCATAATTTGAGTGAGTTTTGCATGGACTCCTGGGCGGAGTTAATGAATGAGTATTTTCTTGAGGATAATGTAGATGATGAGTCATATTATGAAATACGAAAGTTGGTTTCTAGTCTTGGATTACCTTCGGAAATGATTCATGTTTGTGTTAACAATTGTATGATTTATTAGAAAATGATGATAGGCTGCAAGAATGTCGGTTTTGCTCTCAACCAAGATATAAGGTTCAAGGCAAAGGGAAAGTTAGAGTATACCGAATTAAAGTGTTTCCAAGCCTTTGCATATGACGGATGAGTTACCTCCCCATCCCCGGCTGAGTGTTCTGCATGCCATCTTATCGAATTAGATGTCTTTTAAGTCTGTCCGTAATGGGTAAGTACCACATCCGTTAATGTATATCTAGGTTTATGCACTGACGGATTTAGTCCATTTGGTATGTCTCGTAGACAATACTCTTTATTGCCGGTTATCGTAACTCCTTATAATTTTCCTCCGTATATGTGCATGCAAAGAGAATTTCTCTTCTTAAGCATTTAGTACCCGGTCCTAAGCATCCAAAGAGAGCTCTAGATGTTTTTCTCGCAACCTTTAATCCATGAGATAAAAGAGTTATGGTCCACCGGTCTTCATACGTACGATATCTCAAGCGAATAAATTTTACGATGCGTGAAATACTCATGTTGTCTATTAGTGACTTTCCTGCTTATGCCATGTTATCGGATGGACTACGCATGGAAGATTGGCTTGTCCTTATTGCCGCCATCGGAAAAATGCGTTTCAACTTCCACATGGGAGGAAAACCAGTTGGTTTGATTGTCACGTACGCTTCCTTCCAATTAATCATCCGTACCGGAAGAACATAAGATTGTTTAAGAAGAACAAAGTCGTCCAACTTGCACCCTTACTATATCCGTCCGGGACATAGTTATTAAATGAAGTGAATAATTCCGGTGCGCATGAAACATGTCGAAGGGGTGGTAATTGGCATGTTTCTAATTTACCACATGGATATGGAGAAAGTCATAATTGGCATAAGAAAAATATCTTTTGGGAACTCTCTTAGTGGAAAGATCATTTGTTGAGACTTAACTTCGACATGATGCACATTGAAAAAAAATTATTTTATAACATTATGTACACATTGTTAAACGTGCATGGGAGAACTAAAGACAACTTGAAGACAAGATTGGATTTGCCGTATATATGTTTCCGAAATGAATTGCATATCACGAACGATGGTAAGACTCCCGTCCCGATATCACTACAAGAAAACATGTGATTTCGACGGCATTTCCTAGCAATTTAGACCGTTTCCCACTAAAATTCGACGGTTCAAAATTTGGTCGAAAAGGTCGGAATTTTGCGACCAACACATTTTTGTAGAAAATCAGTCAGAGATTCCGACATATTTCCGACCAAAACCATACCGTTGGGAATTGTGGTCGGAAATTTTCGAAAAAATGTAAGTCGTCAGAATTGGGTCGGAAATTTCCGACCACTTTCCAACCAATTTAGCACCGTTTGAAAAAACTTCAAAATTGGTCGGAATTTGGTTGGAAAATATTTCGTCGGAAATCCGTCGGAAATTTCCGACCATTTCGTACACCGTTGTGTTTTTTCGGAAATTCGTCGAAAATTTTCGACATAAAATATTTACGACCAAATTCCGACGATATTTGTAACGTTTACATAACTATTGCGAAACGGACCAATTTTGGTTGGAATTTGGTCGGAAAAACGCTTATATATATCTCACACTCACTTCCTTCTTTCTTACAAATTCTATTAACATTATAATTTTCATACGATTACTATTCACATTCGATTATTCTTACGATTTTTCTTATTATATATTCACAAATCATAAGTCATGAGTTATTTAGACCGTGGATGGATGAAAATCATCAATATCCGGAGACGAGATTACTTACGGACGAATTTGCGGAGGGACTTAAACAATTTATGGAATTTGTCGCAATTCAATAAAAAACCGTAAAAACAGGTAAAATGTGTTGTCTTTATAAAAATTGTGATAATCTTAGAAATATTTCGTTAAAAGTAGTTTGGAAACATTTTTATAATGTTGGATTTACGTCGGGATATAAAATATGGTATTCTCATGAGGAAAATGATTCGATGGTAAATTATACTAGTAGTAGTAGTAATATACAATATTATAATGATGATGTAATTGTCCCTCTGGTAAAACAAGCTATTTTGGTAGATAGGATTGTGCAAATGGTAAATGATATTTTTCGGCAAAGTATGTCGTCGTATGTTGGAGTTGATCATGTACCTACAATGGAGGAGCCAAATGTAGAAGCGCATAAATTCTTTGACATGTTAGATGCCGCTAAGAACATGTTAAATGGTGGATGTAGAGAAGGTCATTCGCCTCTTTCAACTACAACAAGAATGATGTATATCAAAACGGATGACAACCTTTCGAAGATTGTGTTGATGTCCTGGGCTGGATTGATCAAAGACATTTTACCGGAAGATAATATGGCACCTAAAACGTATTATGAAATCGAAAAGTTGGTATATGGTCTCGGGTTACCATATCGATGATCGATGTGTGCGTCGATAATTCTATGTTATATTGGAGAAGTATGTGATTCCGTAAGAAGCCACGATACAACGAAACTAGTGGAAGAGTACCCATACCTTATAAGAGAATGTGGTATTTTCCGCTAACGGATAGGTTGAAGAGGTTATTTCAGTCCGAGCGCACCGCAAGTTCAATGAGATGGCAAGCAAAACATACGATGTCAAATGGAGAGATAGCACATCCTTCAGATGCTAAAGCTTGGAAACATTTTCAAAATGTGTATCATAGCTTTGCATGCGAAAGTCAAAACGTGTATCTCGGGTTATGTACTAATGGTTTCAACCCCTTTTGGGAAGCATGAGAGACAATATTCATTATGGCCGGTGATCGTTACGCCTTACAACCTACCTCCTTCATTATGCATGGCTAGGGAATTCTTGTTTCTATCTATTCTTGTACATCGGCCACAGCATCCGAAGAGAGCACTTGACATATTTATGTATCCATTGATATTTGAGTTAAAGATGTTATGGGAGACTGGAGCTGAAACCTACGACATATCGGTGCAACAAAACTTCGTGATGCCAATACTAATGTGGACTATTAGTGATTTTTCGGCATATAGTATGTTATCAGGTTGGACTACACATGGACGCTTATATTTTCCTTATTGTCAAGATAATAGTGATGTTTTTCAATTAAAGAACGGACGTAAATCATGTTGGTTTGATTGTCATCGACACTTTTTGCCAAACGATCATCCATACCGTCGGAGCACTACTTTGTTTACAAAGAAGAAAAAACTGTTTAGAGGATCTCCCGTAAAAGTCAACGGAGAGCATATATTAACTCAATTTAGAGACTTTGGAGCCGAGAAGACAGTACGTTGTGGTGCTAACGGGCATCAAGTTGTGGACGGATATGGAGAACATCATAACTGGCATAAGAAGAGCATTTTTTTTATTTACCTTATTGGAAGGATCATTTACTTCGACACAACCTAGATGTTATGCACATCGAGAAGAAATTCTTTGACAACATCATGTTTACAATTATGAACGTCAAAAGGGAGGACGAAAGACAACTTGAAGTCTAGATTAGACTTTCGACTATTTGTTCTCGGAAGGAACTTCATGTGACCAGTCAAGGGAGATATCCGCAACCTCGTTTTTCGGTTAAATGCTTCAACAAAACAAGAATTCTTTAACTGAATCATTGAAGGTGTGAAGTTTTCCGGATGGTTACTCTTCTAATCTTCAAAACTGTGTTGATCGGGGGGAAGGAAAGTTTTTCGGGGATGAAGAGTCATGATTGTCATGTTGTTATGCAGCATCTTCTTCCATTTGCATTCGATGGGCTTCTTCCTCAACAAGTCCATGAAGCACTTGCAGGGATAGGAGCTTTTTAGAGATATTTCTGCGAGGTCACTTACCATAAAAGGCATCCGCAATCTGGAAGAGAAGATTCCAATGCTTTTGTGCAACCTAGAGAAGATATTTCCACCTTCGTTTTTTGACGTTATGGAACATTTACCTATTCACTTGCCTGGAGAAGTAGAACTTGGTGGTCTTGTTCAATATCGATGGATGTATCCTTTTGAACGATACATGTACCATTTGAAGAAAAAGAGGAGAACTTATCGAGGGTTGAACGTTCTATTATAGCTCAAAGCATTAACGAAGAGAGGTCAAACTTAGTAGAGTATTACTTTCCACAACAAACAAAAACGAAGGGCGGGAAATCAAAACGACATGATGATAGAGGAGTGCATGCTTTTTATCCAGTATATGTACCTGAACTTTTTAGGCAAATAGGTCGTTTAAGTGGAAAGGGTAAAAGTCGAAGACTCGCGAGGTGGAGCATGCTAATGTATACACTTATATTTTGACCAACTTCGAAGAATTAGAGTCGTACGAGGAGATTTACATGGCGCATAAGCGATTTGGGTATCCCCAATCAACTGATGATGAATTATATGAACTAAAAGATAGAGAAATTGCACATTGGCTGAAGTTATATGTATACAACATGCAACGTGAAGGAGAACTTATTCCGACATGGTTAGAAGAGGTGGTGAACGATCCACAATATATTGTAGTTTCACACCCGATGTGTCAGAAGCAGCCCGAGATGTGGTTTACTACGGTGTATTACGTGAGATCTTAGAAATGCATTATAGTGGGATGCTCGATCTACGTTGTGTGACGTTATATTCTGATTGGTATAGTACCGTTCCAAGACACGGTGTACGTACATATGAGTTTGGTGTTACCACATTACACTCTCGAGAAGGTTGCAAAAGTATTATTCATTCATTCTTGGATCGTAGGCCAACCAAGTGTCTTTTATGATGATTTCACTTGCAAAGCAAACAAGACCCCTGGATTGTTGTCACACCAATTAACCCGAGGGGAAGAGTCTATGGTAGTTCTTCTGAAGTTGATCCTCCATTACAACCGACCATAGTGGGTCATTTAGGAGAAGTGGATGTTTCATTGGACGTGGAGTTAGTTGTAGATTTAACAGAAGATGTAGATAATGTTGTACATGAAGATTCAGAAGAAGAGATTGGAGAATTTGAAAAAGGATCTGATTCCGACACTGAGGACTCGACCGAATCCGAAAAAAACATTTTAAAAAATCCAAAGTATTTTTAAGGATTTCAATTTTCAAAATGTTTTTAAAGATTTCAAATTTCAAAGTATTTTTAAGAATTTCAAATTTCTATGTGTTTTAAAGATTTCAAAGTGTTTTTAAAGATTTCAAATTTCAAAGTGTTTTTAAATATTACAAATTTCAAAGTGTTTTTAAAGATTTCAAATTTCGAAGTGTTTTAAAGATTTCAAATTTCAAAGTGTTTTTAAAACTTACAAATTTCAAAGTGTTTTGAAATATTTCAAATTTCAAAGTATTTTAAAGATTTCAAATTTCAAAGTATTTTTAAAGATTACAAATTCCAAAGTGTTTTTAAAGATTTAAAATTTCTAAGTGTTTTAAAAATTTCAAATTTCTAAGTGTTTTAAAAATTTCAAATTTCAAAGTGTTTTTAAAGATTACAAAGTTCAAAGTGTTTTAAAGATTCCAAATTGCAAAGTGTTTTTAAAGATTACAAATTTCAAAGTGTTTTTAAAGATTTAAAATTTCTAAGTGTTTTAAAGATTTCAAATTTCAAAGTGTTTCAAAGATTTCAAATTTCAAAGTGTTTTACAGATTTCAAATTTTAAAGTGTTTTTAAAAATTACAAATTTCAAAGTGTTTTTAAATACTTCAAATTTCAAAATAATTTTAAAATAATTTTTATTTTTTTTTGTGGTCGGAATTCCGTCGGAAATCTGTTGGAGGCCGCCAAAATTTTAAACCTCGTTCAGGGTTTGATGCAAAATCATATTTTTGAAGTTCAAATCGATAAAAAAGCTCTTATAACACGTTTAAAACTAAAACAAACATGAATACTCTTATATAGAACCATAAAAATCAAAATTGTTCAAAATTTTACTTATTCAAGAAACGTCTATTATTATAGGAAACTCATATGGTTCAGAAAAAACCTTTCGGTTTAGGAACTCTTCCCCAAACCCAAGAAATGTCTTTCCCATACGTTTCAAACTCGGATCCGAGTTGCGCGAAGACACCAATGCACAACTCAAACAAATGAACGCGTTTCTTAGGACCTGTTTTTTGGATTTTCCAGGAACGGGATGATCGGGAGACGCATCGGGATCGGGAGACGCATCAGGATCGGGAACAACGGGAGAACATGCGGGTACTTAGTTTTTTTAAAAATTTTAAAAATAAATTGTTTTTTTTATTTTGTGGTTATTTTTAATTTTCTGTTTTTTATTTTTTCGTTTTTTTTAATTAATTTTTTTTTACTTCTTCGGCAATTCCGTTGAAAAACGGTCGGATATTTTAATAATTTAAAATATTAAATTAAATAAAGTCGTCGAAAAACGGTCGGAATTGTTTCCGTCGGATATTTTTTTTTAAAATTACTTATTTTTATTTCCAACGGAATTCTGACGAAAATATGGTCGGAGGTATTTCTGACGGAAATCGGTCGGAACTAAAAAATTAGTTTTTAAAATATCGGTCGGAATTTCGTTGGAATATTTGATTCCGAAATTTGGTCAGAAAAATTTCATATATCCGACCACAATGTCGTCGGAAAGCAGTCGGAATTTTTGACAGATATTTGTGGTCGGAAATTTCCGACCGATTTCCGAATAAATCCAATTTCTGACCATCTCCACCCGACCCGATAATTTCCGTCGGAAATCGTGATTTTTGACCGATTTCCAACCGTTTTTATAATACGAAAATATGTGTTTTCTTGTAGTGTATATAGATTGAAACCTGAAGTGAGAAACATTTTATTCAGATGGGTAGCATCCGATGTTAAGTTTCATGATGGATATGTATCTAAGCTATCTGCGTGTGTTGGAATGGGCAAAAAATTCCAGGTATGAAAAGTCATGTATTTATGCAACTACTATTGCCATTTGCCTTTGATGAACTGCTCTTAGAAATGACACACTTATCAATTGCAGGTATATATCTTTGAATTCCGTGCAGAAGGTATATATATATTGTACTGATGAATTAATGTCGTAGAAGGGGTACCTGGTATATTTTACCCAATCAGAAGAGTTGGCGGTAAATAGAAAGAAGCTTGGTGGACAAGTGATAAAGATTGACACAATGCACATACTTACATCCTCCTAAATTCTAAATATGCACGACATTTCAAGATTGACCCAATGATCATATATTTACTTTATATTTAAAATTAATAGACATATATAAGTATGATTTAAATATTAATTAAGTTTTGAATCAGCGTTTTTGAGGAACAAGTGGAGGAAGCGTATCCAGCAGGACTTACGAAAGACGAACTTACTGCTATTAAAGAACGCGATTTTGCCCCATGGTTAAAATTACAAATCGATTATGGTGACGAGAATTATCCGGTTTGGTTTCGCAAGTTCATACAATGACCGCTAGGTAAGATCACAACTGCACCTTATATTTCACGCGTGGTTACGTCTTTCACCCAATTATTCGATTTTTTTATGGGATTCTGATGGATATTATTGAGGTCCAATATCTGGGACTAGTTATTTTACGAAACAAATTGTTCAAATGTGAGTGGTTCGATCCTACACTTGGTCGTGGTGTTCGATACAACAAATTCGGTGTCACCGACGTCAACCAATCGCGACGATATCGGAAATTCTAACCATTTATTCTCGGATCGCAAGCTGAGAAAGTCACATTCATTCCGTATCCACGCGTTAAAACAAGTGGTATATCTTGGAGTGCAGTTATTCGAGTGGTTCCTAGAGGTTTAATTGTCGGTGTTGATTAAATTCCTCGAAACAAGACGTAATTGGTGGTGCAATCATACCAACTAATCAATCCACCGAGGATGTATACCTAGTTGACCCTAAGAATCAAGAAGACGAAAACAATGAATTTACCGTAAGTAGTGAAATTGAGTCATATGAATCTGAGAATGAATAAAAAGGATAAAATGTTGTTTACATTTTCAATAAACCACGATTTTATGTCTAACATAAAATCGAAGTTGTATTTTTTTAATAAAAAAAAAATTGCAACGGATTTGCAAGGATTTAACAACAAAATTGAAAGGATTTACCGGTTGTCGCTATATTGTTATAAAATCGTCGTTAACCTACAAATCGTCGCAAATTCGTTGTTATTTCGAAGCAAAAGGTTTCTCATCCAAACCCCTAAAAATCATTATACAGGTTAATCCTACGATTGTTTACAACAATCCACTTGTAAAAACAATGCATACAATGGATTTTTTTTAAAAAAAATCAAAAATTTAAACTTATAAATATACATAATATCAAAACAATCTTTAAACTAGTATATGTATTATACTTTAAAGTTTTCAATAGTTGCTTTTTAATATATATTTTTTTAAATGTTATTTTGAACATCATAGATACACTAATTTATTCATAATTTATTTTGATATCAAATATATTTAGATGCTTTATATGTTTAGGGGTTCAAATGAGGGTTAAATTATTAGATTTTGCTATGACTTAGCGACGAATCGTCGCTAATTCGTCGCTAAATATTGATTTGCGACGTATTAGTGACGATTCGTCGCTAATTTGTCGCAATGTAGCACCTCGTACTAATCTGAGGTCGATGTACTACTCTGACATAAGTACGAGGACACGCGTCAAATGTACTACATTAGCGACAAATTAGCAACAATTCGTCTCAAAATTGTTGACCTTTGAGTGGACAATTTGTCGGTTGACGGAACTTGAAAATTTAATTTTGCGACGAATTGTACAGATGACTGAGACCTAGCGCCTAGCGGATAACTCGAGGATTAATCGGGGGTTAATCGATCGGGGATTACTTTTCATATAATTTTAATTAATTTTATTTTTAAAATAATTATTATATAGATATATATATATATATATATATAATATATTATGCTAAGTTTACCAATCTGTAGCTTAGTCTAGTGGTTTATGTCTCATTCTTCGAACGGTACAATCACGGTTCGAAGGCCAAAGAGTCTATTTTTGGTGATTTATCTATTTTTCGCTTTAAAGAAGTAAAAGACCAAAATACCCCCGTCTTCAACCTTTTAGATCTGCGATTTTTTTAAACCTAATAGCCGTATTTTGCATTTGTTAATGTTTTCTTCATGTTGGTTTGGTACTTTTGGAACGTTTAACCTAAATAAGATAGATATAGGATATAACATCGGATTTTGAAACTAAAAACTATTAAACAAATCGTTTACGAAATTTTCTAATTTATTGAACCGCCTAGGCTAAAATCGCCACGGCTCTTGCCCGTCGAGCGGTTTTTCGGTGAGTACACGGCCGCGGAGGCCGCGTTTTAGAACGGTGGTTATAAATATATTAATATAAAGATCATGTTTTGAGAAAGAGAGGCTAGAAATATATTAATATAAAGATCACTTTTAAATTCATTTTAAAAAATGTGTTTCTCAAATAATAATATAAAGATGATATATTTTGAGAAAGAGAGGCTAGAAAACTTTTAGGCCTACTCCCTCTTAAAAATCAATGGTTTTATTATTTTCTGTGTAGTATGGTTATTTTTCGCCTAATTCTATTTTATGCTTAATTCGATAATTTACTTAAAATCTTATTTATTGATTAACTACGTATCATGACCAACTAAAATCTATAAAAAGTTTGATAATATTTATAATCTATATGTCAATTTGATTACAATAGTTTCTTCAACTAACATTTACCTTAATAAAAACTTAATTTTTATATTTATAAATTCGTAAAACTTAAAAAACCTTATAAATATAGGATGTAACTGTATTAATAGCGCAAAATTATTTTATAATAAATCCCCAATTTTCTCTTATGCGGTGGGCCTGCTCAAAATTATAGTTCGACTAGTGCATAACGATTTTTTAAACAGAGAATAATAGATGTTGATTGAAGAATATACAAGATAAATTACCATGGATCTATTATTTTTTGAAATTGTGTTGTCTCGTCCAAATTATAAAATAACACTACAAGATTCTACGCAATTTACGACGAAATATTTACAACGATTTATTTCGTCGTAAATTTAGGACAATATTACGACGATTTAACAACGAATATATATAGTTGTAAAATCGTCATAAAAGAACAACAAATGTTGTCGTCGTTAATTCGTGGTAAAAGTACGACGATTTAGGCACGATTTTCCAAATATTTTCTGAATCGTCGTTAAATCGTCGGCAATTCCCAACGAATTTACGAGAATCACCTTGAACTGAAAGTATCGTTGTAAAATTGTCGTTAATGTACAACGATTTTACAACTTATGTATTTTGGACATTTTAACAACGATTTTGCAATGTAGGTGAAAACGTATATTTACTGCTACACCTAATTTTTTACAACTTTCATTTTAGTAGTTCAATCGTTGTACATTAGTTGTAAATCCTTTGTTAAATGCAATAGTTGTAAATTAGTAGTTAAATTTCGTTGATAAAAAGTTGGTAAATTTTCAGAATTCCTATAAATACATCCTCACCTCTCACCAAAAATCACACCACAAATCATATCTCTTTGTCTAAAGAAAAAAAACTCACTTTCTTTCCAAAAAAATGTCCGAAGGCGATATCTACGAAATCCGGAAGTGGTTGTACATACATCGAGGCGATGACGGATCGGTGACACGAGAGTTCCTCGACGTGGTTGAAATACTCATGCAGCAGGCCACAAATCAGATGCGAAAGCCTAGAGAGGTGACCCACCCATCAGATGCGAAAGCATGGAAACACTTTAACTCGGTATACCCTGATTTTTCTAGGAGAAAAGGTAACGTCTACCTTGGTCTATGTACAATTGGATTTAGTCCATTTGGTATGTCAGGTAGGCAGTATTCTTTGTAGTCCGTCATTGTCACCCCTTATAACCTCCCACCAGAGATGTGTATGCAAAGGAAATTTTTATTTCTAAGTATATTACACTACAAGAAAAATTAGATATCACCACGACAAAGCCACATAATAATCGTGGCCAAATGGAATATAGCCACAAATTTGCCACGGAAAGCCACAAAAAAATATTAAAAGTTATGTGGCTAAATCGTGGCTTTCTGTCGTAAATTAGCCACGATTTTGCCACGACAAAGAGTCGTGGCAAAAGTTTACCACAAAATAGCTATGAATATAACATTAAATGATTGTCACGAAAACATTTGTGGCAATTCCGTGGCAAATCTGATGTCGGCAAGCCAAATGGGTCTGTGCGATACGTCCAATCATTTTAAAAATTGCCAGTATAATAATTTTGAAATAGCAATGGATTAGATCCGTGGCTAATATGTGGCTTCGTGTAAAGATATCTCACGGTTCTTCTTCCTTCTCCATTGGTAAAACACAAGCTAAAACGGTTTTTCCCCGTCTCATCGTTTTCTTCATTTAATTTTGCGATTTTGAAGAGTTCATAATGTCAGATTTCTTTCGTTCTAGAGAGTGGATGGATCGACATATTGATCCTATGAGAGATTGTGTTTCTGAAGAATTTGGAGAGGGTATTAATATGTTCATTGCTATTGCTTCCAACCAACAATCATATCAAGAGCGTGGTATTATGCCATGTCCGTGTTCTCGGTGCCAAAATTTGAAGCAACGTGATGCATTTACAGTTTCGAAACACCTCTATAGGGTCGGTTTTAAGAGAAACTACTATGTTTGGACGAGTCAATAATCTACTCGAAGAAGAAGCTTTGAATGTTCATGACGAGCCATATGGTGATGTTAACATGGGAGAAGAAGGATATCCAACCGAAGATGTTGTTTCAAAAATTCATGAAGAGGAGCCAAACAACGATAACATTTATAGAGCATTTGAAGCAGCTAGTGAACCCCTTTATGATGGTTGTCTTGAAGGAATTTCTCAGTTTTCCTTGGCGTCGGAAGTGATGGGCATAAAGACGAAGCATAATTTGGCCGAGAGTTGTGTAGATGACATAACACGATCATTCAAGCGGATTCTTCCACAACCCAATAGAGCTCCGGGATCATATTATGAGACGAAGAAGCTGACGCGTTCGTTAGGAATGTCGGTTCACAAGATTGATGTGTGCGAGGACAACCGCGTGATTTTTTGGAAGGGCGAAGATCGTAACCTTTTACAATGTCGGTTTTGTAAGAAGGATCGATATCATACCAACAAAGGAAGAAGAAAGAACATACCTAAGCAGAGAATGTTTTATCTACCTATTGCGGATCGGCTAAAACGATTATACCAAGCCGAGGGAACAACTTCCCATATGCACTGGTACACAAAACACGAGTCTCTTGAAGGAGAAATGAATCACCCATCAGACGGAGAGGCTTGGAAGCATTTTAATGGGGTATATCCTTATTTTAGTTTAGAGAGTCGGAATATCTATCTAGGATTAGCAACGGATGGATTTAATCCAATATGAATGAATGGTGAGGCACACTCGTTTTGGCTGGTTATAGTAACTCCCTACAATTTACCTCCTGGTATGTGCATGAAGAGGGAGTTTTTCTTTCTAGCGGTTCTGGTTCCGGGACCTAAACATCCGAAGAAAAGTCTTGACATATATCTCCAACCATTGATCGAAGAGTTGCAACTCTTATGGAGCGAAGGTGTGCGTGCTTATGATGTTTCTCGGAATCAGAATTTTACAATGCGAGCTGCGTTGATGTGGACGATAAGTGATTTTACAGCTTATGGAATGGTTTTTGGGTGTACAACGCATGGTCGATTAGCATGTCCATATTGTCAAGAAGAAACATAATCGTTTTAGTTACCACATGGAAGAAAACATAGTTGGTACGATTGTTACCGAACATTTTTAGCTCATGATCATGCTTATCGGCGTAATACCAAAGCTTTTAGGAAAGGCAAGACATTTCGAGGTAACCCTCCATAGTGGTTGACGGGTTATGAAGTTTTGACTGAAAGGATAGACACCATTGATGGATTAGAGAAAACAGTCGATTGTAGAGGAAAAGGACTTGAGAAACCAAGTCGAACAATCGATACTTATGGTGAGTACCATAATTGGCATAAGAATAGTATATATTGGGACTTGCCTTATTGGGAAAATCTTCTTCTTAGACACAATCTCGACATCATGCACATCGAGAAGAATTGTTTCGACAATCTCATCCACACCGTTCTGAATATGAAGGGGAAGACGAAGGACAATATAAAATCAAGATTGGATCTTCCGACAATATGCACAAGACCAGATTTATAGGACCAAGCTGATGGAAAAATTCATGTTCCACTATTTAGATTAACGAACGCATTGAAGCGAAAGTTTCTCTCGTGGTTGAGAAATAACATCATATTATTGGACGGATATGCTTCTAATTTTGCTCGATGGGTTGACGAGAGCAATGGAAAACTATCGGGGTTGAAAATCCATGATTCCCATGTGATCATGCAACGCCTACTTCCATTTGCGATGCTAGAACTTTTGGATAACAACGTGCACAAGACAATTTCAGGTATGTGAACTTTGTTTTTTAGTAAATGGTTAATGATAACATTATAATTTTTCTAATTAAAAGGATGTTGAACAATTGCAGAGATTGTAGTGTTTTTTTCGAGATATATCTCGCCAAAATGTTGCGAGTTGAGGATGTGGTTGTATTGAAGGATAACATTGCAATCAAATTGTGTAATTTGGAGAAGATTTTTCCACCTTCGTTCTTTGATGTCATGGAACATTTATCCATGCACATCTCGTATGAAGCCGCCTTAGGTAGGTGTGCGGTATATATGGATGTATCCATTTCAGCGATACATGTCTCACCTGAAAAAGAAAGTTAAGAATAAGGCACATATTGTAGGTTCCATTGTTGCGCAATGTGTCTAAGAAGAGATTTCTTATGCAGCGATCAATTACTACATGAATACTGAAGAGGCAATCAATGATGGTCCCGGAGAAATTCAGTTTGCATATGATGATTACCTGTGTGTGTCGAGAATCTTTCATCATATCGGCCGTGTAAGCGGAAAACGTATAGATGGGTGGCTAGAAGATTCAAATTACAACATCATCCAAACATTCATGTTGCTTAATTGTGAAGAATTTGCGACTTATGAGAAGTAAACAAGTAGATGGTAAAATTTGTTTACTTTTTAACGCTTTATTTGGATTCTAAAACGCTAAGTATTGCAAATTTTTTACAAGATGTTTGAGGAAGCAATGAGGTTGAGTATACCAGATATTACATATGATGATTTGGGTAGAGCTAAATACGTCCATTATGCAAAATGGTGTAGGGACTCCGTGAGTACTATATACTATAATGATGCCTCTATATCAAGTATTTGAAATAAATTAATGTGTATTTTACTATTTTTGCAGATTAATGAAGCGAGTCGGAAGTATGAATTTTCGTTGTGGATGTTGGAATTTATACAAGGTCCGATGAACAGTTACTCATCATGGCCAATGTATTTCACTTGTGGATACCATTTCCACAACCACACACATGGGCATGATAAAAGAACTCAAAACTATGGAGTTGTGGTACGAGGTACGACATAAACTACTTATTACGGTCTTATCGAAGAGATAATGAAGATCACGTATCGCGGTGGAGTTGGTCTTAAAGAAATAATCTTCAAATGCAATTGGTTTGACAACACAGACGGTACCGAATTGCGTAGACACTCGTTCGGTTTAGTTGATGTAGCCCCGCGTAGACGCTACGAGAAGTATGACCCTTTCGTTTTAGTTGGTCAATGTGACCAAGTGTGTTTCATTCCGTATCCCCGTGTATCTGTCTCGACAACAAATGATTGGGGGGCATGCACTAAAGTTATGCCGAGGGGTTACCGCGAGAATGACGAAATCGCTTTGACAGCCCTACAGGATGATACATTCGTCGACCTCGTTGTTCCTAGTGCGATGATTCGAGTAACAAGACATGTCGTTGATGACAATGTTTCTGAATATGATGATTTGGATGATGCATAGCCTTTGGACTACGAAAATGTTGAAGACGATGTTGCGGGACAATCCTTAGAGGATCCTGAATCGGATACTTCAACTTATTCTGAAGATTAATAAATTTGAGGGTTAATAATGTTTAATATTTTGAATCATGTTTTATTATATATTTTCGAACTTATTTGTATTTTAATTTAAAACTTCCGGTACAATAATGTTATGTTACATGCTTGGTTTTTATTTTTGCAAACTTGGGTATACTTAGACACAATACAATCCATATTCAGAAAACCAAAACTAAATAGTCACGGATAGCCACGGATGTAATCGTGGCTGTTACAAAACGGTGCCTCGATGTATCTGGACACGATATGGATAAGATTCAGACAAAATTAGCCACGCATGGTCATGATAATAGTCGTGGCTAAGGCTATGAAATAGTCACGGTAGAAACCGTGACTAAACCAAAATATCAAAATTTCATCAAATTGATGGGTTTTAAATCTAATTTCTCAAACACATCTTAACATATTCACATCTACAATACAATGGAACCTAATAAATTTAAAAATATATAAAATATAACTCAATATAAGCATTACATGCTACCATGATCACTTATATCAATGTTCTTCATTAACTTACATACACTAATACTAAGTATTTGGTTTATATAAAGGTTTTTAATTTTTTCTTAAACACATTCAATTTACTCATTGTTTTGATGTAACACATTCATATCAATCATGTATCAAGTACTTAAAACCTTCTAAAATCTATACCCTAAAAAAATTACCCTAAACCCTACATCTATGTATAACCACGAATTGGTCACGTTTATTTTCGTGGCTAACGAAACTCTTAAGTGTCATCCACGGTTTATCCGTGGCTTATTCGTAGCTATAACTTAATATAGCCACGATATAGCCACGTTTATACTCGTGGCTATACAAATTTTTTCAACCGATATAGTCACGGTTTATCCGTGGCTTAATCGTGGCTATAACTTAAAATAGCAACGTTTCAAGTCGTGGCTTTACAAAGTGTTCAATCGATATGTTATTTAAAATTCCCTAAGTGTGAGCCACAATTTATCCGTGGCTTATTCGTGGCTATAACTTAACATAGCCACGTTTCTACTCGCGACTATACAAATTGTTCAATAAATGTATTATATAAAATTGACCAAGTGTTAGCCACGATTTTTCTGTGGCTTATTCGTGGCTATATCTCAAAGCATAGCCACAATATAACCACGTGTTTGTTCCTTGGCTACATAATTCATTTCAATATTGGACCAAATCGTTAATTAATGAGCCTAATTATATCGACCCATATTTAATTATAGCTACGGACAGTCACTGATATATATGTGGCTAAGTTGTTTTACCCTAATTCATCGCGAAAGTAGATCTCATTTTCCATCCGCCTCTTTTTTCTCTCTCTCTCTCTGTCTCTCTATCTCTCCGGCGATTGATCGGAAAACCCTGTCAAACCGGTAAGTTTCCTTCATTTCTCCTAGATTTCTTCTTCTCCCTCTCTTTATTTCTCTTTGGTGTCATCTTTGAACCGATTCGTTTTCGAAATCGATATCTCTTTTCACCTTTATCCGATTTCATCTTTTATAATGATTCGTTTAGGGTTTTGTTTTAGGGGTTTTGTTGCGGATTATATGGGGTTTTTTATTCGATTCTCGTGGTTTTGTTTTGGGGTTTTGTTTTTGGGGGTTTCTTTTTATGGTTTCGTTTTAAGGTTTCGTATTTGGGGTTTCTTTTTGGGGGTTTTGTAGCGGATGTAGTGGGGTTTTGTTTTGTTCTCGGTGGTTTCTTTATTGGGGGGTTTCTTTTAGGGTTTTTAGGGTTTTATTTTGGGGGTTTCGATTTAGGGTTTCATTTTAGGTTTTCGTTTGATTCTGATATATGCGATTGAGACTTAGTATATAGCTTATGTGTGCGATTGAGACTTCGTATATATCTTGTGTTGACATAGTTTCTTCTCTTTTTAGGTTTGGCATCGATCCTGAAGTGAACAGAACATTAAGGAACACTTGACAGTCCAATTATATGGGAGCTTGGTGGAATTGGTCTATGGTTCCATATGAGAAGGCAGAGGAATGGTGGCAAGACTTTGTGGTAAGTGATTCCATTTGCTTTTAACTTTTGTACATTTATATTAGATACTTGTCGATGTGTTGTTTTTTCCCTTTTCAGCAAGCGTACTACTGGTCTCCTACTCACCATGAGGCTGTCTACTTCATGTGGAAGAAGGAGTGCATGGAGTCCATCTGGGACCGAGTCAGCAAGAAGAAGAGAAATAAGAAGAAGCCATAATACGTTTCAGACGCGGCTTGGGCGGAGATGCAGGAGTTGTGGGATACTGAGGGGTGCCAAAAGAAGTCCAAGACAAACTCGAAGAACCGGATGTCAGATCTTGATGGTCTAGGTGTGCACAAGCATTATGTTGGACCCGTGAGTTTTGCAAGGATCGGCTACAACATGGTAACATGAATCCTCTCTAATCTATAGTTTCTATTTAGGTTGTGGTTAGGTTTGGTTAGGTTTGGTTTAGGTATTTGTTGTTGTTGTTGTTCTGTTGCTATATACTTTGTTTGGTTAGGTTTGGTTAATTGTTGCAGCTTTGTTTATTATACTTTGCTTAGGTTTAGTACTTGTTAAATTTTTGCTTTGACATGGTAATATGAACTCTCTCTATTATGTTTGTGGTTGCTTTGTTTATTATTCTGCTTTGACATTGTTGTTGCTTTGACATTGTTGTTACTTTGTTTATTATTCTTTCCTTAGGTTTAGTACTTGTTATATTTTTTATGTTTGTTTGCGTATTTGTTGTTGTTGTATCCTATTGTTGCATCTTTGTTTATGTTCAACCTACGTTTCGTTCTTGTCTAGTTTTTTGCATTGTTTAGGTTTGTTTTTGTTTTGGTTTGCAATTGAGTTGATTGAAATGTTTCGCATAAGCAAAAGGCATGTGGTGTTGAACCAGGCTTCACTGAACTCGTCCGTACGCAGAGATGGCACCTTCGTGGACCGTCGGGCAGAGGCTATAGTCAATGAAGTCGAGGCTGTCGCTTCTTCACAGGTCACATAAGATGATGAGACATCTCCTTCCCCTCAGCTTATCAACAAGGCCTATTTGGAGGTAAGTATTTGTTCATTGCTTTCCTTACTATAGTAATTTATAAAATAGTTTATACCCTATACTAATTGTTTTGTGACTGTATTTGCAGCGGGTCAAACCAAATCGAGGTCGTATCTACGGCCTCGGAAGTAAGCAGTTTGAAGTGTTTGAACCCTCAGAGCCAGTGGCATATTGTCTTGCGCGAAGTGTGAGCACTGATTTTCGTGTGGAAACCCTCGAGACTACGGTTTCAGCCATTCTCGAGTCGCAGAAGGCCTTGCTAGACTCGCATAAAGTAATTCTCACTACTCTCGGGATCGATCGAGAGACGAACCAGCCCTTTGCGACCCCTTCTCCACATGCTGCAGCCTCGAACTCAATGCCTCAGACTAGTCCCAACCTTGCTGCTCAAAGCGTTAATCTTGAACAAGTTAACCGCGAGGAAGGAGATGTCCAAGAGAAAGAAGATGATGGTGAGGGTGGTCATGTGCCTGCTGGTGAGGTTGATGGTGAGGATGATTGTTATGAGGATGATGATAATGATGAGAATGAGGGTTGTTTGGTTAGAAAAACTTTGTTTTGAATGGTTAAAAAAACATGTATTTTGGTTTCATATAACTTTTTTCGTTTCTAAATATTAAATACATGATCATATTATGATCATGTTTTGTTTAATACAATGTTTTTAATTATGTTTTGGTTATATAATTAAGCAGGTTAAATTTAAATAATAATTATTTTAAAAAAAAAACAAGAAAGCCTCGGAATAATCTGTGGCTAGTAAAGTGTAGCCACAATTTGCTACGAAATTTATCATAGCCAAATAGCCACGGAAGCTACGAATTAACCCGTAGCTATGTAGCCACGACAAGCTACATATCAAATCCATATCTAAGTAGCCACGACTTGCTACGGAAATATCCGTAACAAAACTTTCCACGAAAAGCCACGAATATATTCGTGGCTGGTGGCCACGAATATGTCACGGCTATGATCGTGGCTAACAATCCATGGAAAAGCCACGAATATATAAGTGGCAAATCAGCCACGGATAGTCATGAAATAAACCGTAGTTATGCAGCCATGATTAGCTACGTATACATTCGTGGCAAAGGTAGCCACGAATGAGCCACAAATTGTATCGTGGCTACCATTGCCACAAATTATCAATGGTAAATCCGTGGCTAATGCTTATGTGGAAATATGTGGCTTTTTCGTGGCTCAGTAGCCACGAATAGCCACGAATATGGCACAACTACGACGCTATAGCCACGCTTTTATGTCGTGGCTTTCCGTGGTTGTGGACCCATATAGCCACAAATATAACATCATAGCCACGACTTCTGCCGTGGCTATACGGTCTTTTTCTTGTAGTGTTAGTCCCTGGACCAAAAAGATTCCTTGATGTATTTCTACAGGATTTGGTGGAAGAGTTGAAGGAGTTATGACATACCGGAGTAAAGACTTACGATTGTTCGAGGAAACAGAATTTACAATGCGTGCAGCTTCTCCTATGGACGATCAACGACTTTCCCGCCTACAGAATGTTGCAAAGCTGGACTACACCCGGACGACTCTCTTGTCCGTACTGCATGCATCACACTGACGCCTTCCAATTGAAGAATGGAAGGAAAACAAGTTGGTTCGATTGTCACCGTCAATTTCTTAGTCTGCGCCACCCCTATCAGAAAAACAAACGAATGTTTAAGAAGAACAATGTAGTTCGGATCCTCCACCGGTGTATATATGGGCGAACAAGTTGAGCCGCATATGGATCATTACTTTGCGAATTACACAGTTCCATGTGGAGGAAACTGGCATGTCCCGCCTAATCTGCCTGATGGTTATCTTCCAGAACACAACTGGCATAAGAAAAACATTTTCTGGGAGCTCCCATACTGGAAAGATCATCTATTCCGACACAATCTCAACGTGATGCACATAGAGAAGAATTTTTTCGATAACATTATGAATACTCTTTTGAATGTGCAGGGATAGACAAATGACAATTTTAAATCACGTTTATTATAAAAATTAACGGATTTACCCACGAAATATTTCGTGGGAAATCGTGGGTTTTAACTTATACCCACGAAATTAATGGTGGATATACGTCGCTATTCTTTAATTACCCACAAAATTTTTCGTGGGTAAACGTGGCTATTTTTAATTACCCCCAAAAACCCACGATTTTTTTCGTGGGTAGCTTTATCTTCTTCGCAGAACCATTTCTTTCTCCTCCATTCATCCTCTTCGACGAAAATCTTGAAATCGCCGGCGAATCTTCTGTCCACCACCGGCGACTGTTACTCTTCACCCACATCTCTAATCCTCAAGTAAATCCTCTCTAATCCACATCTTTATTATATGGTTTTAGGATTTCTCAAATTTACTTATAGATTTGGTTTTAGGATTCCTCAAAATTAGCTATTTAATTTATGTCATAGATTTGCCATAGATTTGCCTTACATTTGGGTACTTTGTTTAAAACTTGCCTTAGATTTGATTTGGCTTTATGCCTTAGATTTGATTTGGTGTTATACCAAAATTGTATAATTGGAAAAACTTATCAAATACACCTTTTACATAACTGTACTTTTGTTTAATTTGATACAATATAATTATGGATCATGCAAGTAGTTTCATTCCTTATAATGATGTGTTGATAACTCGTTTTCGTTTATACAAAAGGAAAATTGATAACTCGTTTTCATTTTGAAGAAGGAAAACGATGTATTGATAACTCGTTTTCATTGCTTAAGACAAATTATATATGTATTGTTGTTGTGCATGTAGTTATGTCTTTGTCTAGAGGGACCTACTCAATTTCAAGCGGATCTCATTTGATATCCCAAAGTCTGTCTGGGGTGCTTCTTTAGAGTATCGTTACCGTTTACAAGGGGTATACTAAGCCCCTACTAGGAGATCAAAGCCTGTCCTCCATCACTATAAGGAAAACGAAGGACTATGGTAATCATCTTACATTTTTACAAAGTTTAATGTTTTCGTGTTTACAAATTGATTTCTCATATTTTGAAAATAAATTTTAGTTTTGGGAATGATGACTCGGTCATCAGTTCTATTAGACGCATATGGCAATGTAATTTTTGGGGTCCCTGGAATATTTGGAGCGACGTGAAAAAAAAACAATCCAAAAAAATTCTGAGTTGGTGGGGTAAATTTGTGGTAAGTTAATTTTTTAAATATTTAAACGTTTATTTTCTTTTACTAACATTTTATATTAACAATGGTGGTTGTGAGTTGGAGCAAAACTATTACTAGGATCCCGTCTTCGAGGACATCGTCTTTTATGAATGGAAGGAAAAGGCGAAGTTAAGAATCGGCGAAGAGATTAGTAGGAAGCATCGGGAGGGAGTGAAACCCTCATATATTAGCGATGACGACTCGACAATTCTTTTGGAAAGGTGGAAAACCGAGAAAGCCATTAACAAGAGTCGAAGGCAGCAACCAGCCGTAAAACAAAGATAGATGGCATTGCAATGCACAAACACAAGTGCCGACCCCGCATCTTTCTCAAAGGTTAACTATCAATTGGTAAGTTTAATCCATACATTAATTTACTAATATATTTATTGTTGACTAAATTGTGTAAATAATATTTTTTTAAATGCAGAAGGAGAAGACCCAGGGATCCTAGGAACATTCCATTCTTGATTTGGTGAATAAGACACATAGACGCGCGGATGGCACTTACGTCGATCCGATCATTAAAGGACTTGTGAAGGAGGTTGAAGAGGAGGCTTTTCAGCAGCAAGATTCGTCGGGCACGGCTTTTTCAACAAGTGCTTCTCCTCGGGAACTCATTAACCAATTATATATGGAGGTAAATTTTTTCATTTTGTATGTTGAGACATTAAATATTTAATGTTTAAACATGCAGAAGGTCAAACCCAAATATGGACAGGCCTACGGCGTCGGCAGTGCAAGAACGCAGTTCTATCACCCTCCCATCCATCATCCGTCGAGCACACAACAAGATTTCCAAAATGAGCTCAATGATATCAAGGACCAGATGGGTACCTTGTCGGGGAAGATATATCTCATTATGGAGAAGCTACTTGGAAGCATCAGTTCACAGAGGACGAGTCAACCCGACCACTTGGATACAAGCCAACTACACAATTTTGGCTTCGACTTATCCCGGAGCAATAGAATGTTTTATATTCATGTTTTTTTTTTAATTTTAAAATTTTTGCGATGATAAAATTTTTTATTTTATGTAAAGTATTGTATTTCTATTTCAATATTTAGTTCGGTATTAAATTTAATTATATAAATTTATAAATTGTAACAACAAATTTGAAAATAAATATTATAAATAAAAAAATAATATTGTGCTTACCCACGAAAAATTTGGTGGCTATTTTGTGGGTAAATTTTTACCCACGAATTTTATAGTGGCAATTCGAGGGTAATTTCCCACGAAAAAACGTGGCAATACGTGGTTAATTACCCACGAAATATTACGTAGGTGTTCGTGTCTTGTCCCACGAAAACCCACGAAAAACACTCAATGTTACCCTCGAAAGCTTCGTGGGTATAACATGTTTTTTTACTAGTGTGAAACACTAATAAGCACTCTTCTTGCCTAAAATTGGTTTAGATTTGTAGAAGCGCGTTGTTAGATTATTTATAAGTTCGTGAAACATGTACAAATATTATTGAGACACTTATTGGCACTTATCTTTTTTAAAAATTGGTCTAGAGTTGTAGAAAACGTGTTGTTAGATGTTTCATAAGTTGTTGAAGTTTGTACCAAGATCATTAAGGCACTTATAAGCTATCATCTTGCTTAAAAGTTGGTTTAGAGTCATAGAAAACACGTTGTTAGATATTTCATAAGTTCGTGAAACTTATACAAAGATCATTTAGGCACTAATAAGAACTCATCTTGTTTAAATTTTTGTTTAGAATCATAGAAAACGCATTGTTAGATGTTTCATAAGTTTGTGAAACTTTTACAAAGATCATTAAGGAACTTATAAGCACTAATATTTCTTAAAACTTAGTTTAGAGTCATAGAAAACATGTTGTTATATGTTTCATAAGTTCGTGAAACTTGTACAAAGATCATTGAGGCACTAATAAGAACTCATCTTCCTTAAAACTTGGTTTAAATTTATAGAAAACCAGTAGTTAGGTGTTTTATAAGTTCGTGAAACATCTACAAAGATCATTGAGGCAACAATAAGAACTCATATTTCTTAAAACTTGGTTTAGATTAATAGAAAACCCGTTGTTATATGTTTCATAAGTTCGTGAAACTTGTATAAAGATCATTGAGGCAATTATAAAACCCTAATATTTCTTCAAAATTGGTTAATAGTCGTAGAAAACGCATTGTTAGATGTTCAGAAGTTCGTGAAACTTGTTTAAAGATCATTGAGGCACTTATAAGAACTCATCTTGCGTAAAACTTGGTTTAGAGTTGTAGAAAATGTGTTTTTAGATGTTTCTTAAGTTCGTGAAACTTGTATAAAGATCATTGAGACACTTATAAGCTATTATCTCTCTTAAAATTTTGTTTAGAGTCGTAGAAAACACGTTGTTCGATATTTCATAAGTTCGTGAAACTTGTGCAGAGATCATTTAGGAACTAATAAGAACTCATCTTGCTTAAAACTTGGCTTAGTGTAGAAGGAAAGGCGTTGTTAGTTGTTTCATAATTTCTTGAAACTTGTACAAAGATCATTGGGTTCTTATAAGCACTCATCTTTCTTAAAACGTAGTTTAAATTCGAAGAAAACGCGTTGTTAGATGTTTCATAAGTTTGTGAAACTTGTTTAAAGATTATCGAGACACTTATAAGCACTCATCTTTCTTAAAACTTGATTTAGAGACGTAGAAAACGCGTTGTACGATGTTTCTTAAATTCGTGAAACTTGTAGAAAACATCATTGAGGCAATTATAAGCAATAATCTTGCTTCAAAATTGGTTAATAGTCATAGAGAACACGTTATTAGATGTTCATAAGTTAGTGAAACTTGTTTAAAGATCATTGAGGCACTTATAAGCACTCACTTTCTTAAAACTTGGTTTAGAGTTTGTGAAACTTATATAAATATTATTAAGGAACTAATAAGAACTCACCTTGTTTAAAACTTTGTTTAGACGACTCGTAGAAAACGCGTTGTTAGATGTTTCATAAGTTCGTGAAAGTTCTACAAATATCATTGATGCACTTATAAGCACTCATCTTGCTTAAAACTTGGTATAGAGTTGTAGAAAACGCGTTTTTAGATGTTTCATAAGTTTGTAAAACTTGTACAAATATCGTGAAGGCACTTATAAGAACCACTCTGTCTTAAAACTTGGTTTAAAGTCGTAGAAAACGCGTTGTTTGATGGTTCAGAAATTCGTGAAACTGATTTCAGAGATCATTGAGTCACTTATAAGAACTCATCTTGCTTAATAATTGGTTAAGAGTCGTAGAAAATGTATTGTTAGATGTGTTCGTGAAACTTTTACAAAGAGTATTGAGGAATTAATATGAACTCATCTTGCTTAAAACTCGGTTCATAGTCGTACAAACCGCATTGTTAGATATTTCATAAGTTCGTAAAACTTGTTCAAAGATCATTGAAACACTTATAAGAACTCATCTTGCTTAATATTTGCTTCAGAGACGTAGAAAACGCGTTGTTAAATGTTTTATAAGATTATAAAACTTGTACAAAGATCATTGAGGCACTAGTAAGAACTAATATTCCTTTAAACTTGGTTTAGATTAGTAGAAAACCTGCAATTAGATGTTTCATAAGATTATAAAACTTGTACAAAAATCATTGAGGCAATAATAAGAACTCATCTTACTTAAAACTTGGTTTAGAGTTGTAGAAAAGGCATTGTTAGATGTTTCGTTAGTTCGCGAAACTTGTTCAAAGTTCATTGAGGCTCTTATAAGCACTCATCTTGCTTAAAAATTGGTTTAAAGTCGTAGAAAATGTGTTGTTATATGGTCATACGTTCATGAAACTTGTTAAAAAATGATTGAGGTTTAGAGTTTAAAATTTGTTTTAGAAAAGTTTCAAAAGTTTCAAAATTGATCATTAGATGATTTTATAAGAACTAATCTTGTTAAAACCTGGTTTAAAGTCAGAGAAAACGCGTTGTTGGATGTTTCTTAAGTTTGTGAAAATTGTTTAAAAATCCTTTAGGGCACTTATAAGTGCGTGAAACTTTTTTAAAGATCATTGAGGTACTTATAAGCACTCATTTGCTTAAGACTTGGTTTAGAGTTAGAGAAAACGTGTTTTTAGATGTTTCAAAAGTTTGTGAAACTTATATAAAGATTATTAAGGAGCTAATAAGAACTCACCTTGATTAAAACATTGTGTAGACTCGTATAAAAGGTGTTGTTACATGTTTCATATGTCCGTGAAACTTGTACAAAGATCATTGATGCACTTATAAGCATTCATCTTGTTTAAAACTTGGTTTAGAATTGTAGAAAACACGTTTTTAAATTTTTCATAAGTTTGTAAAACTTGAACAAATATCATGGAGGCACTTATAAGAACTAATCTTTCTTAAAACTTGGTTTAAAGTCATAGAAAATGCGTTGTTAGATTATTCATAAATTCGTGAAACATGTTTAAAGATCATTGAGGCACTTATAAGGACTCATCTTGCTTAATACTTGGTTAAGAGTCGTAGAAAATGTATTGTTAGATGTGTTCGTGAAACTTTTACAGAGAGTATTGAGGCACTAATATGAACTCATCTTGCCTCAAACTTGGTTCATAGTCGTACAAAACGCATTGTTAGATGTTTCACAAGTTCATGAAACTTGTTCAAAGATCATTGAGACACTTATAAGAACTCATCTTTCTTAATACTTGCTTTAGAGTCCTAGAAAACGCGTTGTTAAATATTTCATAAGTTTGTAAAATTTATACAAAGATCATTGAGGCATTAACAAGAACTCATATTCCTTAAAACATGGTTTAGATTAGTAGAAAACGCATAGTTAGATGTTTCATAAGTTTGCTAAACTTGTATAAGGATCACTTATGCAATAATAAGAACTCATCTTACGTTAAACTTGGTTTAGAGTTGTAGAAAAGGAATTGTTAGATGTTTCAAGTTCATGAAACTTGTTCAAAGTTAATTAGGGCACTTATAAGCACTCATCTTGCTTAAAATTGGTTTAAAGTCGTAGAAAACGCGTTGTTAGATGTTCATAAGTCCGTGAAACTTATTTAAAGATCATTGATACACTTATAAGCACTCATCTTGCTTATAACTTGGTTTAGAGTTGTAGAAACCGTGTTTTTAGATGTTTCAAAAGTTCGTGAAACTTGAACAAATATCAGTGAGGAACTTATAAAAACTTATCTTGCTTAAAACCTTGTTTAAAGTCGAGAAAACGCGTTGTTGGATGTTTCATAAGTTTTTGAAATTTGTTCAAAAATCTTTGAGTGCACTTATAAGC
Organism: Cochlearia excelsa; assembly: GCA_963556525.1. Lineage (NCBI taxonomy): Eukaryota > Viridiplantae > Streptophyta > Magnoliopsida > Brassicales > Brassicaceae > Cochlearia > Cochlearia excelsa. Next base: position 76,032 of record CAUVZT010000060.1, read on the forward strand.
ACTCATCTTACTTAAAACTTGATTTAAAGTCGTAGAAAACGCGTCGTTAGATATTTCATAAGTGTGTGAAACTTGTAAAAATATCATTTATGGACTAATAAGAACTCACCTTTCTTAAAACTTTGCTTAGAGTTGAGAAAATAAGTTGTTAGACATTCCATAAGTTCGTGAAACTTGTTCAAAGATCATTTGGTACTTATAAACACTTATCTGGTTTAAAGCTTTGTTTAGAGTCGTAGAAAACGCATTGTTAGATGTTTCATAAGTTCGTGAAACTTTTACAAAGATTATTGAGGCACTTATAATCACTAATCTTTCTTAAAACTTGGTTTAGAGTCGTAGAAAACGAATTGTTAGATTGTTTCATAAGTTTCGTGAAACTTGTACAACAGAGATCATTGAAGACTTAATTATCAACACTCATCTTTCTTAAAACATGGGTTTAGAGTCGTAGAAAACGCGCGTTGTTAGATGATTCAGTAAGTTTAAACTTCAAACTTCAAAGATCATTGACAAGCACTTATCTTGCTTAATACTTGGTTTAGAGTCGTAGAAAACGCATTGTTTGGTGTTTCATAAGTTCATGAAACTGGAACAAAGATCATTAAGGCATTTATAACCAATCATCTTGTTTAAAATTTGGTTAAGAGTCATAGAAAACCAGTTGTTAGATGTTTCATAAGTTCGTGAAACTTGTACAAAGATCATTGATGAACTAATAAGCACTCATCTTACTTCAAACATGATTTATAATCATAGGAAACGTGTTGTTAGATTTTTCATAAATTCGTGAAATTTGTAAAAAGATCATTGAGGCACTAATAAGAACTTAACTTGCTTAAAAGTTTGTTTAGAGTCGTATAAAACGCGTCGTTAGATCTTTCATAAATTTTTGAAACTTGTACAACGATCATTGATGCATTTATAAGAACTCATTTTTCTTAAAACTTGGTTTAGAGTCGTAGAAAACACGTTGTTAGATCTTTCATAAGTTCGTGAAAGTTTTTCAAAGATCATTGAAGCACTTATACGCAATCTTCTTGCTCCAAACTTGGTTTAGAGTCATAGAAAACGTGTTGTTAGATGTTTTGTATCTTCTTGAAACATGTACAAAGATCATTGAGGAACTAAAACATCTTGCTTACAACTTGGTTTAGAGTCAGAGAAAACGCGTTGTTAGATGTTTCAAAAGTTCGGGGAAATTGTTCAAAGATCATTGTGCACTTATAAACACTTACCTTGCTTAATATTTGGTTTAAAGTCGTAGAAAACGCATTGTTAGTTGTCACATAAATTTTTAATACTTGTACAAAGATCAATGTGATCTTATAAGCACTCATCTTGCTTTAAACTTGGTTTAGAGTCGTAGAAAACACGTTGTTAGATGTTTCATAAGTTCGTGAAACTTTTACAAAAATCATTGAAGCACTAATAAGAACTCATCTTGCTTAAAAATTAGTTTAGAATCGTGGAAAAAAGGTCGTTAGATGTTTCCTATGTTCGTGAAACTTGTTTAAAAATCATGTGAAATTATAAGCACTCATCTTGCTTAAAAACTAGTTTATAGTAATAGAAAACGCGTTGTTAGATGTTTCATAAGTTCATAAAACATGTACAAAGATAATTGAGGAACTTATAAGCATTCATCTTTCTTCAAAACTGGTTAAAAGTCATAGAAAAACTCGTTGTTAGATGTTTCATAAGTTCGTGAAACTTGTAAAAAGATGATTGAGGAGCTTATAGGCATCTTGCTCCTAACGTGGTTTATAGTCATAGAAAACGCGTTGTTAGATGTTTCATAAGTTCATGAAATTTGTAAAAAGATCTTTGAGGCACTAGTAAGAACTCATCTTGAATAAAAGTTGGTTTAGAGTCGTAAAAACGCGTTGCTAAATGTATCATAATTTTTTGAAACTTGTACAAAGAACATTGAGGCCCTAATAATAACTCATCTTGCTTAAAAATTGGTTTAGATGTTAGATGTTTCATAAGCTCATGAAACTTGTACAAATATCATTGTGCACTTATAAGCACCCATCTTGCTTAAAACTTAGTTTAGACTCGTAGAAACCGCGTTGTTAGATTTTCCATAAGTTTGTGAAACTTGTACTAAGATCATTGAGGCACTTATAATCACCCATATTTCTTAAACTTGGTTTGGAGTCGTAGTAAACGCGTTGTTAGATGTTTCAAAAGTTCGTTAAACTTGTACAAAGATAAATGAGGAACTTATAAGCACTCGGCTTGCTTAAAACTTGGTTTAGAGTCGTAGAAAACATGACGTTAGATGTTTAATAAGTTCGTGAAGCTTGTACAATCTTCAATTAGATTTTTATTTTCTCATCTTGCTTAAAACTTGGTTTAAAAGTGTACAAAATGTGTTGTTAGATGTATCATAAGTTCCTGAAACTTGTAAAAAGATCATTGAAGAACTAATAAGAACTCATCTTGCTTAAAACTTTTTTTACAACCGTAGAAAATGTGTTTTTAGATGTTTCATAAGTTCGTGAAACTTGTACAAAGATCATTGATGCAGTTATAAGCACTCATCTTGCTTAAATCGTAGTTTAAAGGTTTAGAAAACGCATTGTTAAATGATTCATAAGTTTGTGAAACTTGTACAAATATCATTGAGGCACATATAAACACTCATCTTGCTTAAATTTTGGTTTAGAGTCGTAGAAACCGCGTTGTTAGATGTTTCCTAAGTTCCTGAAACTTGTTGAAAGATCATTGAAGCACTAATAACCACCCATATTGCTTAAACTTGATTTAAAACCCCGTTTCTAGATGTTTCATAAGTCCGTGAAACTTGTACAATGATCATGGAGGCACTTATAATCACTATTTTCCTATAAACATGGTTTAGAGTCATAGAAAACTCGTTTTTAGATGTTTCATAAGTTCTTGAAACTTGTAAAAAGATCATTGAGGCACTTATAAGCACTCATATTGCTTAAAACCTTGTTTAGAGTCGTCGAAAGCGCATTTTTTAGATGTGTCATAAGTTCATGAAAACTTGTATAAAGATAATTGAGACACTAATAAGAACTCATCTTACTTAAAACTTGGTACAGTAATAGGAAACCCTTTGTAAGATGTTTCATAAGTTCTTGAAACTTGTACAAAGTTTATTGAGGCACTTATAAGCACTCATCTTACTTAAAACTTGGTTTAAAGTCGTAGAAAACGCGTTGTTAGATGTGTTCATAAGTTTCTGAAACTTGTACCAAGATCATTGAGGAAATTATAAGCACTTATCTTGTTTCAAACTTGGTTTATAGTCATAGGAAATACGTTGTTAGATGTTCTATAAGTTCGTGAAATTCGTAAAAAGATAATTGAGGCACTAATTAAAACTTATCTATCTTAAAAGTTGGTTTAGATGCGTAGATAACGCGTTGTTAGATGTTTCATAAGTTCGTGAAACTTGTAAAAACTTCATTGAAGCACTTCTAAGCATTCATCTTGCTTCAAACTTGGTTTTGAGTGGTAGAAAATGCTTTATTAGATGTTTCATAAGGTCGTAAAACTGGTAAAAAGATCATTGAGGCACTTATAAGCATTCATCTCTCTTAAAACTTGGTTTAGAGTCGTAAAAACCGTGTTGTTAGATCTTTCATAAGTTCTTGAAATTTGTACAAGGATCACAGAAGCACTAATAAGAACTCATCTTGTTAAAAACTTGGTTTAGAACCGTAGAAAACGCGTTGTTAGATCACTTATAAGCACTCATCTTGTTTAAAACTTGGTTTAAAGTCATAGAAAACGGAATGTTAGATGTTTCATAAGTTCGTGAAACTTGCATAAAAATCATTGAGACACTTATAAGCAATCTTCTTGCTTCAAACATTGTTTACAGTGATAGAAAACGCGTTGTTACATGTTTCATAAATTCTTGAAACTTGAACAAAGATCATTGAGGCACTAATAAAAACTCATCTTGCTTAAAAATTAGTTTAGAGTCGTAGAAAATACGTTGGTAGATGTTTCATAAGTTCATTAATAAGAACTCACCTTGTTTAAATTTTTTTTTAGAGTCTAGAGAACACTTTTTAGATGTATCATATGTTCCTGAAACTTGTAAAAAGATCATTGAAGCACTTATAAGAAATCATCTTACTTAAAATTTTGTTAAGAATCGTAGAAAACGCATTGTCATATGCTTTATAAGCTCGGGAAATTTGTAAAAAGATCATTGAGGCACTAATAAGAACTCATATTGCTTAGAAGTTGGTTTAGAGTCTTATAAAACGCAATATTAGATCTTTCATAAGTTCGTAAAACTTGTACAAAGATCATTGAATAAGCACTCGTTTTGATTAAAACTTGTTTTCGAGTCGTAGAAAACGCGTTGTTAGATGTTTCATAAGTTCATGAAAATTGTTCAAAGATCATTGAAGCGCTTATAAGCAATCATCTTTCTTAAAACTTTATGTAGAGTCTTAGAATATGCATTGTTAGATGTTTCATAAGTTCGTGAAACTTGTACAAAGATCAATGAGACACTTAGAAGCAATCACCTTGCTTTAAACTTGGTTTAGAGTCATAGAAAGCGTGTTGTTAGATGTTTCATATGTTCTTGAAACATGTAACAAAATCATTGAGGCACTAATAACAAATCATCTCGATTAAAACTTGGTTTAGAGTCGTAGAAAACATGTTGTTAGATGTTTAATAAGTTCACGAAACTTGTTCAAAGATCATTGAACTACTTATAAGCCTTTATCTAGCTGAAAACTTGGTTTAGAGTTGTAGAATACCCATTGTTAGATGGTTTATAAGTTTGTGAAACTTGTAGAAAGATCATTGAGATCTTATTAATACTCATCTTTCTTCAAACTTCGTTTAGAGTGGTAGAAAACGCGTTGGTTTGTGAAACTTGTACAAAGATCATTGAAGCACTAGCGAAAAACTTGTTTTAGAATGGTAGAAAACGCGTTGTTAGATGTTTCATAAGTTCGTGAAAATGTTCAAATATCATTGAATCAATTATACGCAATCAACTTGGTTTATAGTCGTAGAAAACGCATTGTTAGATGTTTCATAAGTTCGTGAAAATGTTCAAATATCATTGAATCAATTATACGCAATCAACTTGGTTTATAGTCGTAGAAAACGCATTGTTAGATGTTTCATAAGTTCGTGAAACTTGCACAAAGATCATTGAGGCACTTATAAGCACTCATCATGCTTAAAAATTGGTTTTGAGTCATAGAAAACATGTTGTTAGATTTTTCATAACTTCATGAAACATGTACAAAGATTATTGAGATCTTATAATAAGCACTCATCTTGCTTCAAACTTGGTTTATAGTCATAGGAATCGCATTGTTAGATGTTTTATAAGTTCGTGAAATTCGTAAAAAGATCATTGAAGCACTAAAAAGAACTCATCTAGCTTCAAACTTGTTTTAGAGTCTCCGAAACTGCGTTTTAAGATGTTTCATATGCTTGTGACAATTGTAAAAAGATCATTGACGCACTAATAAGCACCCATCTTGCTTAAACTAGGTTTAGAGAGTTAGAAAACGCGTTGGAAGATGTTTCATAAGTTCGTGAAATTTTTACAAAGATCATTGAGGCACTTATAAGCAAGAAAAACATGGTTTTCCCGACTACATAAAGCGACTAAGTCATTAATCGTCCACTATGTGACTGTATAGCTACGATTTCACGCATGTTCCACGACTCACAATCCACAATCATCATATATCAGTTGTTATTTGACGACTAAAAAAAAGTCGGTAATGTAATCGTTCTTTGACGACTAATTTATGACTAAACTACATAAGAGAAAACTTTGTCCGAAATTAGTCAGTCATTGTCGTCTAATATGCCGCTAATTCGACAAGTCGTATAACAGTCGCTATATAGCGACTGTTGCAGCGGGTTGTATCATATCGGTGCAAAAAACACGTTTATTTGGTAGGTGTACCTGTTTTACAAACACTTAATAACAAAAACCGAGTATTATGATATAATTTGAAAATTTCCACTAAATTATATAGTTATATGATCGTATAATGTCGGGTCATTATAATTATAATAATTCTCGGAAGTGGATGTATAGAAGGATCGATGAAGAGACTGGAAATTTTCAAGAAGTGTTTAAAATGGGAGTGGAGTAGTTCATGACATTGGCAAATAGTCAGCCTCTAACACAAGATAACAGGGGTAAGTTTTTCTGCCCTTGTTGTGTTTGAAAAAATGAAAAATTTCTCCCCGGGACAAGAATTTAGAATCATCTTTATAGTAGAGGGTTTATGACATATTATTTTGTTTGGTATTACCATGCGGAAGAAATCAATATGAATTTAGGAACTAGTTACATTGATCCTACATATATAGGTGGGAGCCATTTAGTTGAAGATAGATATGTGGATATGGTTAATGATGCATTTCGTGAAAACGTGGGCTTTAATGAAAATTATCATCCGAAAGGTAGTTATGTAAATGTAGAACAACCAATATTTAACCATTTGAAGAAATTTTACTCCTTGTTAGAAGGTGCAAAAGATCCAATATATGATGGTTGTCGTGAAGGTCACTCGAAATTATCTTTAGCTACTCGAGTCATGAAAAATAAGGTTGATTTGAGTGAAAATTTAGTAGATTCGGGTTTTGAAAACTGACTGGTTATTTACCAGATGGAAACAAGTCTACCGGTTCACATCATTAAACCGAGAACTTGATGCGCAATTTAGATCTTCCATATCATACAATTGATGTTTGAATTAACAATTGTATGATATTCTGGAAAAAAACGAAAAAAGAAGAAAAATGTTTTTTTTGTGGTGCATAAAGATGGAAGCCTAAGGACGACATATGTAGAACGAAAGTGCCATATAGTCGTATGTGGTATCTACTAGTTGCTGACATATTGAAGAGAATGTATCGGAGCCACAAGACGGCATCGACAATGAGATGGCATGCCGAGCACGAAGAAAATGATGGAGTAATGAGCCATCCTTCTGATGCGGCGGACTAGAGATATTTTCAAAATCTACATCCTCGGTTTGCTAAAGAACCACAAAATGTTTACCTTGATTTGTGTACAAATGGGTTCAATCCATTTGGCATGTCTCGTAATCATTCATTGTGGCATGTGATCTTGACACCATATAATCTACCCTCGGGTATGTGCCCAATCCCAAGAAATGTCATTCACATACGTTCTAACCCCGGATCCGGGACTCCTTCAAAAAATCTCTAAGCTTCGAAATGAGCTTCAAGAAAAGATAACGCGTTCCACCGGTATCGTCAAAATACCGATGCACAACTCGAGAATATGAATGCGTTTCTGAGGACCCAATTATCGCAATATCGAGGTCCGGGAGGATCGGGAGACGCATCGGGATCGAGAACAATGGGAGAAGATGCGAGAATTTAGTTTTTTTAAAATTTTTTAATAATAAATTGTTTTTTTTATATCCGTTTTTTTTAATTTTCTGTTTTTTTTAAATTTTATGTATTTTATATTTTTTTTTTATTAATTGTTTTTATTTATGTCGCAATTCCGTCGGAAATCGTTCGAATATTTTAATATTTTAAAATATTAAATTAAATAAAATCGTCGGAATTCGGTCGGAAAATTTCGTCGGAAAACGGTCGGAATTATTTCCGTCGGAAATCGGTCAGAAAAAAAAAATATTTATTTTTATTTATATAAATTTAAGATTCAAATATTCCATGACTACACATATAAATAATACATCAATTGGTCTCAATAGTTTTCTTAAACCAAATGTTAGTAATCACTAAAAATATACACCGAAAACATAACCGTCATATAAAATAATCAAAAAAACATATAAATGTTCTAATAAAATTAAAGAAAAAAACAAACTATGATGTAATTAAAAACGGATTAAAATCTCCACGTAAAACATAAGTAAATGTATTGTGGACAAAAATAAATGACTAATAGTAAAAAAAATAAAAAAGATACACAACAATATTTAATTCTCTTTAAATTAAAAAAGTTTGTAAAATTAGATATCATCACATATTGATATCCTAATAGTTTTATAATAAACAAAAGAGGAATTCACAAAATTACACCTTCTCATCTCTTCCTTTACAAAAATCTATCTAATTCATTTTTCTCATAATTACACTTTTTCAAAATTTTAAAAGGTTGATTTATCCTTTGAAACTACATCAATTTTTTTAAAAAAAATCAGTGTTTAGGGTATAGTGATTAAAGGGTAGGGTTATATGGGTAAACTTAATTTGGATTTAATTTTATGTGGTTAAGTGCAGTTTTGTGAAAAAGATCAAAAGTTTTGTTTGTGAAACATAATTCAAAATGTGTAGTTTTGTAATTCTCCCTAAACTAAAATATATTCATTTAAAAGTTACGCATGAAAAATTTAATTTTCATTAATTTGGTAAAATAAAATAAGATTTCTTTCCATAGAGTGTGATCTCATCATCAAAAATATTAAATACATAAATAACATAAAAAACAAATATAACCGTTGAAAAAGGAAATTTTCACCACAAAAAAAAAGAGATAACCGTTATACTAAATTGATTTCGCTATATAGTGAAAATGTGAGATCATGCAATAGGCGTGATCACTCCCAATACTCATGTATCATACCCATTACCAAACACATTATTAAGGTAGAGAGATGTTGTTGAAACATAGCTTAACTATGTTATATGGTTTATGGACAAAACCATTCCGTTAGTAACAAGAAAGGCTACAGAGAAAAATTAGGGTAATGTTGATGGGAAGGAACCCCCATCTCATACTCAGGACAGATTCTTCCAAGAATCTATGCTCTCGCTAAGATGCATCGTGTGAAAGTGTGAGGGAACACACATTCACCGAAAGGAAAGGTGAAGAAGATGCACTATTGGGAATGTCCTGAAATCTTATGTATCTACTCTAATAAAGTTGTATTGTCGAGGTTTGACAATGTCATATAATATTAGGTGGTTATAATGTTTTGCTAGAGACCGCTCATAATCTATGAGTTTATAACACATTACTAATAATATGCAATCCTACAGAGTCACACACCTAAGCAAACTGGATTAATATGTTATGTTGGGTTTTAATTATAATATATATGTGATATTAGATATAGATATATTTATATTTGTGCACTTTAATAATATAAGATATTATATTATATTTATATATATATATATGATATATATATTAATGCACATGTGAAAAAGTCAAGTCATCGTGATGTGCTTATTGGGCTTGGATCATTAGCCATATAAGTCCATTAGATTATTAATTAGGTTATGAGAATCTATTATATAAAGAGGCACAATGACACTTGATAACATGAACCTATTCTACATAACCCTAAACATAAACAGACAAATAGTTTGTCTAAGATCTTTAAGATCTTGAGATTTGATCTCAACGGTACTAGCATCCCGTCTTGATTCAGTTTGTGCGCGTGTGGATACCGGTAGAGGCACGACACTTGGAGTGCTTCAATACCTCGATTTATCTCGGTTCATATTTCCGCTACGAACCATCCAGGTAAATCTATAAACTGACAACATAGTTTTGATTCAATATTTGCACGTATCCTAGGGAAAGAATTCGCAATTAGTATTTATAAATCGTTATAAACTGGTATGAATTCCAACAGTGGTATCAGAGCCTACGTGTATAATTTTGAATTAAACTTAATATATATTAGATATATAAAATCTGTATCGTTTGTTTTAATTGATTAATAGTTAATCGGTTAAAATTAGATGTTTATAATTCATGGTTATAAAATATGTGCATTCTTAGAATAATATTTTGTGTATATATATATATGATTTAAAGGTCAACACGTAATACGATAGCTTGAACGCCTATTGCATGAACTGAAGCTCTCTAGTATGAGAGGTATGTTTCTTCGTAAAGGAAACTATTTGCTGATTCAATAGTTTATATTGTTTGTGATTTCATATATTTAAATTGTTTTCTTTGAAATCTAAAGCTTTAAAAGAAAAAATCATGTTATAAGCTCTTGTGTTCTCTCTAAAATGCCTTGACAACTCATCATCATTAGTGACCAAAACTTTCAACAACTCATGCTGGTTTTGTAGAAACGGTACTTTTACTTTTCCTTGCAAACAACATTCTGTAAATGTTGGTGTTTCTCAATTCAAATTCGATTTTCTTGACTGGTTTCTCTTGAACCATCACTGTCTTCAACACTCCAACATCCAATATTTGACCAATAACATATGTTAAAAGAAAAGTAGGAAATTGTTATGGCACGATGAACAACATAAATATAAACATATGAAAAATCAAATACATACAAATGAGGATGTTTGTCGGGTATTCTGGTTTGGAAATATTCGCAAAACTTACAAAATTCATATAAATATCATCGGATTTGTGTTCAGCCCTGGTCACAACACTTGTGTTCATGATAGACATATCTTGTAGGGATGTTTTGTTGCACGGTAATTGCCACTTGCTCGGGTTAACATGAAATGTTGTATTTGAATCCATTGCCCATATTTGATATCTCTTTGGAACTTGAATATTTGTTGATTCTTGATTGTGCCATGAATGAGAGTTCCCTTGAATTAAAAATATATGCATATGAGTTTTAATAAAATATAATCTTAACATATTAATTATAGTTATTTTCAGGGATCGGTTTACCTCTTCATCGGCTAGGATCATTTCGAGGGTCTCTCCAGCATAGGTGGTGTACTATTTCCAAGTGTTGACAACCTTCACACATACCTTCCAAGATGTTTTGAAAGGTTTCACAGCGCCAAAGTTTGTGATATTAGAGACTTAAGACATTTTAATTTTCTTTTAGGTTTGAATGTTGTTTGGTTTTGTGATTGTGTTGAGGTAAGATAACTATTATCGGCCACTATATTTATAGTGGAAGGTGAAGGAGTATATTCTTGATTAGGGCTTTAGTATATTACGATATGTTGTTTTGATTTTTGCCTAATTATGTGGGATTTATATTACGAAAATATTTGGGAAGTTGTTATTTAGTTAGATTATTTATTCAACCTAGATTTCATTTTAAATTGGCTAATTGTTTTCCGGAATTATAGTGAAAATTTATTTGAAAAGTGATTTTAATAGTCTTTCCTATTTTTTCTGCATGGACAGTTCTCTGTTATGCATGGGTCGAATTTAAACTCATTATCTCTTTATCTCATCTCTTCGTTCTAATTTAATGATTGGACCTCATTAGTGGGCTGTTGAAATTTTGAATTATTAGCTATTACAATTTGAAGCCCAAATCAAGCATAGGTTATGTAAGAATATACAATGGCATTGAATGGTAAATTGAATTTTTTTTGTCCTTTTTCTTAAAATGTTCATGAATTAATAGATAAGATGATTGGACCTCATTAGTGGGCCGTGGAAATTTTGAATTATTAGCTATTACAATTTGAAGCCCAGATCAAGCATAGGTTATGTAAGAATATACAATGACATTGAATGGTAAATTGAATTTTTTTTTGTCCTTTTTTCTAAAAATGTTCCTGAATTAATAGATAAGATTACGCCAATTAATTTTGATTTAATTAGATTCGCCAAAAAATTTTTGATTTAAATTCAAATTGTTGTAATTTATTTTCAAATTAGTATGAAGTTGTGATTTAGTTAGATTAGATATGTTAACTTTATTGTAATGTCGACATAATAGCTTCTATTGTTTTTAGAGGAATTCACAAAACTACACCCTTTCAACCCCTCTTTCACAACACTACACCTAATTTAATTTTTTCACATATTTACATCCTTTCAAAATTTTAAAAGCTTGATTTACCCTTTTAAAAATTACCAAAATTAAAATATTTTTATTTGGGTTTGCTAATTAGTGTTTAGGGTAAAGTATTACGGGGGTAGGATTGTGTGGGTAGGATTTATTTGGATTTAATTTTGAGTGTTTAGGTGTAGTTTTGTGAAATATTTTGGAAATGGTGTATTTTTGTGAAATGTAATTCAAATGGTGTAGTTTTATGATTCTCCCTTGTTTTTATTTATTAAGGTTGGAGTAAATTTTTGGTTCAAATAAGTTAAGACATTAATCCACTTAATTCCAAATGACTATTATCCAAGATTTTATGCGTATATCATATTTGATTAAGGAAAGTTACGATGTTTCAAAGATTTTGCCGTTATTATAGGTCATAATAAAGATATTATTCGAGTTTTTTTTTATCCGATTTTAAAAATAAATTTAATTGCTTTGATATTCATCGTTAAAATTTTGCTGATTTTTAGGAATATAAACGTGTAGTAAACTTTGTATATATTTGAGCCTGTCACATGGGCTTTTTGAAATAGACCACATCGAAAATAACTAAAGATTTTAACGATGTCGTTTTTGTAAGCATAGGTTATAGTAAAAAAATGCAGTGGCATCTCATCGTAATTTGAATATTTTTTTGTCCTTTTCTCAAAAATGTTTTCCGATTAATAGTTAAGATACACAATTTTTTGGGGTTTACAAACATAAAAAACCAAACCACATAACTCTTTCATTTTCTTGCCCATCACATAAACAAACAATATATTTATATGCATATATAACATAACTAAAATGTATTGCAACCCTCGAATATATCTACAAATGAGAAATTCAAGTTGTTGTATTAGCAAACATCATTAGTAAACCGGGCTTTTGATTTCCAATCGCGAATCGCAGACCGGAGTGTATGATTCGGTGTGAGCTTGAAGTGGTCAAGCTTTTGTCGAGTCACTTGTGAAATTATGTGTTTATCGAGCCATGCTATTATTGATTTCTTCTCGTATGTGAATCCATTGTTGGAAATAATCCTAAAGTTTATATCATAATAAACTATAAAGCCATATCAGTTTCTGATGATCAAACATAAGCGAAAGCGTACCTGATGAATATGTGGTTCATTATCCGAAGTTGGTTATGGATCTTCCAAAACATACTCTGAATTGACCTTAGGTCTCTCGTGATGGGATGCAGAGAGATTTATGTATTTTTAGGTTAGAGTTGCTTTGGGGACCATAACCCTCTATTTATATAGAGTACTAATTTATAATTCGGCCTTTCATAAAATTATAAATTACTTAAGGCATCCACAATTAATTTTCCATAACACTTATGCCTCCAGTCTTTTACTTTATTACAAAAGTGACCACATAAGTTTGACTTATTAAATAATGACTCTATCATATATTGATATATGTGTGACCCCATAAAATATATCTTACAATCTCCCACTGGGTCACATATTTATCCAAAAATGATAGACTTAAGTGAGCTCCTTATGTCATTACTTTCAAGGCATATCAATCTCGTCCATTAACCATATCAACTTAGGATCATAGCGACGTTGGTTATAACCATCATAACCAAAACCTTCCATGGTCACGAAAATCAATACAACTAAATGACATAGATCATTTATGAAAAGTGTGGCATGAAAATTACATGAGTGATCAATACATGTCAATATTCAACTGGTCCTACTTTATTGAGATCCTTAACTTTATTGTACAAAGTGCAAACTTAAAACCTTATTTAAAACTTTATTTCTGATCAGAAAATGTTTATAAACACAACCAAAACATAGAACCTAAAACCGAATGACAAACTCCCACTAAACCGAATGATCCTCGAACACTGAAATGTCCTTTTGAGCAATATGATCATGATAGACCTTTAGCGTATACTTTTGTAAGAGGATCTGCTATCATGGAGTTTGTCTATAAATGTTCTATGAAAAACACTTTTCACTTTGTACCTTTTCCTTTATAATTTGGTATTTAACGTCAACAGACTTTACCAAAATTTTGTTGTGCCTAACGCTGATTTATTGTCACAAGAAAACTTTATTGGTCTTTATATCTTATATACTACGACACAAAGTTTTTCTCAACTTTGCTTCTAATTGTGCTGACATTTTTCACTCTCTCGCGGCGACATATGGCGAAATAAGACTCAAAACCCTACAAGCCTGCGCCGTCTCTCTCCTTCTCTCTCCTGCGCCGTCTATCTCCCTCTCTCTCTCTCTCTCTCTCTCTCTGAAACTTTGATTCTCGAGAGCTTGCGATTTGTGTTTCTCTTTCTTTTTGGTAAGTTTTCGAAACGAGTATTGTATATGAATTTGGGATTTCTTCTTTTTCGATTATTTGTGATTTTTTGTGGGTTTTGTTTTGTTTGTTTCTGCAAAATTGTAGAGATTTGTAAGCAAAGATGACATTGATCTGTACGAGATTTAACTATTTAGCTTTTCGAAATTGTCTGAAACGGACCAAGATTTATTAAAATCTTTTCAAGGTATGTCGGTGAAGAAAAGCATCATTAAAGCTTCTTCTTTTTTAACATTTTATTTAGAGATCTATGAATTGCTTGAGTGTTTGGTATGTCTTGATCATAGGTTGTTTTGTTTTGTGTTCTTGTTCTGTTCAAAACCATGATATTATTAGTATTTTTTCTTTTAGGATTCATACCAATGTTATTTTTTCTTTTAGGATTCATTTTGATTGGTGCAGGAAAAAGGAGAAAGTAACAAAACAAAAAATAGAGAATGGTGACATGTTGTGTTGATGATGTTATTTATCATTCCTTGAAAGATGTTGATTCTTGTGTGCCAATTCCACCACCATTTCCATCAAAATCTTATGGAGTCAAGAGAAGATATGTCAATGAATCAACACCAGAAATCTGTGTTTCAATAGCCCCAAGAGATATGTGGGATCGTCTATTCAATAATGGGTACAAAGTTGATGTTTTCATCTACATAGACAATGGTGGCATGGTCTATGCTCACGCCAACATTATTGTAAGAAGAAAAGCATGGATCGCTATGAAGAAAAGCCATCCCTTTCTAGAGAAGGAGCTTAGAGACTCTGTAGTTATCGAAGAAAATGTAAGTAATTACTACATTCACAAAACACCTCATTACCATATCTTTAATCTTGATTATGTGTGTAAACATAAATGCAAATGAGAAAAGATAGGATAAGAAAACGCAACGAAGAGAGGATATATTTGTAAAACGATAGGACCACACGATAAAGATTTGAAACCGAAGCACGCAGATTGTAAGTATGAGGCTTGCAAAGGATTAGAATAATTAATTAGGCATTTAAATACAACAGAATTTATTCCGAACGGTTTTGTTTAACTTTTTATAACTAGGAATTAACCCGTGATTCACCACGGATTTATGTTTTCTATATGATTTTATATATTTAATTTAGAATTTTGAATGTTATTTTATTTTCATTTTTTAAACAAAATATGATCAATTAATATTGTTGAAATGAGATTTTTTTTAATTACAATTTAATATTTTAATTATATATTTATAGCAAAATTTTAATATAATTTGTAAGTTGATTAGAACAAATAATTATTATAATTTATTATTTATTTGGAAAAAACCCGGATTAAAAATACAAACCGAAACTTAATCGAAATACACAAATCGAACTATGCGATTTACCCAAATTTATTTAAAATTATAATTATTTTGATTATATATATATACATAATTCTTGTAAACATATTTTAAATATGTAATATAATATTTAAATTTTAATATAATTGCAATTTCTTCTGTATTTTTTAGAATCGAACCGGAAACCGAACCCTTTTACAAACTATTTTGTTTTTTATAGTTTGATATTTTTAACAAAAAATGTTTCAATTGGTTTTATAATTTTTAATAATATAATTAAATTCTTTTTTAATTTGGGTTATTTTTGTTAAAAATAATGTAATGGGTTTTAAAAAATACTCTTTCTAATGTTATTTTGATTTAAGTAAAATTTTAAAGGTATTTTTGTATAAAAAACTATGTAATATTATATTTATGTGAATTGCATATTTCTTAATATTTCTTTATTTGGTTTGTAATATTCTTTATTTGGTTTTTCGTAATTAATTGTTCAAAATTATTTCATTTTATACTCAATGGCATGACGTGTAATATTGAGTAAATTTTTGGACATGTTCAAATTAGTACTCCAAAAATAATAATATAGATACATAATATCATTAAGAGAAAATTTGGAAAAGTGACTCATATATGTTTTGTATTTTGAAAAGTAGATTTTTTATTTATTTTTTTTGAAAATTAACTTCTTTTAGATGACATTTGACTTTTTTCCCACATTTAAATTAATAATTAATTATTATTGAATAAAATTTAAATCAGAAAAATATAATTAAATTTTATGTCTTTAAAATCTAAACTCAAAATGATATATTTAATAATAATATCTTTATTTTTTATCTTAGATAAATCTGTAATATTTGTTTTATATTTAAAATTTGATTATAAATAAATCTATTAATATTTTAAGTTTCTCTACTAATGTTCGATATCCTATATATAATGTTTAATACGTCGGGTTACGAAGATGGTATAATACGTTGATGCGTCCTTGGTTTCGTTAATCAATACGTCGCAGTAAGTCGATTAAATACAAAGAAGAGGAATAAGATGAAAAAACGCAAAACGATCGATGAAGAAAGAAAGTTAATCGAAATCATGGTTCAAATTAAAACCTAGAAATCCCAATTCACATTAAATCTCTCAAAAATTATCGTCTTTTTCATTTTATGATATGATGATGGTTCATACTTAACCATTATTAATTTGGTTGATTTAAATGTATATTTTGAATTGATCCGATGTTTTTAGGATTTATTATATTCAGGAAATAGAATATCTATATTTTAAAATAAATAATTATAAAATATTTATAATTTTAAAAAGAATTTTTAAATATTTAATAAATATTTTTATTTTTTTTCAAAGATATATTTCCTAACTAAAAACTGGACAAAAAAATAAAATTACAAATAAAAAGAGTTAGTTTTCAAAAAATAAAAAAGAAGGTATATTTTTCAAATTTATAAACTCAAAAAAGTTATTTTTCAAAATTCCCCTATAATTAATATGTGTTTTATGGGTTTCTATATTCTACATATTGCATCAAAGACGTAACTAAATATACTATATCATAATCTTATATAATATTCAATACATATTGCAACAAAGAATTTTTGAAAAAGATGCAGAACAACACATTCTACGATATTACTTTAATGCATATTGCATCAAACTTTTTAATGTTACTTTTCCTAAATATCTTAAGTCTTAACTATACCAAATAGAAAATATTCTTAATAAATGACAAAAATTGTCTGAATAGTTTTTGGTAAGTTTTAAAACTGACAATTTTCCTAATTCCTAACCTAATTAATATCCCTAATAATATGCTAGTTTCCCAAAACAAAAAAAAACTGCCTTTTTTGATTTTCGGATCTAAATTACATTCCTACAAATCTGCCTCACTAATTATTTACAAATCTGCAAATCTCCCAAATTACTTACGTTTTTAATTTGCTATGCATAAAGGATCTTTTGTATCTCCTAAGTTTCTAAAGTTTCTTTAGAACACCTGATTGTAACAATATTTGACTCACTTACCAATTGGGTTATCACCTGATTTGCAGAACTGCATACCATATCACTAAAGTACTTTATCAATATAACTCTTTTGTGTAATCAAAGAGTTCTTCGAAACATGTCTCGATGAATCTCGATATCTAATACAAAAGATGCTTCACTAGCATGTTAATATTGTTAACGGCAAGCGGTATGTCTCCACATGCACAATCAGACAAATACACTTAGTCCCGCTAAAGTTTTGATACACACAATTCTCAACCAAATTCATCTCAAAAATTGAACGAGATGATAACCTCATGAAATTTGTGGTACCAATGACGGAAAATTATTTTAGCTCATAGATGGATTTTCTTAACATGCAAACAATTTTCTTTGAATCAATACAAAGTTTTATTTTTGCTCCATATATTTTAGTTTTATCAATGTCACCATTGAGAAACACCGTATTTAAATCCATATGATGAAACTCTAAATTATAATGTGCAACATGTGTTATGATTATCCCAAAAAACTCCTTCAGGATTACTGAAGAGAAGGTATCTTAACAGACAATCATTTCCATTTAAGTATAGCCTTAAGCCACTAGACGAACTTTAAATTGTTGGACATTACCTTTCAAATCTTTCTTGGTTTGAAAACTAAGATGATTCATTTCTTCTGGTAATTCAACAATAACTCAAACTTTATTGTCTAGTATTGACTAATATTTGTCCTTAGATGTTATAGTCCACTTATCTATATTAGAACAACTCATAGTCTTACGGAAGTTGATAGGATCATCTTCCAGTAGAGTTTAATTTCTTTATGTTCTATCAAGAAATACTATATAATTATCCAAACTAGTATTTCTCCTAATTTTTCGTGAATCTACACAAAACAACTTAATTTTGATGCACTAGTTCTTGAGGATATTGAATTTGAACTTAGTGTTAGATAACATTATCATCTTGACTTAGAGGAAAAACTTTACTATTAGTTTGAGGAGCAAGATTTGGTTTATTCAAAGCAACTATATGAATCGATAGAGAGACCGAAGTCGATTCTTCCTCAGAGATGATATCTCTAACTTTATTTCTCCCACTAAATTCAAAGTCCTCAAGGAATGTAATTATTTCCGCCTCAAAATATTTCAATGTGGGATTCTTAAAACTTATAAGTTCGAAATTGTTCTGAATAACCAATAAAGTAATTGCTCACATTTATGGAGTCCAATATATTTTCTCAAATGGCTTATAAAGCCTAACTTTAGGTGGACATCCCTAGATGTGAAATGCTTTAGACTGAGTTTTGGCCAATCTAAAACTCATAAGAAGCTTTACGCAGTTGCTTTAATGGAATCTTATTAAGAATGTAAGATGTTGTATATAGTGCTTTTCTCCATAGTGATTCATGTAAGGGGTAATGAATAATCACACTTTTTAACATGTCTTTAAGAATGCGATTGCGCCTTTCGGCATACCACTCATGCTAGGAGACCCATGCATGGTATAATGTGGTATAATCCCTCATTCCTCTAGATATTTGGCAAATAATCCCAGACGTTAGACCATGTCCAACAGAGAAACCCTCAAAATTTCTTAACTATTCACTGAGACCCATGAACAGTTAGTTTAAAATAAAACAAAAATAAAATAATTAAAAATGCATCAATCATAGTTCGCCACGTATCCAAAGGGCCCACTAAATAGTTAAGATCCGGATCTTAAATAGGAAATATAAGATCCAGATCTTAACTATTTAACGGGTCCTACCTGCTAAGATCTCTTTAAGAAACACCAATGAACATGCTCTTATTCTCCTAATCTATCAGAATGACCATAGTAATTTGATAGCCTTAATTCTTTGGTCGAGTAGGTTTTAAACCTCAGTCTTAAACTTTATGAACACGTCTAAAGATTTAAGTTTCTCATGAATAAGAAATAAGTATGCATATCGAGAATCATAATCAATTAATGATACGAAGTATTTTTGACCGTTTCAACATAAAGTATCAAACGACCCACAATTGTGCGTATGTATCAACTTAATGACTTCCACAACTCTTAATGCATCAAATTTCATTATCCTTCGTTTGTTTCCTTATAAAGCAATCAACACAAATATCAAAAAATTTGTGAAGTTAACCGAATTCAATATACCATCAGACACAAGACGCTCTACTTTATTTCTTCATATGTAACTTAAGCGTTTGTGCGAAAAGTTCATGAATTTGTTTTTTTCCAAACTTTTGTTTAGTACCCCTTAATTTAACAATTAAACTTTATTCTTGATAAGTTATAGTGTCGAATTTACCAAGACTATGTTCATCCAAAGTTATTTTTCGGTCCCAAACAAATTTGAATTTAAAGACAAAGTAACAACTTTGTTCTTCATTAGACAATAATAACCAAATTTGTCTAAGTTAGAAGCAAAGAAACTAAATTACGTCTAAAAGACATTACCAACAAAGTTGTCTTTCAAATTCAGAAAATGACCAAATTAAAACAATAGTCTGTAGTGCATGATTGCCTCCAAATGCATATGAAAACCACTATCTATATTAAATGTATCTTTCAACATTAGTTGGTTTTCAGTAGCTTACGCAATCCTACTTTGAAACACTTATGTTAGGATTTTGTACGAGAGTCTAACCATTAAATGTTTATGGTTACTTCATCAAACTTAATTTATTAACAAACCATAACGAGAAACTAACCCTTATTTTCACACAGACTATGATATTTTTGTCAGTCATTCGGTGTCCAACTTTATCACAAAAGAAACAAGTATGAACAACCTAAATTTGTTTCTTTTGTGTAGGATCCTTAGCATCATCATTCTCAACATGTTTAAATTTTCGTTCTTAAATCTTAGACCTTAGAGGTGTCAACCGTATAAGTACTTTTAGTCATTTCTTGTTTCGATTGAAACAATACTAGGCATTTTCAATATGTACTTCTTAAAAAAATTTTTGCTATGAAAACTTTTCGAACTAAAGCGATGCAAAAGCATTCTTATTTCCGTTGTATCGCTTCGTACGAAACCCAAATTAATCCTAGCAAAGAACTTGATTGAGATCTTGATCTCCTCCTCATCACCTCTAAAGATTTAAAAATTGGTGTTTCATGCTTAACATCAGGCCAATACAATTAAAGTTTTCTCACTTCTCATAAACTACAATTATACTTAGCAATGCCAATATCCTTAAGGACAAGTGAGTTATTTCATTTTTAATGCAATGTCAAGATATATATACCCAATAATAAATATAACTTTATTTTTTACTATTTAAAGTAGAAATCCGAAAATGTTGGAATTTCATAAATTTATCTATAATGTAGTGATACTCACTGAATAGAGAACCTTAATTAAATATTAGCCCACTAACCGAATAAAATCAATAGTAAATTGAATGATTATACGTCCCATCCAAGATATCAAATGTAACATTAATATCAAGTCTCTGGACAATAATATTAACTACTAGCGGTACTCTTGTAGCAATGATTAAAATATTGACAATAATTCATGATAAACAATAGTTTTCCTTTGGGCCGATCTATTATTCACATGTTTTAATCCCAATAATTGTAACATATTTATCATTACTGCAACGATCAAACACTGACAATAATCCATAATAAACAATAAATCTTCCTTTGAGCCGAATTATCATTCATATGTTTTAATCCAAATAATTGTCACGTATTTATCATCACATGTGTGTATATATTCCGACCAAATATAAATCTTTCTTTGGGCCGACTAAATATTCGCATGGAAAATATACACACAACATTTAATACTATTCATGAAAAATATCCGCAAGAGAGGTCACTTTGGCGACATCTTGTATCAATTAATCCACTTCAAATAATAAACTTGTATAATCTAATTTAAATATTAATTTAACAAATCGTTTTATTAATTATGTTCAGACATTTATCAAGAAGTCTGTGAAACTACATAACTTAAAATCTTAAGTTTGTAGTTGTATAGGAAGGGGAAGTTGAGTATGCTAGAACCGAACCTGAGTTTGAATCTTAGTTGTGACATAATTCTTGAATTTATGTCTATTTCTTAACGGATCTGTGCCCAAAATTTATCTCCCCTTTTCCTTATTTAAGATTTATTTAATATCTTAATGGTTTGGGCCGAAGCTTAAAGGTCCAAAATGAATTTTAAAAAATAAAACTCATCGTTTTATAATTTCTTCAATCTAACTTTTAGGTTTCGCCTGAAACCCTAAAAATACTATTTTCACAACCGTCAATGACTAATTCAAATCCGAAATTTGTCCAGAAAAATCCGAAATATTTACCCTTACACCGAAATAATTTTACTTCAATGACCATATACTTAAAATCGGATTTTTATTGATTTTACATAAATAAAAAATTCATTAACTTTATTTTAATTGAAGATCTAAACATGTTTATCTCTATAACAAACCCTAAATCTAGATATAAACAAGCTCAAAAATTAGATCTAAAATTTTCATTATTGAAACCACAAATCCCAGAATATTTTAGATGAAAAACATATTTAAAATCTCAATTTTCCACATAAACCAGATTCAAATTTATTTTAAATAATTTAATAAATTCGAAAATTCTTTTGATAAAACTTGTATATAGTGGCTTTGATACCAATTGTTGGAAATAATCCAAAAGTTTATATCATAATAAACTATAAAGCCATATCAGTTTCCGATGATCAAACATAAACGGAAGCGTACATGATGAATATGATGAATCTGTGGTTCATGATCCGAAATTGGTTATAGATCTTCCAAAACATACCCTGAATTGACTTTAGGTCTCTCGTGATGGGATGCAGAGAGATTTAGATTTTTTGCCAAAATCATTTTTTGGTGTACACTCTATGTCAATATGTGTTCAATACAAATAGATTTTTTTGTCAAAGTCCAAATAAAAACAACTTTAATCAAATATCGGCAAAGTCGACTAATATTGACGCTTTCTTTTTGTATCATAATAATTATTTTTATGATATTTAGTTTCACAAAAAAAAACTATTGTGATATTGAAGTACCATGTAGATATTTAACGTGTTCTAGCATTGAAACCAAAAAACATTAAATTTATAATATATGTGTACAAAGTTTAAACAACAAATACTATAAAACAATTACAGAATTTATGTGTAATAAGTAAATAGAAGAAAAAAGAGAAACTACTTTAGAAGTCAAACAACACGTCTTAAGTTCCAAGATATCTATGAAATTTAGTCAAAACAGGACTCTAAACCAAATTTCATGCAACATGAGGGCTTATTAAGTGTCTCAATGAACTTTGTACAAGTTTGACGAACTTATGAAACATCTAACAACGCGTATCTAGGACTCTAAACCAAGTTTCATGCAACATGAGTGCTTATAAGTGTCTCAATGAGCTTTGTACTAGTTTGACGAACTTATGAAATACCTAACAACCTGGTTTCTAGGACTCTAAACCAAGTTTCATGAAACATGAGGGCTTATAAGTGTCTCAATGAGCTTTGTACAAGTTTGACGAACTTATGAAACATCTAACAACGTGGTTTCTAGGACTCTAAATCAAGTTTCATGCAATATGCAAGCTTATAAGTGTATCAATGAGCTTTGTACAAGTTTGAAGAACTTATGAAACATCTAACAACACGTTTCAGGAATCTAAACCAAGTTTCATGCAACATGAGTGCTTATAATTGTCTCAATGAGCTTTTAACAAGTTTGACGAACTTATGAAACATCTAACAACGCGTTTATAGGACTCTAAACAGGTTTCATGCAACATGATTTCTTATAAGTGTCCAATGAGATTTGTACAAGTTTGACTAACTTATGTAACATCTAACAACGCGTTTCTAGGACTCTAAACCAAGTTTCTTACCACATGAGTGCTTATATGGGTCTCAATGAGCTTTGTACTGGTTTGACGAACTTATGAAACATCTAAAAACACGTTTTTAGGACTCTAAACCAATTTTGATGCAACATGAGTGATTATAAGTGTCTCAATGAACTTTTTACAAGTTTGACGAACTTATGAAACATCTAAAAACGTGGTTTCTAGGATTCTAAACCAAGTTTCATGCAACATGAGTGCTTATAATGTCTCAGTGAGCTTTGTAGTAGTTTGACGAACTTATGAAACATCTAACAACGTGGTTGCTAGGACTCTAACCAAGTTCCATGCAACATGAGTGCTTATAAGTGTCTCAATGAGCTTTTTACAAGTTTGACGAAATTATGAAACATCTAACCACGTGTTTCTAGGACTCTAAACCAAGTTTCATGAAACATGAGTGCTTTTAAGTGTCTCAATGAGCTTTGTACTAGTTGGACGAACTTATGAAACATCTAACAACGTGGTTGCTAGAAATCTAAACTATGTTTCATGCAACATGAGTGCTTAAAAGTGTCTCAATAAGCTTTTTACAAGTTTGATGAACTTATGAAACATTTTACAACTCGTTTCTAGGACTCTAAACCAAGTTTCATGCAACACGAGTGCTTATAAGTGTCTCAATGACTTTTGTACAAGTTTTACGAACTTATGAAACATCTAATAACGCATTTTTAGGACTCTAAACCAAGTTTCATGCAACATGAGTGCTTATAAGTGTCTCAATGAGCTGTGTAGAAGTTTAATGAACTTATGAACCATGGAACAACGTGGTTGCAAGGACTCTAAACCAAGTTTCATGCAACATGACTGCTTATAAGTGTCTCAATGAGCTTTTTACAAGTTTGACGGACTTATGAAACATCTAACAACGCGTTTCTAGGACTCTAAACCAAGTTTCATGAAATATGCAAGCTTATAAGTGTATCCATCAGCTTTGTACAAGTTTGACGAACTAATGAAACATCTAAAAACGCGTTTCTAGGACTTTAAACCAAGTTTCATGCAACATAAGTGCTTATAAGTGTCTCTATGAGCTTTGTACAGGTTTGACGAACTTATGAAACTTCTAACAACGCGTTTCTAGGACTCTAAACCAAGTTTCATGAAACATGAGTGCTTATAAGTGTATTAATGAGCTTTGTACTAGTTTTAAGAACTTATGATATATCCAACAACGTGGCTTCTAGGACTCTAATGAGGGCTTATAAGTGTCTCAATGGGCTTTGTACAAGTTTGAAGAACTTATGAAACATCTAACAACGTGGTTGCTAGGACACTAACAAAGATTCATGCAACATGAATGCTTATAAGTGTCTCAATGAGTTATGTACAAGTTTGACGAACTTATGAAACATCTAACAACGCGTGTCTAGGACTCGAAATCAAGTTTCATTCAACATGAGTGCTTTTAAGTGTCTCAATGAGCTTTGTACTAGTTGGACGAACTTATGAAATATCTAACAACGCGTTTCTAGGACTCTAAACCAAGTTTCTTACCACATGAGCGCTTATATAGGTCTCAATGACCATTGTACTAGGTTGACGAACTTAGGAAACATCTAAAAATGTGTTTCTAGGTCTGTAAACCAATTTTGATGCAACATGAGTGATTATAAATGTCTCAATGAGCTTTGTACAAGTTTGACAAACTTATGAAACATCTAACAACGCGTTTCTAGGACTCTAAACTAAGTTTCATGCAAGAGGAGTGCTTATAAGTTTCTCAATGAGTTTTGTAATAGTTTGACGAACTTATGAAACATCTAACAACACGTTTTCTATGACTCTAAACCAAGTTTCTTACCACATGAGTGCTTGTATGGGTCTCAATGAGCTTTGTACTAGTTTGACGAACTTATGAAACATCTGAAAACGCGTTTTTAGGACTCTAAACCAATTTTGATGCAACATGAGTGATTATAAGTGTCTCAATGAACTTTTTACAAGTTTGACGAACTTATGTAACATATGACAACGTGGTTGCTAAGACTTTAACCAAGTTTCATGCAACATGAGTGCTTATAAGTGTCTCAATGAGTTTTGTACAAGTTTGACGAACTTATGAAACATCTAACAACGCGTTTCTAGGACTCTAAACCATGTTTCATGCAACATGAGTGCTTTTAAGTGTCTCAATGAGCTTTGTACTAGTTGGACGAACTTATGAAACATCTAACAACGCGTTTCTAGGACTCTAAACCAAGTTTATTGCCACATGAGTGCTTATATGGGTCTCAATGAGCTTTGTACTAGTTTGACGAACTTATGAAACATCTAAAAACGCGTTTTTAGGTCTCTAAACCAATTTTGATGCAACATGAGTGTTTATAAGTTACTCAATGAACTTTTTACAAGTTTGACGAACTTATGAAACATCTAAAAACGTGGTTTCTAGGATTATAAACCAAGTTTCATGCAACATGAGTGCTTATATTGTCTCAATGAGCTTTGTACTGGTTTGACAAACTTATGAAACAAATAACAACGCGTTTCTAGGACCCTAAACCATGTTTCATGCAACATGAGTGCTTTTAAGTGTCTCAATGAGCTTTGTACTAGTTGGACGAACTTATGAAAAATCTAACAACGTGGTTGCTAGAAATCTAAACTAAGTTTCATGCAACATGAGTGCTTAAAAGTGTCTCAATGAGCTTTTTACAAGTTTGATGAACTTATGAAACATTTTACAACTCGTTTCTAGGACTCTAAACCAAGTTTCATGCAACATGAGTGCTTATAAGTGTCTCAATGACTTTTGTACAAGTTTGACGAACTTAAGAAACATCTAATAACGCGTTTCTAGGACTCTAAACCAACCTTCATGCAACATGAGTGCTTATAAGTGTCTCAATGAGCTTTGTAGAAGTTTAATGAACTTATGAAACACGGAACAACGTGGTTGCTAGGACTCTAAACCAAGTTTCATGCAACATGACTGCTTATAAGTGTCTCAATGAGCTTTTTACAAGTTTGACGAACTTATGAAACATCTAACAACGCGTTTCTAGGACTCTAAACCAAGTTTCATGCAATATGCAAGCTTATAAGTGTATCCATCAGCTATGTACAAGTTTGACAAACTAATAAAACATCTAAAAACTCGTTTCTAGGACTTTAAACCAAGTTTCATGCAACATGAGGGCTTATAAGTGTCTCTATGACCTTTGTACAAGTTTAACGAACTTATGAAACAATCTAACAACGTGTTTCTAGGACTCTAAACCAAGTTTCATGAAACATGAGTGCTTATAAGTGTATTAATGAGCTTTGTACTAGTTTTACGAACTTATGAAACATCTAACAACGTGGCTGATAGGACTCTAATGAGGGCTTATAAGTGTCTCAATGGGCTTTGTACAAGTTTGAAGAACTTATGAAACATCTAACAACGTGGTTGCTATGACACTAACCAATATTCATGCAACATGAGTGCTTATAAGTTTCTCAATGAGTTATTTTCAAGTTTGACGAACTTATGAAACATCGAACAACGCGTGTCTAGGACTCGAAACCAAGTTTCATGCAACATGAGTGCTTTTAAGTGTCTCAATGAGCTTAGTACTAGTTGGACGAACTTATGAAACATCTAACAACGCGTTTCTAGGACTCTAAACCAAGTTTCTTACCACATGAGTGCTTATATAGGTCTCAATGACCATTGTACTAGGGTGACGAACTTATGAAACATCTAAAAATGTGTTTCTAGGACTCTAAACCAATTTTGATGCAACATGAGTGATTATAAGTGTTTCAATGAGCTTTGTACAAGTTTGACAAACTTATGAAACATCTAACAACGCGTTTCTAGGACTCTAAACAATGTTTCGTGCAACATGAGTGCTTTTAAGTGTCTCAATGAGCTTTGTACTAGTTGGACGAACTTATGAAACATCTAACAACGCGTTTCTAGGACTCTAAACCAAGTTTCTTGCCACATGAGTGCTTATATGGGTCTCAATGAGCTTTGTACTAGTTTGACGAACTTATGAAACATCTAAAAACGTGTTTTTAGGTCTCTAAACCAATTTTGATGCAACATTGAGTGATTATAAGTTACTCAATGAACTTTTTACAAGTTTGACGAACTTATGAAACATCTAAAAACGTGGTTTCTAGGATTCTAAACCAAGTTTCATGCAACATGAGTGCTTATAATGTCTCAATGAGCTTTGTACTGTTTGACGAACTTATCAAACATCTAACAACGTGGTTGCTAAGACTCTAACCAAGTTCCCTGAAACATGAGTGCTTATAAGTGTCTCAATGAGCTTTTTACAAGTTTGACGAACTTATGAAACATCTAATAACGTGTTTCTAGGACTCTAAACCAAGTTTCATGCAACATGAGTGCTTTTAAGTGTCTCAATGAACTTTGTACTAGTTGGAAGAACTTATGAAACATCTAACAACGTGGTTGCTAGGAATCTAAACTAAGTTTTATGCAACATGAGTGCTTAAAAGTGTCTCAATGAGCTTTTTACAAGTTTGACGAACTTATGAAACATCTAACAACTCGTTTCTAGGACTCTAAACCAAGTTTCATGCAACATGAGTGCTTATAATTGTCTCAATGAACTTTGTACTAGTTTAAAGAACTTATGAAACATCATCTAACAACACGTTTCTAGGAATATAAACAAAGTTTCATGCTACATGAGTGCTTATAATTGTCTCAATGAGCATTGTACTAGTTTGACAAACTTATGAAACGACTAAAACGCGTTTCTAGGACTATAAACCAAGTTTAATGCAACATGAGTGATTATAAATGTCTCAATGAGCTTTATACAATTTTGAAGAACTTATTAAACATCTAACAACGTGGTTTCTAGGACTCTAAACCAAGTTTCATGCAACATGAGTGCTTATAAGTGTATCAATGAGCTTTGTACTAGTTTGACGAACTTATGAAACATCTAATTACGTGGCTAATCTGACTTTAATGAGGGCTTATAAGTGTCTCAATGAGCTTTGTACAAGTTTGACAAACTTATGAAACATCTAACAACATGGTTTCTAGGACTCTAAACCAAGTTTCATGCAATATGAAAGCAAAGAAATGTCTCAATGAGCTTTGTACAAGTTTAACGAATTTATGAAACATCTAACAACGCGTTTCTAGGACTCTAAACCAAGATTCATGCAACATGAGTGCTTATAAGTGTCTCAATGAGCTTTGTACATGTTTGACGAACTTATGAAACACCTAACAACGCGTTTCTAGGACTCTAAACCAATTTTCATGCAACATGAGTGCTTATAAGTGTCTCAATGAGCTTTGTACTAGTTTGAAGAACTTATGAAACACTTAAAAACGTGGTTTCTAGGACTCTAAACCAATTTTCATGCAACATGAGTGATTATAAGTGTCTCAATAAACTTTTTAAAAGTTTGACGAACTTATGAAACATCTGACAACGTGGTTGCTATGACTTTAACCAAGTTTCATGCAACATGAGTGCTGATAAGTGTCTAAATGAGTTTTGTACAAGTTTGACGAACTTATGAAACATCTAACAACGCGTTTATAGGACTCTAAACCATGTTTCATGCAACATGAGTGCTTTTAAGTGTCTCAATGAGCTTGGTACTAGTTGGACAAACTTATGAAACATCTAACAACGCGTTTCTAGGACTCTGAACCATGTTTCTTACCACATGAGTTCTTATATGGGTCTCAATGAGCTTCGTACTAGTTTGACGAACTTATGAAACATCTAAAAACGCGTTTTTAGGTCTCTAAACCAATTTTTATGCAACATGAGTGATTATAAGTGTCTCAATGAACTTTTTACAAGTTTGACGAACTTATGAAACATCTAAAAACGTGGTTTCTAGGATTCTAAACTAAGTTTCATGACAAATGAGTGCTTATAATGTCTCAATGAGCTTTGTACTGGTTTGACAAACTTATCAAACATCTAACAACGTGGTTGCTAGGACTCTAACCAAGTTTCATGTAACATGAGTGCTTATAAGTGTCTCAATGAGGTTTTTACAAGTTTGCGAACTTATGAAACATCTAACAACGCGTTTCTAGGACTCTAAACCAAGTTTCATGCAACATGAGTGTTTTTAAGTGTCTCAATGAGCATTGTACTAGTTGGAAGAACTTATGAAACATCTAACAACGTGGTTGCTAGGAATCTAAACTAAGTTTCATGCAACATGAGTGCTTAAAAGTGTCTCAATGAGCTTTTTACAAGTTTGACGAACTTATGAAATATCTAACAACTCGTTTCTAGGACTCTAAACCAAGTTTCATACAACATGAGTGCTTATAATTGTCTCAATGAACTTTGTACTAGTTTGAAGAACTTATGCAATATCTAACAACATGGTTGCTAGGACTCTAAAACAAGTTTCATGCAACATGAGTACTTATAAGTGTCTCAATGAGCTTTGTACAATTTTGACGAACTTATGAAACATCTAACAACGTGTTTTCTAGGACTCTAAACCAAGTTTCATGCAATATGCAAGCTTATATGTGTCTCCATGAGCTTTGTACAAGTTTGACGAACTAATGAAACATCTAAAAACGCGTTTCTAGGACTATAAACCAAGATTCAAGCAACATGAGTGCTTTAAAGTGTCTCAATGAGCTTTTTACAAGTTTGACGAATTTATGAAACATCTAACAACGCGTGTCTAAGACTCTAAAACAAGTTTCATGCAACTGAGTGATTATAAGTGTGTCAATGAGCTTTGTACAAGTTTAACGAACTTATGAAACATATTACAACGCCTTTCTAGGACTCTAAACCAAGTTTCATGCAACATGAGTGCTTTTAAGTGTCTCAATGTGCTTTTTACTAGTTGGACGAACTTATGAAACATCTAACAACGTGGTTGCTAGGACTCTAAACAAAGTTTCATGCAACATGAGTGCTTAAAAGTGTCTCAGTGAGCTTTTTACAAGTTTAACGAACATATGAAACATTTAAAAACGCGTTTCTAGGACTCTAAACCAAGTTTCATGCAACATGAGTGCTTATAAGTGTCTCAATGAACTTTGTACTAGTTTAAAGAACTTATGCAAAATCTAACAACATGGTTGCTAGGATTCTAAAACAAGTTTCATGCAACGTGAGTACTTATAAGTGTCTCAATGAGCTTTGTACAAGTTTGACGAACTTATGAAACATGTAACAACGTGGTTTCTAGGACTCTAAACCAAGTTTCATGCAATATGCAAGCTTATAAGTGTCTCCATGAGCTTTATACAAGTTTGACGAACTAATGAAACATCTAAAAACGTGCTTCTAGGACTCTAAACCAAGATTCATGCAACATGAGTGCTTATAAGTGTCTCAATGAGTTTTGTACAAGTTTGACGAACTTATGAAACATCTAACAACGCGTTTCTAGGACTCTAAACCAAGTTTCATGCAACATGAGTGCTTTTAAGTGTCTCAATGAGCTTTTTACTAGTTGGAAGAACTTATGAAACATCTAACAACGTGGTTGCTAGGACTCTAAACAAAGTTTCATGAAACATGAGTGCTTAAAAGTGTCTCAATGAACTTTTTACAAGTTTGACGAACATATGAAACATCTAAAAACAAACGCGTTTCTAGGACTCTAAACCAAGTTTCATGCAACATGAGTGCTTATAAGTGTCTCAATGAGCTTTGTACAAGTTTGAAGAACTTATGAAACATCATCTAACAACACGTTTCTAGGACTATAAACAAAGTTTCATGCAACATGAGTGCTTATAAGTGTCTTAATGAGCATTGTACTAGTTTGACGAACTTATGAAACGTCTAAAAACGCGTTTCTAGGACTATAAACCAAGTTTCATGCAACATGAGTGATTATAAATGTCTCAATGAGCTTTGTACAATTTTGAAGAACTTATTAAAAATCTAACAATGTGGTTTCTAGGACTCTAAACCAGGTTTCATGCAAAATGAGTGCTTATAAGTGTATCAATGAGCTTTGTACTACTTTGACGAATTTATGAAACATCTAACAACGTGTCTAATAGGAATCTAATGAGGGCTTATAAGTGTCTCAATGAGCTTTGTACAAGTTTGACAAACTTATGAAATATCTAACAACATGGTTTCTAGGACTCTAAACCAAGTTTCATGCAATATGAAAGAAAATAAGTGTCTCAATGAGCTTTGTACAAGTTTAACGAACTTATGAAACATCTAACAACGTGTTTCTAGGACTCTAAACAAAGTTTCATGCAACATGAGTGCTTATAAGTGTCTCAATGAGCTTTGTACATGTTTGACGAACTTATAAAAGACCTAACAACGCGTTTCTAGGACTCTAAACCAAGTTTCATGCAACATGAGTGCTTATAAGTGTCTCAATGAGCTTTGTACTAGTTTGAAGAAGTTATAAAACACTTAAAAACGTGGTTTCTAGGAATCTAAATAATTTTCATGCAACATGAGTGATTATAAGTGTCTCAATGAACTTTTTATAAGTTTGACGAACTTATGAAACATCTGACAATGTGGTTGCTAGGACTTTAACCAAGTTGCATGCAACATGAGTGCTTATAAGTGTCTCAATGAGTTTTGTACAAGTTTGACGAACTTATGAAACATCTAACAACGCGTTTCTAGGACTCTAAACCATGTTTCATGCAACATGAGTGCTTTTAAGTGTCTCAATGAGCTTTGTACTAGTTGGACGAACTTATGAAACATCTAACAACGCGTTTCTAGGACTCTGAACCATGTTTCTTACCACATGAGTGCTTATATGGGTCTCAATGAGCTTCGTACTAGTTTAACGAACTTATGAAACATCTAAAAACGCGTTTTTAGGTATCTAAACCAATTTTTATGCAACATGAGTGATTATAAGTGTCTCAATGAACTTTTTACAAGTTTGACGAACTTATGAAACATTTAAAAACGTGGTTTCTAGGATTCTAAACTAAGTTTCATGACACATGAGTGCTTATAATGTCTCAATGAGATTTGTACTGGTTTGACGAACTTATCAAACATCTAAAAACGTGGTTGCTAGGACTCTAACCAAGTTCCATGTAACATGAGTGCTTATAAGTGTCTCAATGAGCTTTTTACAAGTTTGCGAACTTATGAAACATCTAATAACGCGTTTCTAGGACTCTAAACCAAGTTTCATGCAACATGAGTGCTTTTAAGTGTCTCAATGAGCTTTGTACTAGTCGGAATAACTTATGAAACATCTAACAACGTGGTTGCTAGGAATCTAAACTAAGTTTCATGCAACATGAGTGCTTAAAAGTGTCTCAATGAGCTTTTTACAAGTTTGACGAACTTATGAAATATCTAACAACTCGTTTCTAGGACTCTAAACCAAGTTTCATGCAACATGAGTGCTTATAATTGTCTCAATAAACTTTGTACTAGTTTGAAGAACTTATGCAACATCTAACAACATGGTTGCTAGGACTCTAAAACAAGTTTCATGCCACATGAGTACTTATAAGTGTCTCAATGAGCTTTGTACAAGTTTGACGAATTTATGAAACATCTAACAACGTGGTTTCTAGGACTCTAAACCATGTTTCATGCAAAATGCAAGCTTATAAGTGTCTCCATGAGCTTTGTACAAGTTTGACGAACTAATGAAACATCTAAAAACGAGTTTCTAGGACTCTAAACCAAGATTCATGCAACATGAGTGCTTAAAAGTGTCTCAATGAGCTTTTTAAAAGTTTGACGAACATATGAAACATCTAAAAACGCGTTTCTAGGAATCTAAACCAAGTTTCATGCAACATGAGGGCTTATAAGTATCTTAATGAGCTTTGTACAAGTTTGACGAACTTATGAAACATCTAACAACACGTGTCTAAGACTCTAAAACAACTTTCATGCAACTGAGTGATTATAAGTGTCTCGATGAGCTTTGTACAAGTTTAACGAACTTATGAAACATATTACAACACGTTTCTAGGACTCTAAACCAAGTTTCATGCAACATGAGTGCTTTTAAGTGTCTCAATGTGTTTTTTACTAGTTGGACGAACTTATGAAACATCTAACAACGTGGTTGCTAGGACTCTAAACAAAGTTTCATGCAACATGAGTGCTTAAAAGTGTCTCAGTGAGCTTTTTACAAGTTTGACGAACATATGAAACATCTAAAAACGCGTTACTAGGACTCTAAACCAAGTTTCATGCAACATGAGTGCTTATAAGTGTCTCAATGAGCTTTGTATAAGTTTAAAGAAATTATGAAACATCATTTAACAACACGTTTCTAGGACTATAAACAAAGTTTCATGCAACATGAGTGCTTATAAGTGTCTCAGTGAGCATTGTACTAGTTTGACGAACTTATGAAACGTCTAAAAACGCGTTTCTAGGACTATAAACCAAGTTTCATGAAACATGAGTGATTGTGAATGTCTCAATGAGCTTTGTATAATTTTGAAGAACTTATTAAACATTTAACAACGTGGTTTCTAGGACTCTAATTAAGGTTTCATGCAACATGAGTGCTTATAAATGTATCAATGAGCTTTGTACTAGTTTGACAAACTTATGAAACATCTAACAACATGGTTTCTAGGACTCTAAACCAAGTTCCATGCAATATGAAAGCAAATAAGTGTCTCAATGAGCTTTGTACAAGTTTAACGAACTTATGAAACATCTAATAACACGTTTCTAGGACTCTAAACCAAGTTTCATGCAACATGAGTGCTTATAAGTGTCTCAATGAGCTTTGTACTAGTTTGAAGAACTTATGAAACACTTAAAAACGTGGTTTCTAGGACTCTAAACCAATTTTCATGCAACATGAGTGATTATAAGTGTCTCAATAAACTTTTTAAAAGTTTGACGAACTTATGAAACATCTAACAACGTGGCTAATAGGACTCTAATGAGGGCTTATAAGTGTCTCAATGAGCTTTGTACAAGTTTGACAAACTTATGAAACATCTAACAACATGGTTTCTAGGACTCTAAACCAAGTTTCATGAAATATGAAAGCAAATAAGTGTCTCAATGAGCTTTTTACAAGTTTGACGAAGTTATGAAGCACCTAAAAACACGTTTCTAGGACTCTAAACCAAGTTTCATGCAACATGAGTGCTTATAAGTGTCTCAATGCGCTTTGTACTAGTTTGAAGAACTTATGAAACACTTAAAAATGTGGTTTCTAGGACTCTAAACCAATTTTCATGCAACATGAGGGCTTACAAGTATCTTAATGAGCTTTGTACAAGTTTGACGAACTTATGAAACATCTAACAACGCGTGTCTAAGACTCTAAAACAAGTTTCATGCAACATGAGTGATTATAAGTGTCTCAATGAGCTTTGTACAAGTTTAACGAACTTATGAAACATATTACAACACGTTTCTAGGATTCTAAACCAAGTTTCATGCAACATGGGTTCTTTTAAGTGTCTCAATGAGCTTTGTACACTACTAAAAAACACCGTAATACCCACGAACATTTTTGTGGGTTATTAGGCTTTTTCGTGGGTTACCCACGAAAAGCCACGAAAAATTTTTGTGGGTATGCTTACCCACGAAAACCCACGAAAATTTTCGTTGGTATATAGCCCACGAAAAAACCACGAAAAGTTTTCGTGAAAATCTACCCACGAAAATTTTCTTGGATTTTTCGTGGGTATGTTGATAAACCACGAAAACACACGAAAATTTTTGTGGGTAGATTTACCACGAAAATTTTGTGGGTTTTCCGTGGTTTGTCTGATTACCCACGAAAAAACCACGAAAAATTTTCGTGGGTTGGCTGAATATTTTTTTTAAAATTATAATCCAATTTTGATTTAGTAAATTCTAAATTTAAAAATTAAAATTAAAACCGAATTAGAAAGAAAATAATGTTTTATAATTAAAACCGAAAATCATATACTTTAACAAAATTCAAAGTTATAGAAATAAATGGGTTGACCCTTCTGTATATTTAAACATTACATAATTAATGTCAAAACATACAATAATTATAGAAATAGAAAATGAAAAGATTTACCTCCAAGTATAATCGGTTGACTCTTTGCGTATAAGACTCATCACCCTGTGAATAAGCCGTGCTCGACGTACCTTCGTACTGAGAAGTCTCTTCTTCAACCTCCTTAACGATTCCCTTAATGTAGGGATCACTGAAGGTGCCATCAGCGCGTCGATGTGTCTTCTTGACCAAATCAAAAAGAGAGTGATCCTGGGATTGGGGATCCTCTTGATGTTGTATTTGTTAAAAAAATAAACCAAATGAAATAGAAATCAAACGTATACGTTAATGTTAACATTAAAAACGAAAAACCCATGAAAATTTTCGTGGGTAGGAGTATTTTTCGCAGTGGGTTTTAAGGGGTTGTCTTTTCATATGAATTGTCACTTCATATATAGTATCAGATTTGCAAGTGGCATATATATACCCACGAAAAACCCATGAAATTTTTCGTGCGTAGGTGTTAAATTTTCGCATTATTCATGGTATTATAAATACATTGTTTATATGTTCATAATTTGTAACACGTAACACTAGGAATTCCAAATCATTTAAAAATTTGTTATGTCTTTCTCAAACCATTCTAGAAGATGGATGGATCTCCGGATTGATCCATCAACAAATATTTGTCACCGAAGAATTTTGTATTGGGATTACTCTGTTCATCGAATTTGCTTGTCAGCAACCATCATTTCAGGCAACCAGGAAACTCCTTTATCCATGCGCACGATTCAAGAATGCAAAGCAACAAACATCGAGGGTGGTGACCCGTCATCTTTACACAATTGAATTCAAAGGCAATTACTATGTTTGGAGTAATCATGGAGAATCTTTCATGGTTACGGGAGAATCCTCTGGTGGAACACAATTTGATGGAAGAGCCAACCGTGAACGTTATCATCATCCTCGTGTTGATGTAAAAGAATCATTTCATGAAGCATTCGAAGATGTTCATGATATTCCAGAGATGCAAGATCAGCGATATAGTGAAGAAGTCGAAATTCCAGCGTGCGTAGACAAGTCATATGAGGCCTTCATGGAAGTTAATCAACCTTTATACGAAGGTTGCGAAACGGAGAATACGAAATTATATTTGGCGTCATGTATTTTACGTTGGAAGACGGAGCACAATATATCAGCGGGTGTTGTAGACGACATTGCTAGTACTATCAAAAGGATTCAACCAGGCCCGAATACTGCTCCAGAGTCGTACTACGAAACAAAAAAAATTACAAAGACCCTAGGCTTACCCGTTCATAAAATTGATGCGATGCTCGATCAATGTCGGTTTTTTCTTAGTGATCGATATCATCCGTGGAATGGTCATGGCAAAAAGATTCCAAAACAGCGAATGTTTTATCTTCCCATTACCGATCGTTTGAAAAGACTATAACAATGTTAATCAACTGCGAGACATATGCGTTGGCACGCCGATCATATTAATGTTGAAGGCGAAATGATTCATCCATCAGACGAGGCCGCGTGGAAACATTTCCAGAGTGTTTATCCGGGGGTTGCTTCGAACCAAGAAACATCTACCTTGGCTTGTCAACGATGGTTTTAATCCACTAGGCATGAGTGGGGGCAGGCACGGCCGATATGGCCGGTGATAGTCACACCATACAATCTACCTCCGGTATGTGTATGAACCGAGAGTTTTTATTCCTCTCGATTTTGGTTCCCGGTCCAACACACCCGAAAAAGTCTAGATGTGTACCTTCAACCTTTAATCGACGAACTTCAACAAATGTGGATGCATGGCGCTGACGTGTACGATATAACATCACACAATTCGTTTAAGATGAAAGCGGCGCTTATGTTGACGATTAGTGATTTCCCGCTTACGACATGTTATCGTGGTGGGATGACTCACGGACGCCTCGCATGTCCATACCGTATGGATTCAACCAATTCGTTTCGGTTAACGAATAGTCGCAAACACCGTTGGTTTGATTGTCACTGGAAGTTTTTGAAGAACGATTACCCATACACAGCGAAATGTAGTTGCGTTCACTAAGTCTAAGGAAGTCCAAGATGAAGCACCGTTATGGAGTAGTGGAAGAGAAATATTGCACTCCATGAACCATATAGAAGGTCTGCAAATGAGTGTCGAGTGTGGTGGCAACGGACACAACGAACCATCTAAAACGATAATTGGTTATGGTCAATATCATAATTGGTACAAAAAATCGATTTTCTGGTCTTTGCCGTATTGGGAGAATCTGTTGCTTAGAGACACAACCTAGATTTTATGCATTTTGAAAAAATTTCTTTGATAATATTATCAAAACTATCTTGAACGTCTTGGGGAAAACAAAAGATAACATAAAATCTAGGCTAGATATGGCGATAATATGCAACCGTAGAGCGTTGGAGCTTTACTTCAACTTGAATTGCTCCAGTTCCAATATTTCGCATGTCAAAGGAAGCGAAAAAGAAATTTCTATCTTGGTTGAAGAAAGAAATTCGTTTTCCATACGGGTATGCTTCCAACTTTGGTAGATGTGTGAACGAAATTAATGGTACTCTTTATGTACTCGAAAGCCATGATTGTCATGTCATCATGGAATGACTTCTACCTTTCGCTTTGATGGAACTATTGCCCAAGTTGGTACACGTAGCGATTTCGGTATGTATTTTAATTTTTTATCATACAAATATATAAATAAATAATTTTGTCATATAATTTGTGTTGTTACTTTTATTACACTGAAATCGCTTTGTTTTTCCGAGACATTGATGCCCCATCATTAAAAGAACAAGATGTTCAAACAATGAAGGAAAATATAGCTGTCAAATTATGCAACTTGGAGAAGATATTTCCACCTTCGTTTTTTGATGTCATGGAGTATCTACCGGTACACCTTCCGGACGAGACAATCTTAGGTGGACCGGTATAATATAGGTGGATGTATCCATTTGAGCGGTACATGTACCACTTAAAAAAAGGTTAGGAACAAGGCACAAATCGGAGGGTCTATCGTCGAGCATTGTGTTCAAGAAGAATTATCTGCGCTAGCTACCCATTGGCTTGGAAAACCAATTCCTCGAGCTAATGAAGGATGGCATGGTGAAAAAATTTACCTCTACGCATTTGACGATGTCCCAACATTGTTCAAACAAAAAGGAAGGTTCATTGGTAAATCTTCAAAGGGATGGATAACAGACGAAGAGTACAATGTTTTGCAAACGTTTCTAATGAATTATTGTGCCGAGTTAGCACAATATGAAAGATATGTTTATTCGGTATCAAACATATTATATTCACTAATTAATTATAATTAGTTTTTAATTATATAATTTGTTTACGTAGGATGTTTGAAGATTTCATGAGAGCTACATATCCGGCAATGTCTGCTTTCTAATCTACAAGCTATTGAAAGAAAATAACTTCGCAAGCTGGGTGCAAAGATTATGTAAGTAATTTTGTATTGACTTCCTTTATATATAATGTTTTATTTATGCATTTATTTTATTACATGTTAATAATCAAAGGATGAGAGAAATTGTGCCTCGTGGTTCATTGATTTTGTACAAGGTCCAGTTTGTGCTTACACATCATGGCCATCGTATGGAACAAGAGGATTCTTATTCCGCATATTTAGTAGGAATGCAAACAAAAAGACTCAAAATTTATGTGTTTGCGTTAGGGGAACGACTGATACGGAATATTATGGTATAGTGGACGACATTAGATTGCTTGAATACGGTGGCGGTGGTGGGTTGAAGGTGGTTATCTTCAAATCGTTTTGTTATGACATCACTAGTGGAAGTGGAATGCGTATTAGTCGTTCGGGACTAGTGGATGTTGCTGCAAACAAACAATATCGACAATATGATCCGTATATTACTCCTAAACAAGTGTGACCAAGCTTGTTACATATCATATCCAAAGGTTAGTAGCAGGCATGGGACGGAATGGTTAGCCTCGTACGAAAGTGGTACCCAGAGGTGTAAGAAATGCTACTCATATTTTAAAACAAGCCTTTCAAGAGGATTCTAGGAATACTACTGTTGCACCTTCAAGGCTCCTAAGGGTCGAGACACTCAATGTTGAAGACAGGGACAATTATGATGATTTACCCGATCAACATACAAACGACATGAACACATCCGATAATGAGCTAATCGAAAACGAATGTTCGAAGTTGATTCCTCTTCCGATGATGAATAAAAATTGTGCATCAATGTGATCCCGAATATTGTAATATATTATGTAATATAATTTTCGTCTTTGTTAAATTTATAACAACTTTAAAAAGTGGTGGATTATTATCCAATCAATGATTTGTAATAAAATATGTTGTGGATTGTTGTATAATATTATGTGGGATATTATTTGTTTTTTTCTAATGAGTTTAAACGACTATCTCTCGTTTAAAACACCCGTGATTGTTTACATGAGTTGAATAATTTGACGCCATGCATTAAATTTTCAACATGTCAAATCACGGTATGGTGGCCGACATAGCACACTAATATATAATTTCGAATAAGTTGTTTTTTCCTTATATCCACATATTAGTCGACACGTCAACCCTAAAAAATATCTCGGTTCTGCCTATATAAATCGAGGTAATTTAACAGAAAAACATAACACAAAAACATATTTCCTCATGACATATCGTGTTCCTTCTAGCCCTCCATACGATAACTTATAATGTATTGATGTTGAACCAATAATTTCAGCTCTACCATCACAACGAGCTGAAATCCAAACGGGGCTTATTTCGGGACCTGCACAGCCCATACAACGAGGACTGTTTCGCAAGAGGGTTCACGATGGGAAGGTGTTGCGAGGTGAAAGTTCTCAAGCACGCCCAACACAAGATTTCATTCGTGAGGTCATCAATGAGCCACAAAAGGGCGACCAAGATTTTAGTAGTCCTCGGTGGACTTCTACTATCGATTACATGTTGCGCGAAGGTAAACACGAAAATGAACTCTTTTATCATTATACTAATAATTGTAGATGACTAACTCTATCATTCATTATATAGGTACTCATAACAATTGACCACACCATTTTAGACCCAACTTGCAAAAATACAATGCCCTCGTTCACGCTTGTCAAAGTGAAAAAGGTTTCCTTGTCTACCAATATTATTTCATTTAAGATATATATACGATGTTTCTTATAAGTAATCACTTTTTCCGGTTGTCGCTATGCTTTCCAATTTGTCCCCCAACGGCCAAGGAAACCTTCTAGTAACCTTAAAAGATCCGTCAGGAATAATCAAGGGAACCATGCACCATAACATCTTCAACAATAACGAATACAGAGTCAACAGTGGTGTAGGTGTGTTGTCATTCTTAAGTACCTCAACATCACTGAGCGAAACGTTGTCAAGGTAGGTTTTCCTTAAGGTTGTCAGTATGACTTATAATTACAAACTAAAATAATTTTTGAAACAGATAATTGGGGCTAATTCGATGATCGCTGGGTACGAACCAACTGTAACATCTACTACAGATGAAACAGATGAAGGAACAACTGGTTACGAGTACGAAATAATTCATGAATATAGATGATGAATAAACATTCGATCCGTCAATGTTTACGAATAATGACCTCGTTCAACACCGAACTCTTTATGTCGCTTTAATATTTACTATTTTCCTTCCATCTTTTGTACGCGTTTAAAATAAAGTTGTTATGTAATGTGATATTTTAATATATATGGGTAATGAATAATAACGTTTAACAAATAACATATTAATATGTCTTTTCACGCGTTATAATATGTTTGTAAATGTTACAACCCCAAAAAATAGTGAACAAACTAATGAAAATAGTGGGTTTTAGTTGGTTTTCGCTACCCACAAAAAAAATAATGGGTTTTCGTGGGTAAACCACTACCCACAAATATTTTCGTGGGTAATCGTGGGTCGACCGATACCCACGAAAATTTTCGTGTGTAATCGTGGGTAGATCGATACCCACGAAAATTTTCTTGGGTAACCGTGGCAAATTACCACGAAAACCCACTAAATTTTCGTGGGTAAAATAAACACACGAAAACCCACGAAAACCCACGAAAAAGCCACTAAAATTTTCGCGGGTAGTATGATACTGTTCACCGTGGCTTTTCGTGGGTTTTACCCTATACCTACGAAAAATTTCGTGGCTTTTTCGTGGGTATAGGCATTTTTTTTACTAGTGGCACTAGTTGGACGAACTTTTGAAACATCTGACAACATAGTTGCTAGAACTCTAAACCAAGTCTCATGCAACATGAGTGCTTAGAAGTGTCTCAATGAGCTTTGTACAAGTTTGACGAACTTATGAAACATCTAACAACGCGTTTCTAGGACTCTAAATCAAGTTTCATGCAACATGAGGGCTTATAAGTATCTCAATGAGCTTTTTACAAGTTTGACGAACTTATGAAACATCTAACAACGCATGTCTACGACTCTAAACCAAGTTTCATGCAACATGAAAGATTATAAGTGTCTCAATGAGCTTTGTACAAGTTTAACGAACTTATGAAACATATTACAATACTTTTCTAGGACTCTAAACACAGGTTTCATGCAACATGAGTGCTTTTAAGTGTCTCAATGAGCTTTGTACTAGTTAGACAAAATTTTGAAACATCTAACAGCGTGGTTGCTAGGACTCTAAACCATGTTTCATGCAACATGAGTGCTTAGAAGTGTCTAAATGAGCTTTGTAAAAGTTTGACGAACTAATGAAACATCTAAAAACGCGTTTCTAGTACTCTAAACCAAGATTCATGCAATATGAGTGTTTTTAAGTGTCTCAATGAGCTTTGTCAAATTTGAAGAACTTATGAAACATCTAACAACGCGTTTCTAGGACTCTAAACCAAGTTTCATGCAACATGAGTGTTTATAAGTGTCTCAATGAGCTTTTTACAACTTTGACGAGCTTATGAAACATCATCTAACAACACGTTTCTTGGACTCTAAACAAAGTTTCATGCAATATGAGTGCTTATAAGTGTCTCAATGAGCATTGTACTAGTTTGACGGACTTATGAAACGTCTAAAAACGTGTTTCTAGGTCTCTAAACCAAGTTTCATGCAACATGAGTGATTATAAGTGTCCCAATGAGCTTTGTACAAGTATGAAGAACTTAAAGAACATCTAACAATGTTATTTCTAGGACTCTAAACCAAATTTCATGCAACATGAGTACTTATAAGTGTATCAATGATCTTTGTACTAGTTTGACAAACTTATGAAACATCTAACAACGTGGCTAATAGGACTCTAATGAGGGCTTATAAGTGTCTCAATGAGCTTTGTACAAGTCGACAAACTTATGAAACATCTAACAACATGGTTTCTAGGACTCTAAACCAAGTTTCATGCAATATGCAAGCAAATAAGTGTCTCAATGAGCTTTGTACTAGTTTGACGAACTTATGAAACATCTAACATCGCGTTTCTAGGACCCTAAACCAAGTTTCATGCAACATGAGTGCTTTTAAGTGTCTAAATGAGCTTTGTACTAGTTGGACGAACTTTTGAAACATCTAACAACGTGGTTGCTAGGACTCTAAACAAAGTTTCTTGAAACATGAGTGCTTACAAGTGTTTCAATGGGCTTTGTACAAGTTTGACGAACTTATGAAACATCTAACAATGCGTTTCTAGGACTGTAAACCAAGTTTCATGCAACATGAGTGCTTATAAGTGTCTTAATGAGCTTTGTACAAGTTTTACGAACTTATGAAACATCTAACAACGCATTTCTAGGACTCTAAACCAAGTTTCATGCAACATGAGTGCTTATAAGTATCTTAATGAGCTTTGTAGAAGTTTGATGAACATATGAAACATCTAACAACACGTTTCTAGGACTCTAAATAAAAGTTTCCAGCAACATGAGTGCTTATAAGTGTCTTAATGAGCTTAGTACAAGTTTGGCGAACTTATGAAACACCTAAAAACGCGTTTCTAGGACTCTAAACCAAGTTTCATGCAACATGAGTGCTTATAATTATCTCAATTAGCTTTGTACTACTTTGACGAACTTATGAAACATGTAACAACGTGGTTGCTAGGACTCCAAACCAAGTTTCATGCAACATGAGTGCTTATAAGTGTCTGAATGAGCTTTGTACAAGTTTGACAAACTTATGAAACATCTAACAACGCGTGTGTAGGACTCTAAACCAAGTTTCATGCAACATGAGTGATTATAAGTGTCTTGATGAGCTTTGTACAAGTTTAACGAACTTATAAAACACATTACAACACGTTTCTAGGACTCTAAACTAAGTTTCATGCAACATGAGTGCTTTTAAGTGTCTCATTGAGCTTTGTACTAATTGGACGAACTTTTGAAACATCTAACAACGTGGTTGCTAGGACTCTAAACCAAGTTTCATGCAACATGAGGGCTTAGAAATGTCTCAATGAGCTTTGTACAAGT
This sequence comes from Cochlearia excelsa, assembly GCA_963556525.1. NCBI lineage: Eukaryota > Viridiplantae > Streptophyta > Magnoliopsida > Brassicales > Brassicaceae > Cochlearia > Cochlearia excelsa. The sequence goes on from CAUVZT010000060.1 coordinate 119,707, forward strand.
TTGACGAACTTATGAAACATCTAACAACGTGTTTCTAGGACTCTAAACCAAGTTTCATGCAGCATGAGTGCTTATAAGTGTCTCAATGAGCTTTGTACTAGTTTGAAGAACTTATGAAACAGCTAACAACGTGATTTTTAGGACTCTAAAACAAGGTTCATGGAACATGAGTGCTTATAAGTGTCTCATTGAGCTTTGTACAAGTTTGACGAAATTATGAAACATCTAACAAAGTGGTTTCTAGGACTCTAAACCAAGTTTCATGCAATATGCAAGCTTATAAGTGTCTCAATGAGCTTTGTAAAAGTTTGACGAACTTATAAAACATCTAACTACGCGTTTCTAGGACTCTAAACCAAGTTTCATGCAACATGAGTGCTTATAAGTGTCTCAATGAGTTTTGTACAAGTTTGACGAACTTATGAAACATCTAACAACGGGTTTCTAGGACTCTAAACCATGTTTCATGCAACATGAGTGCTTATAAGTGTCTCAATGAGCTTTGTAGAAGTTTGATGAACATATGAAACATCTAACAACACGTTTCTAGGACTCTAAACCAAGTTTCATGCAACATGAGTGCTTATAACTGTCTCAATGAGCTTTGTACTATTTTGACGAATTTATGAAACATGTAACAATGTGGTTGAGAGGACTCTAAACCAAGTTTCATGCAACATGAGTGCTTATAAGTGTCTGAATGAGCTTTGTACAAGTTTGACGAACATATGAAACATCTAACAACGCGTTTCTAGGACTCTAAACAAGTTTCATGCAACATGATTTCTTATAAGTGTCTGAATGAGCTTTGCACAAGTTTGACGAACTTATGAAACATCTAACAACGCATTTCTAGGACTCTAAACCAAGTTTCATGCAACATGAGTGCTTATAAGTGTCTCAATGAGCTTTGTACTAGTTTGACGAACTTATGAAACATCTAACAACTCGTTTTCTAGGACTCTAAACCAAGTTTCTTACCACATGAGTGCTTATATGGGTCTCAATGAGCTTTGTACTAGTTTGACTAACTTATGAAACATCTAAAAAAATGTTTTTAGGACTCTAAACCAATTTTGATGCAACATGAGTGATTATAAGTGTCCCAATGAACTTTTTACAAGTTTGACGAACTTATGAAACATCTAAAACGTGGTTTCTAGGATTCTAAGCCAAGTTTCATGCAACATGAGTGCTTATAATGTCTCAATGAGCTTTGTACTAGTTGGACGAACTTTTGAAATATCTAACAACGTCGTTACAAGGAATCTAAACCAAGTTTCATGCAACATGAGTGCTTAGAAGTGTCTCAATGAGCTTTGTACAAGTTTGACGAACTTATGAAACATCTAACAACGCGTTTCTAGGACTCTAAACCAAGTTTCATGCAATATGCAAGCTTATGAGTGTCTCCATGAGCTTTGTACAAGTTTGACGAACTAATGAAACATCTAAAAACGCGATTCTAGGACTCTAAACCAAGATTCATGAAACATGAGTGCTTATAAGTGTCTCAATAAGCTTTGTACAAGTTTGAAGAACTTATGAAACATCTAATAACGCGTTTCTAGGACTCTAAATCAAGTTTCATGCAACATGAGTGCTTAGAAGTGTCTCAATGAGATTTGTACAAGTTTGATAAACTTATGAAACATCATCTAACAACACGTTTCTAGGACTTTAAACAAAGTTTCATGCAACATGAGTGCTTATAAGTGTCTCAATGAGCATTATACGAGTTTGACGGACATATGAAACGTCTAAAAACGTGTTTCTAGGACTCTAAACCAAGTTTCATGCAACATGATTGATTATAAATGTCTCAATGAGCTTTGTACAAGTATGAAGAACTTAAAAAACATCTAACAACGTGGTTTCTAGGACTCTAAACCAAGTTTCATGCAACATGAGTGATTTTAAGTGTATCAATGATCTTTGTACTAGTTTGACGAACTTATGAAACATCTAACAACTTTGCTAATAGGACTCTAATGAGGGCTTATAAGTATCTCAATGAGCTTTGTACAAGTTGACAAACTTATTAAACATCTAAAAACATGGTTTCTAGGACTCTAAACAAAGTTTCATGCAATATGCAAGCAAATAAGTGTCTCAATGAGCTTTGTACAAGTTTGACGAACGTATGAAACATCTAACAGCGCGTTTCTAGGAATCTATACAAAGTTTCATGGAACATGAGTGCTTATAAGTGTCTCAATGAGCTTTGTACAGGTCTGACAAACTTATGAAACACCTAACAACGCGTTTCTAGGACTCTAAACTAAGTTTCATACAATATGAGTGCTTATAAGTGTCTCAATGAGCTTTGAACTAGTTTAACGAACTTATGAAACACCTAAAAACGTGGTTTCTGGGATTCTAAACCAAGTTTCATGCAACATGAGGGCTTATAAGTATCTCAATGAGCTTTGTACAAGTTTGACAAACTTATGAAACATCTAACAACGCGTGTCAAAGACTCTAAACCAAGTTTCATGCAACATGAGTGATAATAAGTGTGTCAATTAGCTTTGTACAAGTTTAACGAACTTATGAAACATATAACAACTCGTTTCTAGGACTCTAAACCAAGTATCACTAAACATGAGTGCTTTTAAGTGTCTGAATGAGCTTTGTACTAGTTGGACGAACTTTTGAAACAACGTGGTTGCTAGGACTCTAAACCAAGTTTGATGCAACATAAGTGCTTAGAAGTGTCTCAATGAGCTTTTTACAAGTTTGACGAACTTATGAAACATCTAACAATGCGTTTCTAGGATAGTAAACCAAGTTTCATGCAACATGAGTGCTTATAAGTATCTCAATGAGTTTTGTACTAGTTTGAAGAACTTATGAAACATCTAACAACGTGGTTTCTAGGACTCTAAAACAAGGTTCATGCAACATGAGTGGTTATAAGTGTCTCAATGAGCTTTGTACAAGTTTGAAGAACTTATGAAACATCTAACAACGTGGTTTCTAGGACTCTAAACCAAGTTTCATGCAATATGCAAGCTTATAAGTGTCTCAATGAGCTTTGTAAAAGTTTGACGAACTTATGAAACATCTAACAACGCGTTTCTAGGACTCTAAATCAAGTTTCATGCAACATCAATGATTATAAGTGTCTCAATGAGCTTTGTACAAGTTTTACGAACTTATGAAACATCTAACAACGCGTTTCTAGGACTCTAAACTAAGTTTCATGCAACATGAGTGCTTATAAGTGTCTCAATGAGCTTTGTAGAAGTTTGATGAACATATGAAACATCTAACAACACGTTTCTAGGACTCTAAACAAAGTTTCATGCAACATGAGTGCTTATAAGTGTCTCAATGAGCTTTGTGCAAGTTTGACGAACTTATAAAACACCTAAAATCGCGTTTCTAGGACTCTAAACCAAGTTTCATGCAACATGAGTGATTATAAGTGTCTTGATGAGCTTTGTACAAGTTTAACGAACTTATGAAACATATTACAAACTGTTTCTAGGACTCTAAACCAAGTTTCATGCAACTTGAGGGCTTATAAGTGTCTCAATGAGCTTTGTACAAGTTTGACCAAATTTTGAAACATCTAACAACGTGGTTTCTAGGACTCTAAACCAAGTTTCATGCAACATGAGGGCTTAGAAGTGTCTCAATGAGCTTTGTACAAGTTTGACGAACTTATGAAACATTTAACAACGCGTTTCTAGGACTCTAAACCAAGTTTCATGCAACATGAGTGCTTATAAGTGTCTCAATGAGCTTTGTACTAGTTTAAAGAACTTATAAACATCTAACAACGCGTTTCTAGGACTCTAAACCAAGTTTCATGCAACATGAGTGCTTACAAGTCTCTCAATGAGCTTTGTAAAAGTTTGACGAACTTATGAAACATCTAACAACGCGTTTCTAGGACTCTAAACCAAGTTTCATGCAACATGAGTGCTTATAAGTGTCTCAATGAGCTTTGTGGAAGTTTGATGAACATATGAAACATCTAACAACACGTTTCTAGGACTCTAAACAAAGTTTCATGCAACATGAGTGCTTATAAGTGTCTCAATGAGCTTTGTACAAGTTTGACGAACTTATGAAACACCTAACAACGCGTTTCTAGGAATCTAAACCAAGTTTCATGCAACATGAGTGCTTATAATAGTCTCAATGAGCTTTGTACTATTTTGACGAACTTATGAAACATGTAACAACGTGGTTGCTAGGAGTCTAAACCAAGTTTCATGCAACATGAGTGCTTATAAGTGTTTGAATGAGCTTTGTACAAGTTTGACGAACTTGTGAAAGATCTAACTACGCGTTTCTAGGACTCTAAACAAGTTTCATGCAACATGATATCTTATAAGTGTATCAATGAGCTTTGTACAAGTTTGACGAAATTATGAAACATCTAATAACGCGTTTCTAGGATTCTAAACCAAGTTTCATGCAACATGAGTGCTTATAAGTGTCTCAATGAGCTTTGTACTAGTTTGACGAACTTATGAAACATCTAACAACGAATTTCTAGGACTCTAAACCAAGTTTCTTACCAGAAGAGTGCTTATATGGGTCTCAATGAGCTTTGTACTAGTTTGACGAACTTATGAAACAACTAAAAACGTGTTTTTAGGACTCTAAACCAATTATGATGCAACATGAGTGATTATAAGTGTCTCAATGAACTTTTTTACAAGTTTGACGAACTTATGAAACATCTAAAAACGTGGTTTCTAGGATTCTAAACCAAGTTTCATGCAACATGAGTTCTTATAATGTCTCAATGAGCTTTGTACTAGTTTGACGAACTTATGAAACATCTAACAGCGTGGTTGCTAGGACTCTAACAAAGTTTCATGCAACATGAGTGCTTATAAGTGTCTCAATGAGTTTTATACAAGTTTGGCGAATTTATGAAACATCTAACAACTCGTTTCTAGGACTCTAAACCAAGTTTCATGAAACATGAGTGCTTTTAAGTGTCTCAATGAGCTTTGTACTAGTTGGAAGAACTTATGAAACATTTAACAACGTGGTTGCTAGGAATCTAAACCAAGTTTCATGCAACATGAGGGCTTAGAAGTGTCTCAATGAACTTTGTACAAGTTTGAAGAACTTATGAAACATCTAACAACGCGTTTCTAGGACTCTAAACCAAGTTTCATGCAACATGAGTGCTTATAAGTGTCTCAATGAGCTTTGTACTAGTTTAAAGAACTTATGAAACATCTAACAACGTGGTTGCTAGGACTCTAAAACAAGTTTCATTTAACATGAGTGCTTATAAGTGTCTCAATGAGCTTTGTACAAGCTTGACGAACTTATGAAACATCTAACAACGCGTTTCTAGGACTCTAAACCAAGTTTCATGCAACATGAGTGCTTATAAGTGTCTCAATGAGCTTTGTAAAAGTTTGACGAACTTATGAAACATCTAACAACGCGTTTCTAGGACTCTAAACCAAGTTTCATGCAACATGAGTGCTTATAAGTGTCTCAATGCGCTTTGTGGAAGTTTGATGAACATATGAAACATCTAACAACACGTTTCTAGGACTCTAAACAAAGTTTCATGCAACATGAGTGCTTATAAGTGTCTCAATGAGTTTTATACAAGTTTGGCGAATTTATGAAACATCTAACAACTCGTTTCTAGGACTCTAAACCAAGTTTCATGAAACATGAGTGCTTTTAAGTGTCTCAATGAGCTTTGTACTAGTTGGAAGAACTTATGAAACATTTAACAACGTGGTTGCTAGGAATCTAAACCAAGTTTCATGCAACATGAGGGCTTAGAAGTGTCTCAATGAGCTTTGTACAAGTTTGACGAACTTATGAAACATCTAACAACGCGTTTCTAGGACTCTAAACCAAGTTTCATGCAACATGAGTGCTTATAAGTGTCTCAATGAGCTTTGTGGAAGTTTGATGAACATATGAAACATCTAACAACACGTTTCTAGGACTCTAAACAAAGTTTCATGCAACATGAATGCTTATAAGTGTCTCAATGAGCTTTGTACAAGTTTGACGAACTTATGAAACACCTAACAACGCGTTTCTAGGAATCTAAACCAAGTTTCATGCAACATGAGTGCTTATAATAGTCTCAATGAGCTTTGTACTATTTTGACGAACTTATGAAACATGTAACAACGTGGTTGCTAGGAGTCTAAACCAAGTTTCATGCAACATGAGTGCTTATAAGTGTCTCAATGAGCTTTGTACAAGCTTGACGAACTTATGAAACATCTAACAACGCGTTTCTAGGACTCTAAACCAAGTTTCATGCAACATGAGTGCTTATAAGTGTCTCAATGAGCTTTGTAAAAGTTTGACGAACTTATGAAACATCTAAAAACGCGTTTCTAGGACTCTAAACCAAGTTTCATGCAACATGAGTGCTTATAAGTGTCTCAATGAGCTTTGTGGAAGTTTGATGAACATATGAAACATCTAACAACACGTTTCTAGGACTCTAAACAAAGTTTCATGCAACATGAGTGCTTATAAGTGTCTCAATGAGTTTTATACAAGTTTGGCGAATTTATGAAACATCTAACAACTCGTTTCTAGGACTCTAAACCAAGTTTCATGAAACATGAGTGCTTTTAAGTGTCTCAATGAGCTTTGTACTAGTTGGAAGAAATTATGAAACATTTAACAACGTGGTTGCTAGGAATCTAAACCAAGTTTCATGCACCATGAGGGCTTAGAAGTGTCTCAATGAGCTTTGTACAAGTTTGACGAACTTATGAAACATCTAACAACGCGTTTCTAGGACTCTAAACCAAGTTTCATGCAACATGAGTGCTTATAAGTGTCTCAATGAGCTTTGTACTAGTTTAAAGAACTTATGAAACATCTAACAACGTGGTTGCTAGGACTCTAAAACAAGTTTCATGTAACATGAGTGCTTATAAGTGTCTCAATGAGCTTTGTACAAGCTTGACGAACTTATGAAATATCTAACAACGCGTTTCTAGGACTCTAAACCAAGTTTCATGCAACATGAGTGCTTATAAGTGTCTCAATGAGCTTTGTAAAAGTTTGACGAACTTATGAAACATCTAACAACGCGTTTCTAGGACTCTAAACCAAGTTTCATGCAACATGAGTGCTTATAAGTGTCTCAATGAGCTTTGTGGAAGTTTGATGAACATATGAAACATCTAACAACACGTTTCTAGGACTCTAAACAAAGTTTCATGCAACATGAGTGCTTATAAGTGTCTCAATGAGCTTTGTACAAGTTTGACGAACTTATGAAACACCTAACAACGCGTTTCTAGGAATCTAAACCAAGTTTCATGCAACATGAGTGCTTATAATAGTCTCAATGAGCTTTGTACTATTTTGACGAACTTATGAAACATGTAACAACGTGGTTGCTAGGAGTCTAAACCAAGTTTCATGCAACATGAGTGCTTATAAGTGTCTCAATGAGCTTTGTACAAGCTTGACGAACTTATGAAACATCTAACAACGCGTTTCTAGGACTCTAAACCAAGTTTCATGCAACATGAGTGCTTATAAGTGTCTCAATGAGCTTTGTAAAAGTTTGACGAACTTATGAAACATCTAACAACGCGTTTCTAGGACTCTAAACCAAGTTTCATGCAACATGAGTGCTTATAAGTGTCTCAATGAGCTTTGTGGAAGTTTGATGAACATATGAAACATCTAACAACACGTTTCTAGGACTCTAAACAAAGTTTCATGCAACATGAGTGCTTATAAGTGTCTCAATGAGTTTTATACAAGTTTGGCGAATTTATGAAACATCTAACAACTCGTTTCTAGGACTCTAAACCAAGTTTCATGAAACATGAGTGTTTTAAGTGTCTCAATGAGCTTTGTACTAGTTGGAAGAACTTATGAAACATTTAACAACGTGGTTGCTAGGAATCTAAACCAAGTTTCATGCAACATGAGGGCTTAGAAGTGTCTCAATGAGCTTTGTACAAGTTTGACGAACTTATGAAACATCTAACAACGCGTTTCTAGGACTCTAAACCAAGTTTCATGCAACATGAGTGCTTATAAGTGTCTCAATGAGCTTTGTACTAGTTTAAAGAACTTATGAAACATCTAACAACGTGGTTGCTAGGACTCTAAAACAAGTTTCATGTAACATGAGTGCTTATAAGTGTCTCAATGAGCTTTGTACAAGCTTGACGAACTTATGAAATATCTAACAACGCGTTTCTAGTACTCTAAACCAAGTTTCATGCAACATGAGTGCTTATAAGTGTCTCAATGAGCTTTGTAAAAGTTTGACGAACTTATGAAACATCTAGCAACGCGTTTCTAGGACTCTAAACCAAGTTTCATGCAACATGAGTGCTTATAAGTGTCTCAATGAGCTTTGTGGAAGTTTGATGAACATATGAAACATCTAACAACACGTTTCTAGGACTCTAAACAAAGTTTCATGCAACATGAGTGCTTATAAGTGTCTCAATGAGCTTTGTACAAGTTTGACGAACTTATGAAACACCTAACAACGCGTTTCTAGGAATCTAAACCAAGTTTCATGCAACATGAGTGCTTATAATAGTCTCAATGAGCTTTGTACTATTTTGACGAACTTATGAAACATGTAACAACGTGGTTGCTAGGAGTCTAAACCAAGTTTCATGCAACATGAGTGCTTATAAGTGTCTCAATGAGCTTTTTACAAGTTTGACGAACTTATGAAACATCTAACAACATGGTTTCTAGGACTCTAAACCAAGTTTCATGCAATATGCAAGCAAATAAGTGTCTCAATGAGCTTTGTACAAGTTTGACGAACTTATGAAACATCTAACATCGCGTTTCTAGGACCCTAAACCAAGTTTCATGCAACATGAGTGCTTTTAAGTGTCTAAATGAGCTTTGTACTAGTTGGACGAACTTCGAACCATCTAACAACGTGGTTGCTAGGACTCTAAACAAAGTTTCATGAAACATGAGTTCTTAGAAGTGTCTCAATGAGCTTTGTACAAGTTTGACGAACTTATGAAACATCTAACAATGCGTTTCTAGGACTGTAAACCAAGTTTCATGCAACATGAGTGCTTATAAGTGTCTCGATGAGCTTTGTACAAGTTTGAAGAACTTATGAAACATCTAACAACATGGTTTCTAGGACTCTACACCAAGTTTCATGCAATATGCAAGTTTATAAGTGTCTCAATGAGCTGTAAAAGTTTTACGAACTATGATGAACATTAACAACGCGTTTCTAGGACTCTAAATCCAAGTTTCATGCAACATGAGTGCTTATAAGTGTCTCAATGAGCTTTGTTTCTAGAAGACGAACATATGAAACATCTAACAACACGTTTCTAGGACTCGTAAATAAAAATTTCCGCAACATGAGTGCTTATAAGTGTCTTAATTAGCTTAGTACAAGTTTGGCGAACTTATGAAACACCTAAAAACGTGTTTCTAGGACTCTAAACCAAGTTTCATGCAACATGAGTGCTTATAATTATCTCAATTAGCTTTGTACTACTTTGACAAACTTATGAAACATGTAACAACGTGGTTGCTAGGACTCCAAACCAAGTTTCATGCAACATGAGTGCTTATAAGTGTCTGAATGATCTTTGTACAAGTTTGACAAACTTATGAAACATCTAACAACGCGTGTGTAGGACTCTAAACCAAGTTTCATGCAACATGAGTGATTATAAGTGTCTTGATGAGCTTTGTACAAGTTTAACGAACTTATAAAACACATTACAACACGTTTCTAGGACTCTAAACTAAGTTTCATGCAACATGAGTGCTTTTAAGTGTCTTATTGAGCTTTGTACTTATTGGACGAACTTTTGAAACATCTAACAACGTGGTTGCTAGGACTCTAAACCAAGTTTCATGCAACATGAGGGCTTAGAAGTGTCTCAATGAGCTTTGTACAAGTTTGACGAACTTATGAAACATCTAACAACGTGGTTTCTAAGACTCTAAACCAAGTTTCATGCAATATGCAAGCTTATAAGTGGCTCAATGAGCTTTGTAAAAGTTTAACGAACTTATGAAACATCTATCAACGCGTTTCTAAGACTGTAAACCAAGTTCCATGCAATATGAGTGCTTATAAGTGTTTCAATGAGATTTGTACAAGTTTTACGAACTTATGAAACATCTAACAACGCGTTTCTAGGACTCTAAACCAAGTTTAATTCAACATGAGTGCTTATAAGTGTCTCAATGAGCTTTGTAGAAGTTTGATGAACATATGAAACATCTAACAACACGTTTCTAGGACTCTAAACAAAGTTTCATGCAACATGAGTGCTTATAAGTGTCTCAATGATCTTTGTACTAGTTTGAAGAACTTATGAAACATCTAACAACGTGGTTGCTAGGACTCTAAAACAAGTTTCATGCAACATGAGTGCTTATAAGTGTCTCAATGAGCTTTGTACAAGTTTGACGAACTTATGAAACATCTAACAACGTGGTTTCTAGAACTCTAAACAAAGTTTCATGAAATATGCAAGCTTATAAGTCTCTCAATGAGCTTTGTAAAAGTTTGACGAACTTATAAAACATCTAACAACGCGTTTCTAGGACTCTAAACCAAGTTTCTTGCAACATGAGTGCTTTTAAGTGTCTCAATGAGTTTTGTACAAGTTTGACGAACTTATGAAACATCTAACAACGCGTTTCTAGGACTCTAAAACAAATTTAATGCAACATAAGTGCTTATAAGTGTCTCAATGAGCTTTGTAGAAGTTTGATGAGCATTTGAAACATCTAACAACGTGGTTTCTAGGACTCTAAAAAGAGTTTCATGAAACATGAATGCTTATAAGTGTCTCAATGAGCTTTGTACAAGTTTGACGAACTTATGAAACACCTAACAACGCGTTTCTAGGACTCTAAACCAAGTTTCATGCAACATGAGTGCTTATAACTGTCTCAATGAGCTTTGTACTATTTTGACGAACTTATGAAACATGTAACAACGTGGTTGCTAGGACTCTAAAACAAGTTTTATGCAACATGAGTGCTTATAAGTGTCTCAATGAGCTTTGTACAAGTTTGAATAACTTATGAAACATCTAACAATGCGTTTCTAGGACTCTAAACAAGTTTCATGCAACATGAATGCTTATAAGTGTCTCAATGAGCTTTGGACAAGTTTGACGAAGTTATGAAACACCTAACAACGCGTTTCTAGGACTCTAAACCAAGTTTCATGCAACATGAGTGCTTATAACTGTCTCAATGAGCTTTGTACTATTTTGACGAACTTATGAAACATGTAACAACGTGGTTGCTAGGACTCTAAAACAAGTTTAATGCAACATGAGTGCTTATAAGTGTCTCAATGAGCTTTGTACAAGTTTGACTAACTTATGAAACATCTAACAACGCGTTTCTAGGACTCTAAACAAGTTTCAGGCAACATGATTTCTTATAAGTGTCTCAATGAGCTTTGTACGAGTTTGACGAACTTATGAAACATCTAACAACGCGTTTCTAGGACTCTAAACCAAGTTTCATGCAACATGAGTGCTTATAAGTGTCTCAATGAGCTTTGTAGAAGTTTGATGAACATATGAAACATCTAACAACACGTTTCTAGGACTCTAAACCAAGTTTCATGCAACATGAGTGCTTATAAGTGTCTCAATGAGCTTTGTACAAGTTTGACGAACTTATGAAACATCCAACAACGTGGTTTCTAATACTCTAAACCAAGTTTCATAAAATATGCAAGGTTATAAGTGTCTCAATGAGCTTTGTAAAAGTTTGACGAACTTATAAAACATCTAACAACGCGTTTCTAGGACTCTAAACCAAGTTTCATGCAACATGAGTGCTTATAAGTGTATCAATGAGTTTTTTACAAGTTTGACGAACTTATGAAACATCTAACAACCCGTTTCTAGGACTCTAAAACAAGATTCATGCAACATGAGTGCTTATAAGTATCTCAATGAGCTTTGTAGAAGTTTGATGAACATTTGAAACATCTAACAACGTGGTTTCTAGGACTCTAAACAGAGTTTTATGCAACATGAATGCTTATAAGTGTCTCAATGAGCTTTGGACAAGTTTGATGAACTTATAAAACACCTAACAACGCGTTTCTAGGACTCTAAACCAAGTTTCATGCAACATGAGTGCTTATAACTGTCTCAATGAGCTTTGTACTATTTTGACGAACTTATGAAACATGTAACAACGTGGTTGCTAGCACTCTAAAACAAGTTTTATGCAACCTGAGTGCTTATAAGTGTCTCAATGAGCTTTCTATAAATTTGACTAATTATGAAACATATACCAACGCGTTTCTAGGACTCTAAACAAGTTTCATGCAACATGATTTCTTATAAGTGTCTCAATGAGCTTGGTAAAAGTTTGAAGAACTTATGAAACATCTAACAACGTGGTTTCTAAGACTCTAAACCAAGTTTCATGCAATATGCAAGCTTATAAGTGTCTCAATGAGCTTTTTAAAAGTTTGACGAACTTATGAAACATCTATCAACGCGTTTCTAAGACTCTAAACCAAGTTTCATGCAACATGAGTGCTTATAAGTGTCTCAATGAGCTTTGTAGAAGTTTGACGAACTTATGAAACATCTAACAACGCGTTTCTAGGACTCTAAACCAAGTTTCATGCAACATGAGTGCTTATAAGTGTCTCAATGAGCTTTGTACTAGTTTGAAGAACTTATGAAACATCTAACAACGTGGTTGCTAGGACTCTAAAACAAGTATCATGCAACAGGAGTGCTTTTAAGTGTCTCAATGAGCTTTGTACAAGTTTGACGAACTTATGAAACATCTAACAACGTGGTTTCTAGCACTCTAAACCAAGTTTCATGAAATATGCAAGCTTATAAGTCTCTCAATGAGCTTTGTAAAAGTTTGACGAACTTATAAAACATCTAACAACGCATTTCTAGGATACTAAACCAAGTTTCTTGCAACATGAGTGCTTTTAAGTGTCTCAATGAGTTTTGTACAAGTTTGACGAACTTATGAAACATCTAACAACGCGTTTCTAGGACTATAAAACAAGATTCATGCAACATGAGTGCTTATAAGTATCTCAATGAGCTTTGTAGAAGTTTGATGAACATTTGAAACTTCTAACAACGTGGTTTCTAGGACTCTAAACAGAGTTTCATGCAACATGAATGCTTATAAGTGTCTCAATGAGCTTTGTACAAGTTTGACGAACTTATGAAACACCTAACAACCCGTTTCTAGGACTCTAAACCAAGTTTCATGCAACATGAGTGATTATAAGTGTCTTGATGAGCTTTGTACTATTTTGACGAACTTATGAAACATGTAACAACGTGGTTGCTAGGACTCTAAAACAAGTTTTATGCCACATGAGTGCTTATAAGTGTCTCAATGAGCTTTCTACAAGTTTGACTAACTTATGAAACATCTAACAACGCGTTTCTAGGACTCTAAACAAGTTTCATGCAACATGAGTGCTTATAAGTGTCTCAATGAGCTTTGTAGAAGTTTGATGAACATATGAAACAACTAACAACACGTTTCTAGGACTCTAAACAATGTTTCATGCAACATGAGTGCTTATAAGTGTCTCAATGAGATTTGTACTAGTTGGACGAACTTTTGAAACATCTAACAACGTGGTTGCTAGGACTCTAAACCAAGTTTCATGCAACATGAGGGCTTAGAAGTGTCGCAATGAGCTTTGTTCAAGTTTGACTAACTTATGAACCATCTAAGAACGCGTTTCTAGGACTCTAAACAAGTTTCATGCAACAAGATTTCTTATAAGTGTCTCAATGAGCTTTGTACAAGTTTGACGAACTTATGAAACACCTAACAACGCGTTTCTAGGACTCTAAACCAAGTTTCATTCAACATGAGTGCTTATAACTGTCTCAATGAGCTTTGTACTATTTTGACGAACTTATGAATCATGTAACAACGTGGTTGCTAGGACTCTAAAACAAGTTTTATGCAACATGAGTGCTTATAAGTGTCTCAATGAGTTTTCTACAAGTTTGACTAACTTATGAATCGTCTAACAACGCGTTTCTAGGACTCTAAACAAGTTTCATGCAACATGATTTCTTATAAGTGTCTCAATGAGCTTTGTACAAGTTTGACGTACTTATGAAACTTCTTACAACGCGTTTCTAGGACTCTAAACCAAGTTTCATGCAACATGAGTGCTTATATGTGTCTCAATGAGCTTTGTAGAAGTTTGATGAACATATAAAACATCTAACAACACGTTTCTAGGACTCTAAGCAAAGTTTCATGCAACATGAGTGCTTATAAGTGTCTCAATGAGCTTTGTACTAGTTGGAAGAACTTTTGAAACATCTAACAACGTGGTTACTAGGACTCTAAACCAAGTTTCATGCAATATGAAAGAAATTAAGTGTCTCAATGACCTTTGTACAAGTTTGCGAACTTATGAAACATCTAACAACGCGTTTCTAGGACTCTAAACCAAGTTTCATGCAACATGAGTGCTTATAAGTGTCTCAATGAGCTTTGTACTAGTTTGAAGAACTTATGAAACATCTAACAACGTGGTTGCTAGGACTCTAAAACAAGTTTCATGCAACATGAGTGCTTATAAGTGTCTCAATGAGCTTTGTACAAGTTTGACGAACTTATGAAACATCTAACAACGCCTTTCTAAGTCTCTAAACCCATTTTAATGCAACATGAGTGCTTATAAGTGTCTCAATGAGTTTTGTACAAGTTTGACGAACTTATTAAACATATAACAACGCGTTTCTAGGACTCTAAAACAAGATTCATGCAACATGAATGCTTATAAGTGTCTCAATGAGCTTTGTAGAAGTTTGATGAACATTTGAAACATCTAACAACGTGGTTTCTAGGACTCTAGAAAGAATTTCATGCAACATGAGTGCTTATAAGTGTCTCAATGAGCTTTGTACAAGTTTGACAAACTTATGAAACACCTAACAACGCGTTTCTAGGACTCTAAACCAAGTTTCATGCAACATGAGTGCTTATAACTGTCTCAATGAGCTTTGTACTATTTTGACGAAGTTATGAAACATGTAACAACGTGGTTGCTAGGACTCTAAAACAAGTTTTATGCAACATGAGTGCTTATAAGTGTCTCAATGAGCTTTCTACAAGTTTGACTAACTTATGAAACATCTAACAACGCATTTCTAGGACTCTAAACAAGTTTCATGCAACATGATTTCTTATAAGTGTCTCAATGAGCTTTGTATAAGTTTGACGAATTGATGAAACATCTAACAACGCGTTTCTAGGACTCTAAACCAAGTTTCATGCAACATGAGTGCTTATAAGTGTCTCAATGACCTTTGTACTAGTTTGACGAACTTATGAAACATCTAAAAACGTGTTTTCTAGGATTCTAAACAAAGTTCAATTCAACATGAGTGCTTATAATGTCCCAATGATATTTGTACTAGTTTGAAGAACTTATGAAACATCTAACAACATGGTTGCTAGGACTCTAACCAAGTTTCATGCAACATGAGTCCTTATAAGTGTCTCAATGAGTTTTGTACAAGTTTGACGAACTTATGAAACATCTAACAACGCGTTTCTAGGACTCTAAACCAAGTTTCATGCAACATAAGTGCTTTTTAAGTGTCTCAATGAGCTTTGTACTAGTTAGAAGAACTTATGAAACATCTAACAACGTGGTTGCTAGGAATCTAAACCAAGTTTCATGCAACATGAGTGCTTAAAAGTGTCTCAATGAGCTTTTTACAAGTTTGACGAACTTATGAAACATCTAACAACGCGTTTCTAGGACTCTAAACCAAGTTTCATGCAACTTTTATGTGTCTCAATGAACTTTGTACTAGTTTGAAGAACTTATGCAACATCTAACAACATGGTTTCTAGGACTCTAAAACAAGTTTCATGCAACAAGAGTACTTATAAGTGTCTCAATGAGCTTTGTGAAAGTTTGACGAACTTATGAAACATCTAACAACGTGGTTTCAAGGACTCTAAACCAAGTTTCATGCAATATGCAAGCTTATAAGTGTCTCCATGAGCTTTGTAAAAGTTTGACGAACTAATGAAACATCTAAAAACGCGTTTCTAGGACTCTAAACCAAGTTTCATGCAACATGAGTGCTTGTAAGTGTCTCAATGAGCTTTGTATAATTTTGACGAACTTATGAAACATCTAACAACGCGTTTCTAGGACTCGAAACAAAGTTTCATGCAACATGAGTGCTTATAAGTGTATTAATGAGCTTTGTACTAGTTTTACGAACTTATGAAACCTCTAACAACGTGGTTGCTAGGACTCTAACCAAGTTTCATGCAACATGAGTTCTTATAAATGTCTCAATGAGTTTTGTACAAGTTCGACGAACTTATGAAACATCTAACAACACGTTTCTAGGACTCTAAACCAAGTTTCATGCAACATGAGTGCTTATAATGTCTCAATGAGCTTTGTACTAGTTTGACGAACTTATGAAACATCTAACAACGTGGTTGCTAGGACTCTAACCAAGTTTCATGCAACATGAGTGCTTATAAGTGTCTCAATGAGTTTTGTACAAGTTTGACGAACTTATGAAACATCTAACAACGCGTTTCTAGGACTCTAAACCAAGTTACATGCAACATGAGTGCTTTTAAGTGTCTCAATGAGCTTTGTACTAGTTGGGCGAACATATAAAACATCTTACAACGTGATTGCTAGGAATCTAAACCAAGTTTCATGCAACATGAGTGCTTCAAAGTGACTCAATGAGCTTTTTACAAGTTTGACGAACTTATGAAACATCTAACAACGCGTTTCTAGGACTCTAAACCAAGTTTCATGCAACATGAGTGCTTATAAGTGTCTCAATGAGCTTTGTACTAGTTT
Organism: Cochlearia excelsa; assembly: GCA_963556525.1. Taxonomy (NCBI): domain Eukaryota; kingdom Viridiplantae; phylum Streptophyta; class Magnoliopsida; order Brassicales; family Brassicaceae; genus Cochlearia; species Cochlearia excelsa. The sequence goes on from CAUVZT010000060.1 coordinate 136,547, forward strand.
GAAGAACTTATAAAACATCTAACAACGTGGTTTCTATGACTCTAAAACAAGTTTCATGCAACATGAGTGCTTATAAGTGTCTCAATGAGCTTTGTACAAGTTTGACGAACTTATGAAACATCTAACAACGTGGTTTCTAGGACTCTAAACTAAGTTTCATGCAATACGCAAGCTTATAAGTGTCTCAATGAGCTTTGTAAAAGTTTGAAGAACCTATGAAACATCTATCAATGCGTTTCTAAGACTCTAAACCAAGTTTCATGCAACATGAGTGCTTATAAGTGTCTCAATGAGCTTTGCACAAGTTTTATGATCCTATGAAACATCTAACAACGCGTTTCTAGTACTCTAAACCAAGTTTCATGCAACATGAGTGCTTATAAGTGTCTGAATGAGCTTTGTACTAGTTGGACGAACTTTTGAAACATCTAACAACATGTTTGCTAGGACTCTAAACCAAGTTTCATGCAACATGAGGGCTTATAAGTGTCGCAATGAGCTTTGTATAAGTTTAACGAACTTATGAAACATCTAACAACGTGTTTCTAGGACTCTAAACCAAATTTCATGCAACATGAGTGCTTATAAGTTTCTCAATGAGCTTTGTACTAGTTTGAAGAACTTATGAAACATCTAACAACGTGGATGCTAGGAATCTAAAACAAGTTTCATGCAACATGAGTGCTTATAAGTGTCTCAATGAGCTTTGTACAAGTTTGACAAACTTATGAATCATCTAACAACGTGGTTTCTAGGACTCTAAACCAAGTTTCATGCAATATGCAAGCTTATAAGTGTCTCAATGAGCTTTGTAAAAGTTTGACGAACTTAAAAAACATCTAACAACGCGTTTCTAGGACTCTAAAACAAGATTCATGCAACATGAGTGCTAATAAGTGTCTCAATGAGTTTTGTAAAAGTTTGACGAACTTATGAAACATATAACAACGCGTTTCTAGGACTCTAAACCAAGTTCGATGCAACATGAGTACTTATAAGTGTCTCAATGAGCTTTGTAGAAGTTTGATGAACATATGAAACATCTAATAACGTGGTTTCTAGGACTCTAAACAAAGTTTCATGCAACATAAGTGCTTATAAGTGTCTCAATGAGCTTTGTACAAGTTTGACGAACTTATGAAACACCTAAAAACGCGTTTCTAAGACTGTAAACCAAGTTTCATGAAACATGAGTGTTTATAACTGTCTCAATGAGCTTTGTACTATTTTGACGAACTTATGAAACATGTAACAACGTGGTTGCTAGGACTCTAAACCAAGTTTTATGCAACATGAGTACTTATAAGTGTCTCAATGAGCTTTGTACAAGTTTGACGAACTTATGAAACATCTAACAACGCGTTTCTAGGACTCAAAACAAGTTCTATGCAACATGGTTTCTTATAAGTGTCTCAATGAGCTTTGTACAAGTTTGACGAGCGTATGAAACATCTAACAACTCGTTTTTAGGACTCTAAACCAAGTTTCATGCAACATGAGTGCTTATAAGTGTCTCAATGAGCTTTGTACTAGTTTGACGAATTTATGAAACATCTAACAACGCGTTTCTAGGACTATAAACAAAGTTTCTTACCACATGAGTGCTTATATGGGTCTCAATGAGCTTTGTACTAGTTTGACGAACTTATGAAACATCTAAAAACATGTTTTTAGGACTATAAACCAATTTTGATGCAACATGAGTGATTTTAAGTGTCTCAATGAATTTTTTAAAAGTTTGACGAACTTATGAAACATCTAAAAACGTGGTTTCTAGGATTCTAAACCAAGTTTCATGCAACATGAGTGCTTATAATGTCTCAATGATCTTTGTACTAGTTTGACGAACTTATGAAACATCTAACAACGTGGTTGCTAGGACATTAACCAAGTTTCATGCAACATGACTGCTTAAAAGTGTCTCAATGAGTTTTGTACAAGTTTGACGAACTTATGAAACATCTAACAACGCGTTTCTAGGACTCTAAACCAAGTTTCATGCTACATGAGTGCTTTTAAGTGTCTCAATGAGCTTTGTTCTAGTTTGACGAACTTATTAAACATCTAACAACGAAAGTTTTGTGGCTATTCTTGCTACATAATGTTCGGTCGCTACAACCCCAGTTTTATTTCGTAACAAAGTCGTTGCAACTTTAGCCATGGATGTATTCGTTGGTCTTTCGTGTCTTGTTTTCCACGAAATGTTTCGTTGCTAGTCGTAGCATTTTTTCTACGACTAGGCACGGTTTATTCATGGCTTTCTGCACGGTTGCCACAACAATTTATGTGGCTTTACATTTTTTTCTAAAAAAAAATATATATATATAAAAAAATTGAAACTGAAATTATTGTTATTAAAATAAAACCTGAAACATGTATTAGTAAACAAATTTTTCAGTTTTTTTGGAAAAACAAATAAAACACACACATCAACCACCAGTTTGGTCCTCACCATCATCTTGCCCTTCTTCCTCTTCCTCTTCATGGCTCTGTTCCTCACCATCATTCTCCTCACGCCCTTGGTCTTGATCATTGTCCCTGAGATGATCTTCACGGTTGACACTCGGTGCAAACTATGGACTTGTGTTAGGTGTGGTGGTTGAAGCAGTTGCATGAGGAGGCGGGGTGGCATATGGATTGTTTGGTTGAGGATCGATCCCGAGATGATCGATTATTGCCTTCTGCGACGCATGCATTTGGCTTTGTGAGGATAGAATGGCATGCACGTTTGACTCGAGAGATCCCACCCTCATGTCCATGCCCACAGTCCCGAGAGGAAGTCGCTACCGGTTCGAAGGTTCGAAAACCTCAACCGCTTGCTTCCCAAACCGTAATTACGCCCTCGGTTTGGTTTCACTCGCTGCCAATAGAAGAAGTTAACCTCCAAATAACAAGGCTTATACATAGACACACGTTAAGTTAAAAACATAAATCAAACTTACCTCCAAATATGCCTTGTTAATCCGCTGCGATCAAGGAGTGGCCTCTACCTCATCGTGACCTGCGAAGGCAGCTGTCTCTCCCTCCGTCACAATTGCCTCCTCCCGACGGTCGACGAACGTGCCATCTTTACGGGTATGAGTCTTTCGTACGAGCTCGGTAAATGGTGGTTCAACACCACCATTATGTTGCTTCTGCAAAACAGAAAAAAAAAATCCATAGTTACCAAAGCCTAAACAACTAAACAAAAGCATAAAAACAAATCATTATAGAGATAACAGAGTTACCACACATCATAGAGTTACAAAAACATCACAAAGCATTAACAACATCAAAAACCATGAAAGCGAAAGAAATCAAAATCATCAAACATAGACCATTTATCAAAGTCAAAGGGTTAACAACAACATCGCTTCATCACAGAGTTACCAAACGTCACAAAGCTTTAACAACATCACAAAACCTCAAAGATAAAGACATCAAAATCAACAAAGCATAGATCATTCATGTAATCACTATATTGACCAAAGCAGAGAACATTCATCAAATCACTAAATTTAACAAAGTAGAGAACATTCAACCAATCATAATACAAGGACATAACATTAATCTAATCACAAAAACAAACATTCATGAAAGAGAATACGTTTACCATTTCATAGCCGATCTTGGCAAATCCAACAGGCCTAGCACAATGCTTATGAGCACCTAGACCATCAGGATCAGACATACGGTTCTCGGAGTTTGTCTTTGACTTCTTCTTGCAAACATCAGTATCCCATAGCTCCTGCATCTGCAGCCAAGCATCATCGGATACATTACTTGGCTTCTTCTTGCCTCTCTTCGTCTTGCTAACTCTGTCACGGATTGATTCCATGCACTCCTTCTTCCACATGAAGTACACCTTGTCATGGTGAGAAGGAGACCAATAGTAGGCTCGCTGAAAAATGAAAACAAGCATTACATAAAGTAAACAAAGAAATAAGAGAAATTGAAAAGCATATGGATTATTAACTTACCACAAAGTCTTGCAACCACTCCTCTGCTTTTGCATCTGGAACCATTCACCAGTTCCACCAAGCACCCATGTAGTTAGATTGCCACGTCGTCCTTACCATTTTGTTCACCTCAGGTCCTATCCCAAACCTGCATCATCATAGAACAATTCAAATCACATAAGAAAATGTACTAAACAATATACAACATCAGATTTACTTACCGAGAGAGCTCCATCAAGCTTTTTGGATGGAGGACAAAGTTGGTTTCTTCTTGCAGTGTGCATTACGGAGAGCCTCTAGGCTGAGAGGCGTGGCTGCATTCGAAGAAGACGAGCAAGCTTGACTTGCTCTTCCTCTTGAACCAGCTGGATTGGCTGTTGGAGTATGAGAAGGTGGGGTTAATGTGGTCGGAATTTTGATGATGGGTGGCATTGGAGGAGTTATCTCCATCCTGTAGGATAGATCATGTTGTCCTCTTCCTCTTCCTCTTCCATTTCCTCTTGGAGCCATAACTGTCATAAACAAAGCAAAGAAGGAATCAAAAGTCAAGTAGACAAAGCATCATAGATTTACAAACAATAAAAGAAAAATCCATCAAAGAGGGATGATTCATCAAACTCAAAGATATTATCAACATCAATCAGAGACCATTCATAAAACAACATCACAAACAATAGAAGAGAAAGACATCTAAATCATGAAACAAAGACCATTCATCAAACTCAAAGAAAAAGATATCAAAATCAACAAAACAAAGAGGTAAATCACGCTGAACACGAACGAACACGAATCAAAATAAAATAAACATAGATGTAAAACACGATGAACACGAATACACAAAAGCTAACACGATGAACACGATGAACACGAATCAAATTAACAAAACAGAGAGGTAAAACACGATGAACAGGAATCAACAAAAGTTAACACGATGAACAAGAATCGAACACGAATCAAACACGAATAAAAGGTAAATCAAACGAAAACCCTAAATCAAAACGAAACCCTAAACGACGGATCGATTTCGAAAACTAAACGGTTAAAAATGAAGAAAAATAAACGGAGAAGAAGAAATGAAGAAGAATTGAAGGAAACTCACCGAAAACTCACCGATTTTCCCGTTTTTGCGAAGAATCGCCGGAGAAGAAGAAATGGGTAAAAAACTTGTTGCGCTATGGAAATGAGATCCATTTTCGAGATGAATTAGGTTTAACACGCATAGCCACATATATAACTGTGGCGTCCGTGGATATATTTAAAATAAGGTCCAGTTGTGTAGGCCCATTCCAAATAACTATGGCACATACGTTGTACAAAAGTCTTTGTCACGGAAAGTCCGTGGCTAATTCAAATATAAGCTACGACATAGCCACGAATATTTTCGTGGTTGACACTTAGAAAAATTAACGATTCACGTTTTGAAAGACATTCAGAATAGCCACCAATCTTTTCGTGGCTAAATTGTGGCTACGTATAAATTTAGCTACGAATAGCCACGAATGTATTCGTGGCTGACACTTATAAAATTTATTGAAATAAATTTTATTTTAGAGGTTAAGTAGCCACAAATATTATCGTGGCAAAGTCGTGGCTGTATTTGGATATAGCTACGAATAGTCGATTTATTAGTGTTTAGGGTTTATATTTGTTTTAGAGGTTTAATAGCCACGGAAAATCCGTGGCCAATTCATGGATGCTAAACCATATAGCTACGAAATAGCCACAAAGATCTCGTGGCTAATGGTAAATCAGGGTTCCAGGGTTTATAGCCACTGATAAAATAGTGGCCAAGTCGTGGCTATTTTATCCTTTAGCTACGAAATAGCAACAAATATTCGTGGTCGTATCTTTTGGGTCTTTAGGGTTTGGCTAGTGTTTAGATATTACATGGCCTAAGCTATTGGATACAAGATTATAATGAATGTTTTACTTGAAAATAATGATTTGAATGTTTGTGTTAAAAAAATTGATAAATATAATTAAAAATTAAGTAGTAGTGTATTAACATTATGAAAAACATTCTTATAAGTGATTAGATTTTCATATAATGCTTTTTTGACTTTAATATTGTTAAATTTATATTTTTTGTTTTCATTGTATTAGATATGAGGAGATGTGAAGATATCTAAAAGAAATTATATTTATAATACATCAATTTGGTGTAAAATTGAAAATTTATGTATAGCAACGGGTCAGGTCGTGGCTAATCCATGGCTAATACAATCACGAAAATTATTGTGTATCCACGGATTCAAACGTGACCCGCCGTCTTTGTTATATCTGAATCTGGGCTTTGCTATGTCCAGATCCACTTTGGTCATGTGTTTGTGTTTTAGCCACAAATTATTCCGTGACAATCCGTGGCTACTGTTATGTTGTTGAATGTATGTGGACTATAAGGTGTCCATATACATATATTACAAAATTATAAAATCATAAATTATAATTAGACAATAAGTTTCATACTAAAAATTTCATAACCAAAAAACCATAAATAACCACAAGTTTCACAATATATTTCAAAAAGTTTCAAAATATAGTACAAAAAGTTTCAGAATATAATACAACAAGTTTCATAATATAATACATGATTAAACACTCTTATTAACTAAATTTCAGAATATGTTGACGAATCTGAATCGAATCCCTTGAAGACTGTCCGGAACCATCGTCTTCGACATTTTCGTAATCCAAAGGATCCACATCTGGCAAATCATCATAATCAGAAGCATTTTCATCAACGAGATGTCTTCCTACTCGAATCATTGAACTAGGAACAACGACGTTATCGATTGTATCATCCTGAAGGGCTGTCAAAGCAATTTCGTCATTCTCGTGATAACCCCTCGGCATAACTTTTGCACATGCCCACTAATCGTCTCTCGTTGGGCCTGATACGCGTGGATACGGAATGGAACACACTAGAACGAAAGGGTCATATTTCTCGTATCGGCTACGCGGGGCCACATCAACTAAACAAAATGGGTGTCTACGCAATCCGCTACCGTCTGTATTATCGAACCAAGAGCATCTGAATATCATCGCTTTAAGACCAACTTCACCGCGATACTCGATCTTCATTATCTCTTCTATAAGACCGTAATAAGTAGTTTATGTTGTACCTCGTACAACAAGTCCATAGTTTTGAGTTCTTTTATCCTGACTGTGTCTGTGATTGTGGAAATGGTTTCCACGAATGAAATACATAGGCCATGATGTGTAATTGTTTCTCGGACCTTGTATAAATTCCAACATCCATAATGGAAATTCATATTTCTTACTTGCTTCATTTATCTGCAAAAGTACACAATTAATTTATCGTCGAGAACTTGATATATAGAGACATCATTAGCATATAAAGTACTCACGTAGTCCCGACACCATTTCGCGTAATGGGCGTCTTTAGCTTTGCCCATTACATTATTTGTAATACCTGGCATACTCACTCTCATCGCTTCCTCAAACATCCTGTAACGAAAATGCAATACTCATCTTATTAGAATTTTAAGTCTTTAAAGTAAACAAAATTTACCATTTAATCGCTTACGTTTAATAAGGCGCAAATTCTTCACAATTAAGCAACATGAATGTTTGGATGATGTTGTAATCTAGATCTTCTAGCCACCCATCTACCCTTCTTCCGCTCACATGTCCGATGTGATGAAATATGCTCGGGACACCGGGGTAATTATCATATGCAAATCGAATTTCCCTAGGACCATCATTGATTCCATCTTCCGTATCCCCGTAATAATTGCTTACTGCATATGAAATCTCTTCTTGAACACATTGTGCGACAATGGAACCTCCAATATGTGCCTTGTTCTTTACCTTCTTTTTCAGGTGATACATGTAGCGCTCAAATGGATACATCCATCTGTACTTCCCCGGACCACCTAAGGCAGCTTCATCAGGGAGAAGCATGGGTAAATGTCCCATGACATCAAAGGACGAAGGTGCAAAATATCTTCTCCAAATTGCAAAATTTTATTGCAATGTTATCCTTCATTACGCTCACATCCTCAACTCGCAACATTTTGGCGTACATATCTAAAAAAAACACGGCAATCTCTGCAATTGTTCAAACACCTTATAATTAGAAACATCATAGTGTTACATGAAGCATGTGTTAAGAAAAAAAAGTACACATACCTGAAATTGCCTTGTGGACGTTGCTATCCAAAAGCTCTAACATCGCAAGTGGAAGTAGGTGTTGCATGATCACATGAGAATCATAACTTTTCAGCCCCGATAGTTTCCCACAACTATCATCAACACATCTAGTGAAATTAGATTCATATCCATTTGGAAATCTGATGACATTTCTCAACCATGAGAGAAACTTCCGTTTTGATACGTTCGTCAATCTAAAACTTGGAATAGGAACCCTTCCATCAGCACCTATTTGTAAAGCAGGTCTTGTGCATATGTCTAGAAGATCCAACCTTGATTTTATATTGTCCTTCGTCTTCCCCTTCGTATTAAAAAGAGTGTGGATGAGATTGTCAAAAAAGTTTTTCTCGATGTGCATGAAGTCGAGGTTGTGTATGAGAAGGAGATTTTCCCAATAAGGCAAATCCCAAAATATACTCTTCTTGTACCAATTATGGTACTCACAATATCCATCAATTGTTCGACTCGGGTTATCATGTCCTTTTCCTCCACAATCGACTGTTTTTCTAATCCACCAATGGTGTTTATTATTTCAGTCAAAACTTCATAACCCGTCAACCATGTTGGAGGGTTACCTCGAAATGTCTTACCTTTCCCGAAAGATTTCTTATTACGCCGATATGAATGATCATGAGGTAAAAATTTGCGGTGACAATCATACCAACTATGGAGGGACTTATAAGCATTCATCTTGCTTATAACTTTGTTTAGAGTCGTAGAAAACGCTTTGTTAGATGTTTCATAAGTTTGTGAAACTTGTCCAAAGATCATTGAGGCACTTATAAGAACTCATCTTGCTTGATAATAGGTTTATAGTCGTAGAAAACTTGTTGTTATATGGATCATAAGTCCTTGAAACTTGTGTAAAGATCATAGAGGCACTTGTAAGAACTCATCTTGCTTAAAACTTGGTTTAGAGTCGTAGAAATCTCGTTGTTAGATGTTTCATAATTTCATGAAACTTGTGCAAAGATAATTTAGGCACCTAAAAGCAGTAATCTTGTTTAAAACTTGGTTAAGAGTAGCAGAAAACTCTTTTTAGATGTTTTATAAGATAATTGAGGCACTAATCTTGCTTAAACTTGGTTTATATATTTAGAAAACCCGTTGTTAGATGTTTCATAAGTTCGTAAAACTTGTTAAAAGATCAATGAGTCACTTTTAATCACTCATCGTGCTTAAAAATTGGTTTTGAGTTGGAGAAAACGTGTTTATAGATGTTTCATAATTTCGTGAAAGTTATGAGGCACTTATAAGCACTAATCTTGCTTAAAATTGTGTTTAGATACGGAGAAATTGCGTTTTTAGATGTTTCATATGTTTCTAAAACTTGTACAAAGATCAATTAGACACTTATAAACAGTCATCTTTCTTAAAACTTGGTTTGGAGTCGTAGAAAACGCGTTGTTAGATGTTTCATAAGTTCGTGAAACTTGTAAAAATTTCAATGAGTCACTAATAATAACTTATCTTGCTTACAACTTGGTTTAGAGTGGTAGAAAAAATGTTTTTAGATATTTCATAAGTTCGTAAAACTTGTAAAAAAGAACATTGAGGCACTTAGAAGCACTCATGTTGCTTAAAACTTGGTTTAGACTCGTAGAAACGTATTGTTAGATATTTCATAAGTTCGTGAAACTTGTACAACTATAATTGAAGAACTTATAAGCACTCATCTTGCTTAAAATTTGGTTATAGTTGTAGAAAATGTGTTGTAAGATATTTCATAAGTAAGTGAAACTTGTTTAAAAATCATTGAGGAACTTATAATCACTAATCTTACTTAAAACTTGGTTTAGGGTCGTAGAAAACGGGTGTTAGATGTATCATAAGTTCATATTACTTTTTCAAACATCATTTAGGAACTTATAAGAACTAATCCTTTTAAAACTTGGTTTAGAGTAGTAGAAAAACGCGTTGTTAGAGGTTTCATAAGTTTGTGAAACTTGTACAAAGATCATTGAGGCACTTTGAAGCACTAACCTTTGTTAAAACATTATATAGAGTCGTGGAAACTCGTTTATAGATGTTTCATAAGTTTGTAAAACTTGTACAAAGATCATTGAGCAGTAATATAGTTTAAAACTTTGTTAGAGTCGTACAAAATGCGTATTTAGTTTTTTTAAGTTAGTGAAACTTGTTTAAAGCTCATTGAGGCAAATATAAGTACTCATCTTTTTTAAAACATGGTTTAGCTTCGTAGAAAACAAGTTATTAGATTTTTCATAAAAATCGTAAAACACGCACAAAGATCATTGAGACACTTATAAGCACTAATCTTGCTTAAAACTTGGTTTAGAGTCGTAGAAAATGCGTTGTTAGATGTTTCATTAGTTCCAGAAACTTGTTTAATATTTGGTTGAGAGATGTAGAAATCGCATGTTAGATATTTCATAAGTTTAGGAAAGTTGTACAAAAATCAGTAAGGCACCACTAACAACTCATCTTGCTTAAAACCTTCATTAGACTCGTAGAGACCTGTTGATAAATGTTTCATAAGTTCTTGAAGATGGTAAAAAGATCATTGAGACACTTATAAACACTCATCTTGCTTAAAACTTACAAACGTAAAAATGTTGTTGTTTGATGTTTCCAAAGTTGTTCAAACTTGTACAAAGATCATTAAGACACTTATAAGCACTCATCTTGCTTGATATTAGGTTTAGAGTCGTAGAAAACTTGTTGTTAGATGTGTCATAAGTCCTTGAAACTTTAAGAAAGATCATAGACGCATATGTGAGAACTCATCTTGCTTAAAACTTGGTTTAGAGTTGTAGAAAACTCGTTGTTAGATGTTTCATAATTTCGTGAAACTTGTGAAAAAGATAATTGAGGGATTAATCTTGCTTAAAATTTGGTTAAGAGTAGTAGAAAACTTTTTTTAAATGTTTCACACTACAAGAAACTGGACAAATAACAACAAATTTTAGCAAGGAAATAGTGAGGAATAATTTAGCAACGAATTAACGACGAATTGGCGATGAATTAGCGACGAATTAGCGACGAATTGGCGATGAATTGGCGACGAATTGGCGACGAATTGGCGACGAAAGTTTTTCCTTGTTAAATAGCAACGAATTTGCAAGGAATATTTCTAAGTTGGTGAGTACGTTTTTATTAAGCTATACCGGTAATTAGCGACGAATTAGTCGTCGCAAATTCCACTCAAAATCGTTGCTACAAAAATTTCGTTGCAAAATCGTTGCTAAATTTCTTTGCTAATTACTTGCAAAAATTTACAATGTACCTATATAAAATCATTCGACAAAAATTAAAATTACAACAAAATATGAAAACATTATCTATTATATATATATATTCTAAACACTTTACAAAAACATTCATAACATATACACTCAAAATGTCTCACGGTGATAATAATATATACAAGTTAGGATCTTGGATGTATAGATACAAAAATCGATAATGGATAGTGACAACGGAGTTGACGGAGGGACTTCACTCATTCATGTATCAAGCTGGAAACAGAAAGACTACTCAAGAAACTGGTAAAATGTATTGTCCATGTAAGAAGTGTGTGAACACTAAATACATTCATGTTGATACCGTATGGAAACATCTTTTTAATAGGGGTTTTATGCCACAATATTTTGTTTAATTTCAACATGGTAAGGGTATAATTATAATAATAACGAATTTGGAGAAAGTAGTTCATTTCATGTTGTTGAAACTAACGAACTTGCTAATTTACCGCATTATTTTGATAGTAGCTATGATCATCGTGGTCGGTCTAATGTGCATATAGATGATAATAGATATCATTACATGGTTCTTGATGTATTTCATGATGTGAGGGATTATTTATCTGAAAATGTTGTTAACCGCTCGTCGCTATTTCGAAATCGTCTCTAAATTAGCGACAAACATAAATCGTTGCTAATTTGTGGCAAATATTACGTTGCTAATTCGTCGCTAAAATAACAACGATTGTCTGATATCGTCACTAATTTGTTGTTATTTTAGAAACAAATTAACAACTATTTTCTTAAATTGTCATTAATTTGTTACTAAAATGGCAACGATTTACCTACAACTTAAAAAATATATATATAAAAAAATTAATAAAACAAAATTATTAAAAATCTTAAATTATTATTATTAAAATATAAAATACAAAATACATTTTACAAAACTAAAACTACGGGTCAAAATCCTCAATCCCAATATCTTGTCCAATGTTTTGAGTTGCGGCTTCCGCCTTGTTGGGACGAACCTCCGTTACCGATCTACTCCTAATCCACGTTCATGCATCTCATTTTGGGAAAAAAATAGGATTTTTTTAAGAGATTTTGTAGAGAGATGATTTTTAGAGAAAAGGTTCTGTGAAAAAATGGAAGAATTCGGTCATATATATAGATTTTATGGTCGTTACTAAATCGTTGCTACTTCGTCGCTATTTTTAAAAATCTTTTCAATTTCCCACCCGAGGGAAAGCCAAAAAGTTGCGACGATTTAGCGACAAATTAACAACGAATCGTCGCTATTTTTTAAATCTTTTCGTTTACCACTTATTCAAACATTTCGACGAATTAGCGACGAATCGTTGTTAAACTGGACACATATGCTACATTCCTTGTATCAGAAGTACGAGGTTGATGTCAGAATAATTAGTAACGATTTAGCAACGATTCGTTGCTAATTCGTTGCTAAAGAATAGATAGCAACAAATCGTTGCTAAAGAATAGATAACAACAAATCGTTGCTAAAGAATAGATAGCAACAAATCGTTGCTAAATTCAAACCCTATATTTAGGTTTTGAACCCCTAAAAAGGTTTTCTATGTTATGATACGTACTGAATATGTAATTATAGATTTTAAGATTGAGAATAACAATTCAAATTAGGATATTTACTAAAAAACTGAAAAAATATTCTCTATTATAAACTTTATAGTATTAAAACATATAAGTTAACGGTAAGTTAGTATACGTTAAGTATTATTTTGAAATCAATTTTTTATTGATTTATACAATTTTTTCACGTTTGTTTACACCTTTTCAGTTTAGATTAATCATTTAAAACCTTTATTTAGGGGTGGCTTGGGGGTTTAAAGATTTGGATATTGCAACGAAATAGCAACGACTTCACAATATTAGCAACGAATTAGCAACGAAAATTTAAATAGCAACGACTTCGTAGCTATTTCCTCACTAATTCGTTGCTAAAAAATTAATCGCTATTTGCTTGCTAAAATTCGTTGTTATTTGCCCATTTTCTTGTAGTAAGTATATTAGTTCCTGGTACAAAACATCCAAAGAGAGCTCTAGATGTTTTTATGCAACCTTTAATCCACGGGCTAAAAGAGTTGTGGTACACTGGGGTTCGTACGTACGATATATCATGCAAGAGAAATTTTAAGATGCGTGCAGTGCTTATGTGGATTATTAGTGACTTTCTTGCTTATGTCATGTTATTTGGTTGGACAACGCATGGACGATTGTCTTGCCATTATTGCCGTCATCGGGTTGATGCGTTTCAACTTCCACACGGAAGGAAAACAATTTGGTTTGATTGTCATCGACGATTTCTTCCAATTAATCATCCGTACTGGAAGAACAGAAGGTTGGTTAAGAAGAACAAAGTTGTTAAACAACCCCCTAGTATATCCGGCTGGGACATAGTTACTAAACGAGTTGGATTATTACGGGGCGCAAGAAACATGTAGACAAGGTGGAAATTGACATGTTTCGATTTACCTGACGGATACAGTGAAATCCATAATTGGCACAAGAAAAATCATTTGGGAACTTCCTTACTGGAAAGATCACTTGTTGAGACATAACCTTGAACTTGTGCACATTGAGAAACTTTCTTCCTGTTTCTCAACCTTGATTCTCCAGCTTGTAGAGACCATCACTGTTTCTTCCTAATGTCAGAACTTTCTGCGTTGCTTTGTCCTTTACAAGAACACCATCAGAGTCAAATGTAAAGGAGCATGGATAATCACATGTGAGTTTAGAGACAAATAAAAGAGATTTTGCAATGTCTGGACAGACAAGAACATCTTTCAATGGTAGATTACATGAACTGGAAAACGGAGTAGTAGAACTTATGGGTGTTATAGGGAAGAAGTTTCCATCACCAACCATGACCGAGTCCGCTCCATAAAAGGTTGGGATTGATGCGGTCTCGAGAGTTGTTGGTGACGTGAGTTGTAGCACCCGTGTTTGGGTACCATTCAGTCCCAGAAGCTTCAGTGACATCTGTGATTCTCATGGCTGCCAAGGCTTGTGAAGTATCCTCTTGTTGATAGGAGTTATCAAACCGTGACCAACAGCCTAATAAGGCAGAGTGTCCTCTCCTTCCACGTATCCGACAGGTGGGTCTATCTTATGCGAGAAAAGTTGACAGGTCTTGGTGTGAATTGTTGATGAAAGCCTCTGCCACGAGAAGAGAAGACTCTACTTCTACCTCTTGCCCTGTTGTAACCAGAAACTCTGCCTCTTTGATAATAACCAGAGTTAGTGGCGACATTAAAAGCCTAGTGAGGAGAGACATCTGAGTTTACAGCATACCTCTGGGTCCGTTCATCAAAGCTAATGAGCCTATATACCACATCTTCATAGGTGAGAGGAGTATCATCCATAGAACTCTCAATAGAGGTAATGACAGAGTCATAATCTTTTCCTAGACCATGTATAGCCGCAAAAATTTTCATTTTTTCGTGACAGACTACCTATAGACGCTAGTTGATCACACAAATCTTTGATATCCCTAAGATAAACAGTCATAGATCTATCTTTCTTACTAACAGTTTGTAGCTTTCTTTGTAGCTCAAAAAGTCTAGCAGATGAAACTCTATTGAAGTGTTTTGCTAAGGCAGTCCATACCTCTTGTGAAGTGTGCAGACCAACAACCACTGAAAGGATGTCTTCAGACAGAGAACCAAGAATCCATGACATCACTACTTGGTCTGAGCGCATCCATAGCATGTAGTCAGGTTTCTCGTGGCCTCCAATGGTGGGAATAGTCAAGGTTGCCACAGGTTTGGGAATGGCACCAATGACGAAGCCTAGTAGTTGTTGTCCAGAGAGAAAAGCCTCAAATTGAGCTTTCCATAAGAGGTAATTTCTTTCGTAAGCTTAACAAGAATACGCTTAGTAATGTTAAGCTTAGGATGAGCATAGAGATTCATAGAATCCTCCATGTGCTCTGATACCATGAAAGAATAAGAGAAAACAGAGTGTGAAGCATATGAAACTTGATTTATTATATCATAATTGCTTGAAGGTCTAATTACAAAATAGTAGCTTTATATATATCAACTAAACCCTAGAGTCTCCTTCCTTATCTTCTGACAAGTGTCATCATCAGGTGGTGGTGCAGGATCCAAGAAGATCAAATATGTTGCTAAGAACCAGCTGGCTAGTCGTACGGAGCTTCACACAATCTTGCTGGTTTTTGTATGCTGCCACATCACTTGACAGTTGGGATGGAGAAGAAGGTAAAGTCTTGGGCTTCATTAATTTGGGTTTAGTTGATTGTTGTGTTGTAGTGGGTCCGTCATTGCATTGGGCCTTATCTTGATTGTGTAGAGATATTTCTGTATTGATAAATAGTATAATTATTGCATGTATATAAATTATTTTCTGTATAATTTTATCATATAAATTTTGATATATATGCCTTTTAATTTTTGCACAAATATTTAACTTTATACGTTATAATTTTGATCATATGCGACCTGATTTGTATAACTTAGTGAATTTCTTTTGGTGTTTTGGTTTGCGAATTGCAATAATCTATCTCGTGTATTCTTCAATCAACATTGTCAGTAAGAAAAGTCAAATATATTTTATTTTTGCGCAAAAACTTTATAAACATCTCTTTATGATTACGCATCTTATAAAAATTGAATCTAGTATTATGTTATCTTTGATGATAAAAAAAAAAGTAATTTAGTTTCTAATAACTTACATATTTTAAATAGGTTTGAATAACTAAGGATTCTCAACAAAGTTGGATAATTCAATGACACCACCGAGATTTTCATTGCTAGTAAAACTATCTATATAGGCCCGATTGAGACGATCGCACTCAAGGTTACAATAGAAAATTTATATGCGAGCAAAGTAATTTTTAAAAAAAAAAACGGTTCCTCGTCCCCTAGTACCAAATTAAAACCCAAAAACCCTAAACATAACCAATTATCCAAAAACCCAAATATATTATCATCCTTACTAAAACTCGTTTAAGAATTTAGAAATATTTTTTTCTAACTAGGATAGTAAAAAATTGGTTAAAGGATTACTAAGTGAGCACCTTTTGTATAATACTACAAATAATTGTTGAATAACTTGGTACAATAGAAGAACTTTGAAAGCAAACATTTATTTAGATTTATCACTTTCAATAAACAATAAGCCAACATTGGTTAATTGAGGATTTTAAAATACTCAAGAACCATTTCATCAAGTTGGAACGTTGCGTACACCTTCGCCTCATAGGTCTTTCTATCTTTTTCATTGTCTCGGTCACTTACATCAAGAATTAAGATGAAATTTAGGCCAGATACTACCTGCTCTTGGCCGGACACAACATTGTGTAGCTTGAGTTCCGAGTTGGTCTGTTTGTTGTTCTCCGAGATAGCGAACTTGGCGATGATGTCAATGGTAGGATCCTTAGTGTCTTTGATGGGATAATAACAACCTAACATCTCTTCAATTTCCTCCATTTCTTCAATTTTATCCATTAACTCAAAACCGACTTGAAAAAAAATTATTTTTATTTATATGAGAATATCTTAAAAATTAAAATGGTTGATGGGCACAACAATTGAGCATCCTTGTTTCCAGATACTTTTTTCCTACCTCGTAACAAGTGTTTTATAGGTAAACTAATCGATGCACACATGCGTTTTAATTATACTTTTTATGGACATAAATACGAACTTTTTTTTTGGTTTATCATAAATACGAACTTGTATAGTAATAATACCTAAATAGTATAATATACTCACATATATATATATATATATATATATATAAAGTTATCATTTATACATAGAAATTGATTTTATAAATCCTACATAGCCATTTATGTATACGTTTTATAGAAATAAATACAAACCAATTTAAACTTTTAATAGAAATAATACAAACTAATTTAATAACTTTATATATGTTAAACCTTTCCTACATAGTAATAATTTTCATTTATATGAATTCATATTATTTCTTGAAAACAAATCAGAATATCTATAGTAAATTGGTAATAATATATAGCTAGTATAATTCTTTTATTTACACAATTTAAATTTTGTTATATAAATTAAGACAAACAAATATTGTTGATATGTTGAAATCTTTCTTACATAGTAATAATTTATATTTTTGTGTATTTAAGTACAAACCAATATAATAATTTTATATATGTTAAAATATTTCTTACACAATAATCATTTATATTTTTATGTATTTATATATTGTTTTGGAAGGATATACAAATACGTATAGTAAATGAGTAATAACTTATAAAAAATATTTAATATAAAAATATATATAATATTATTTCTACATAGTAATTTAGTAATATAAAACTTAATATATATAACTTCACTGTTTTTACGAAAAATATAACTTTATAACTTTGAAACTTTGTCATATAAAACATGATATATATAACTCAGTTAATTTCTTTTCTAAACATGGTTCTTCGTAATGTGATTCGGGGTAATCAATCTCGTATATTACTCAATTAACATTATTGAATAGTAAGTTAAATAAATTAGTTTATGAATAGAAACTTAGAAACAAAATCCTTTAAAACATCACTTAAAGTAAAAACAAATGGTTTATATAATGAGCTTGTTGGTAAGGAATTTGTGTAAATATTATTGAAAATATTTTTTTTAAAACTTACATATGGCTAAAATAGGGAAAACGTCATATTTCCCCACGAGAAATGTCATATTTCCCCACGAAAAATATCATCTATTATCTGATAGACCCATCTAGCGCGCGAGGCTTATATGCCACTTATTAGGGAAAAATCTTCCCTGCCACTATTTAATCTCTCTACCACCGTTTTTGTGATATTATGAAAATAACTTTAATGATATATTATTAAATTTATGTTTTAAAAATAAAAATTAGTTCAATTGTCCTATCCGTTGTCTGGACAACTTACTATCAGTTGTCCAAGTTGTCGGATAACTTGCTATTAGTTTTGGACAACTTTCTATCAGTTGTTAGCACGACTTGCTATCAGTTGTCCACAGTTGTCCAAAAACACTTAATCACCGAAAGTAAATGTCCCGAAAAATATACTAAAAACAATTCATCAAAGTACATAGACACCAACTCGTTTTTGCCTTCTTTTTCGTCTCCGTCTACTTCTTCTTTTTCTCGTCTCGCTATTCTTTTATATGCATGCTTCTTCTTTTCTCTGCTTGCTTCTTCTTCTTCGCCTGCTTCTTCTTTATTTTCTTCTTATTCAATTACAATCAAGAAGAAGAGGACGACAAAAGATAAAGAGAAAGACAACAAAGAATGAATCGAAGAGAAAAATTCCACAGAGAATGAATCGAAGGAGAAAGAATCGTCATAACGAGGAATGTTGGAATCTCGAATAAGGTTTTTCTTGTTGACAGAAAAGGGAGAAGGAGAAGAAAAAGAGGATACCATTCGTTTTTTTCAACTTAGCGAATTAGGGTTAAATTAAAAACTGAGTATGGGTTTTTGTTCATTTCAACACAACCTAAATTAAAGATAAATGCTTTAAAAATACATAAAATAGGAGGTAGCGTAAGAGATTAACATTTATAAAAAAATGGCATAAGAGCAATTGATTCGCCTATTGTTTACCCCCGTCCTATGTCAAACCCACAGAAAGTTCTTGTACTTATTTCCAATTAAATAAAACTAAATAGCTAATTCCCCATTGGAGACCATTGGCGCCAAAGACTAGTCAAAGAGCATCTTGGGCTAGGATATGTCCAAACCCACAAGAAGACAAGAATGGACAGCTGGGTCACGTGCATGAGCTGGTTCCTTGTGTTGAACAACTTGACCACACTCGCCTAACACTCTTGGATTCAAATTTCAAATATAGGCGCTCCACTTTATCTTCTCTTCTTATCCACAAACAAAACCCTTGTATTAGTATTATCTATATATATGTGTGTTTTAAGCATTTGTGAAAAATCAAGGAGGCTAATGCCTATCTTCTCTATTCTTAGTAAATCTCCATGGTTACTTACTCTCCCTTTCTAAAACTCTTATACACCGAAACTCTCCCAAACACTTATACTCTTCGAAATATCCTTATTCTCTACAATCTCTCCATTATTATCTTCAAACATCAACATGGTATTAGAGCATGAAGCTGTTATTTGTTTATGTTTCCGCATTAGTTTAGTAGTTCATAGTATCCATGAGAAACAAGACATGCTTCGGCGATGAATCTTGTAAAAAGATGAGAACCATTGTTCATAATCATCTCTTATGAGTATGATGAACATGGTGAATCTCTCTTTCTTCTCTAGGATCTATGTTCTTTATTTTACGCAAGTAGTTAATAGGGCTATGAACAAGAACAACCAAGATAGCTTGGAAATTGTGAGCCATAGAGGATGAGAATCTTGTCCCTTTACTCATATGAGTGTCAGCGGCCTGATAAATCCAAGATCCTCTCTCTTTTATGTTTATAAACATTAAGATCTCTTAGGTGAAGGAACCATGATTCGCTTTTCCTCTTATGAGTGATAAGAACATGATGAATCCATGTCCCTATTTAAGAACAATCCAAACAAGGTTGGTTCATGTAAAGCTTAGATATTAAATCTTGCTACATGGCAAATCCGAGTTTGCTTGTGTTGTTCTTACAAGATCTTAATTAGGCTGAAAGTTATTGATTGAGAACCATGGATTCCTTGCTCATATGAGTTACGGAACCTTGATGAATCCAATAATCACTTAGCATAGGCATTTAGGCTATGAGCAAGTATCCAAAGCATCAAAGCTTGGAACTTGTGAGCTAAAAGAGTAAGAGAACCATGTAGATTGTTTCTTGTGAGAACAAAACATGTTGAATCCGAAACTCTATGTTTTCTTTTCGTACAAAGATCAAAGGAAGAGAACCGAGCTTCTTATTACTCTTATGAGATAAAGAGAACTCGTCGAATCCAAATCCTCATTATAGAAGACACTAATCAAAGAACGATTCTTGAAAAGATTTGATCTTTTAAAAGATCTAGCTACATGTAAAATTGATTTCTTAATGGTGTAGTCTCTTTAAATAATCTTTGTATAAGGCTAAAAGTTAAAATATGAGAACCATGGTTTCCTCACTCTTATGAGTCTAAAGGAACCTTGATGAATCTGAGATCTATTCAACTTTGGCATAAAACAATGACCAAGTATTCAAGTACAAAACTTGAAGGTTGAGAGTTTAAAGGTTAGTGAACCACTTGTGTTAACTCATGAAGAATATAACCTAGTGTTGAATCCAAAACCTCTTTTAGACAATGACCAAGTCTCCTAATGTCTCTTATGAGAACAAAGGTATGTTAAATCTGAATTACTCTAAGCTTTAATTAAGCAAGGACCAAGTTATCAAGTTAAAAGCTTGGTACTTGAGAGCTAAAAGAGTGTGATCCTTGTTCAATAAGTATTATGTGCTTAATTGACTTGTTGAATCTAAATCCCTTTGTATTATTTAAATTTACGAGTATGTACTAGTCGGTATTTCATCTTTAAAAGTTTTGAAAATGAAGAGATTTGATGAAATAAGGCCAATTGTCTTTATAAGGGAAATATTTAATATTTCATCTTAAAGCTTCAATCTTTATAATCTCCAAGTCAATACGTGCTCCTGTTTGAATTTCAAAATCACTAAGGACAATGAAAAGATAAGTTTATGGCGGTTTGATATTCAAAAGAAAAATAAGGTTGTTAGTAGTTGCCTCATTAGATAACTAATGAATGATCTCGTTTGAGACATTGAATCCAATGATCTTTAGATCACTATGGATGTAGCTAATCACTCTATATTCCTTATCTCTCTTATTTCCCATTAACAAATTCGAGTCCTCTTTGATTTCATTCGAATAGTGCCTAACTAGATACTTAGTGAATGATAGTTTTATAGGCATCTTGTTAATGAATTCACTATTATTCAAAGCTCTAATCGTCGGTTCTTAATTGAAACGATTAGATGCTTAGTGTTTTTAAGTAGATCATAAGATACAAGACTTTTATAAGTCATTGGTTAACCTAATTGATCTATGTTTAAAAGGAGTAGGGAACCAAGTAATCTTTTGATAAGGTCTTTCTGAATTCCAAAAATCCATTAGAGGATGGAGAACCGAATATAATTAGGTGTTTAATACATTTTTGAACTCGTTGAATCCATGTCATCCTCGGCTAACATAAGCCTAAAGAGGTGAACCATGATTTTTATAAGAGGAAAAACTTTCAAAAGTCATGATGAATCCAATTTAGAATCTAAATAAAATGAATTTGTAATGATGATCTATGTTGAAATTATAAACCGCCTTTGTGCATCCAAGTTTATGATAAAAGATGAGTAACTTGCTATGAAAGCATTCAAAAGTTACAAGGATCCTTGTTTTATGTTTTCTACGATCATGGTCCGCCTTGTGCATCTAAGACCATGGTCTCCTTGTTAAGTCTAATGATGCTATATAAGACTCTTGATGCTAACCTTTACTTATGCGTAGGTAATAAGCAATGAAGAATCTTTCATAAGGAAAGTCATAAATTCTATTATAGACTAATCGTTAAAATGCTCTAAAGAGTGTAATGACTTCTCCATGTGACCATATAATCAAGGAACCAAACCTAGAAAGGGCCATTTCTAAAACCTCTCTACTCTCTTTGTTCGTATTAATATGATACTTGTTTAAGTGATTCACTAGAGCTTTAAATTGGTATATGCTTTGTTCACTTGTTATGATTGTATGTGGATCATAGAACTGTCTACCTATTAAAACTTGTGTTGAGATGCAATCCTATACTCGGGATTAGTGTATTGCCTTAAGGAAATTAATTGAACTAAGGCTTAAGCTCTTCTTTGTATCCTTCCTTGCGTTTGTGTTAGTAGTTAAATGATTTGTAAAAATTATTGTTAACTTCTTTGCCATTTTTCATTGTACTTAAATCAATCTTGTCTTTGTAATGGTCTAGGATCACTATAACTAAGCACGAGAAGATATCCGCAATGACTAAACCTAAGTATTGATAGTTGACTAAAAGATGTGAAAAGAAAGGAGAAGTAAAAGAGAAGGAGGATACAACAAAATAAGGGTACCCAAAGAAAAGATGAGAACTTCTTCACCTTAAAGCTCGTTTAATGCAAGCCGTGAAGAAGAAGGAACCATTGTGAAAGATCTCCATCTTAATCATGAGGGGGAGAAAAAAAGTATGTGGAAACACATACCTTGACTCCATGATCAAAAATGGAGAGTCTTACTCTCGGCTAATGAATTTACATAAGAAAAAGCCATCACTTACCATCATACTCATACTCGGCTAAAACATCTACCAAGTATAAAGCCATCCATCGATCCGGTCAAGCATCTGTAAAGAGCAAGACCAACCGAATTCATGGCTAAGGCATCTATCAAGAACAAACCATTCATCACAATCCGACGCTTAGACACCGGCGCTCGGACACCAGCGCCCGGTCACCATGCGCCTAAGGCGCCCGGGCACCGTGCGCCTAACAAATCCTCAATAACCAATTCAGCTAAGCATCTTCCAAGAGAAAAACAGAACCACTTCATCATCAACATTCGGCTAAGCATCTTCCAAAGAGCAAAGCGGAACCAAATTATATCACCTTGTTCCAATTGCACAAAGAACAAAGCCGCAAGACCTCATGAAGAAGTCAAAGAACTCAATCCAAGTGGAAATACAATAGATCATCAATCTATCATTCCACTACGAACAAAAGGTTGTCCCTAAACTCTAATACTCTTCATTAAGATTAACATATCATAAGAACTAGAGTCGCACCATATTCTTGCTTAGTTCTTGTTTGTCTATTGGCCTAATTGAATCACTTGAAATTTGCTAAAGAAATTAGGTTTAAAATTTGCAAAATTACTCATTGTTTCATTATTGGCATATAGACTTAAGAATATTTGTGAGCATTTCTATCTGGTTACATCAAGTTAACCATTAACTAAACTCTTTGTATTTCTTGAATCTCTTGAAGGTTCAAAGGAAACCGAAGTGAGGTGATCATTCTTTGGTTACATGGATGAAAAGAAGAAAACCACTAAGGAGAAATGGAGAGAAGGAGTAGAGGAGCCAAAGCATTTGGTCAATAACTTTCACACTCAAGCTTGTCAAGGATCAAAGCAGTGAATGATAAAAAAAGAACAACCCATACACCAAATACAACTATGGGAGTGTGAAGAGCACAATAAGATTGTAAAGTATGAGAGAGCCCTTAAAGAAGAAACGTCAAGAAGCAAGAAGCTAATCCGGTTCCATCTTAAGGGGGAGTTAAGTTTCGGCGAGCATGAGTTCAAAAGCGAATCCTTGAAAGGCAAGCCAAAGAAGAACTCAAGAGCTTATATTAAAAGACCCCTAATTGCAAAGATTTACACTCTTTTTTACTTAAATGCGGTTTTATCCCAAGTGGTTTTCCCGTTTAAGGTTTTAATGAGGTTTGTTTAGCAATGTCCAATCTTAGCCATTTCATTAGGCTAAACTTGAGGGGGAGTGTTGAGAATAATGTTAACCCTAAAGGGCATTAGGTCAAAACATGAAAGAGACTTGTGTCAGAAAAAATGTCAAATCAAGTCAACAAGGGAGTTTAAATCAAGATAAGGAAGAAATAAGCTTAGTAGGCACCAAAGGAGACTATTGGGGCCAAAAAATGCTTAGTAGGCGCCAAAGGAGACCATTGACGCCAAATACTAGTCAAAGAGCGTCTTGGGCTAGGATATGTCCAAATCCATAAGAAGAAAAGAATGGACAGCTGGGTCACGTGCATGAGATGGCTCCTTGTGTTGACCAACTTGACCACACACGCCTAAAACTTTTAGATTAAAATTTCAAATATAGACGCTCAACTTTATCTCCTCTTCTTATCCACAAACAAAACCCTTGTATTAGTATTATCTATATATATATATATATGTGTTGTAAGCATTTGTGAAAAATTAAGGAGGCTAATGTCTATCTTCTCTATTCTTAATAAATCTCTATGGTTACTTACTCTCTCTTTCTAAAACTCCTTCTTTCCTGATACCTTATTTTAGGGAGAATTACAAAGCTACACCATTTGAATTACATTTCACAAAACTACACCATTTCAAAATTACTTCACAAAACTACACCTAAACACTCTAAATTAAATCCAAATAAACCCTACCCACATAATCCTACCCCCTTAATACTATACTCTGAACACTAATTAGCGAACCCAAATAAAAAGATTTTAATTTTGGTAATTTTTAAAAAGGGTAAATCAAGCTTTTAAAATTTTGAAAGGGTGTAAATTTGTGAAAATATTCAATTAGGTGTAGTTTTGTGAAGGGAGGGTTGAAAGGGTGTAGTTTTGTGAATTTCTCTTATTTTTACTACCCACTAAGGCAATAATACTTCATATTAAGTATTTTATAGGTGACCTATTTCATGCACATATGGGTTTTAATTATATTTTTTATGGTTATAAATTCAAACTTTTAATTGCAATGATTCTGAAATAGCATAGTATTTTCACTTATATAGAATATATTTTCTATATAGTAATTGATTATAGAAATTCCAACATAATAATCTAATTATATTTGTTTTACATAAATATATACAAACCAATTTAATAATTTATAAATGTTAACACCTTTCCTACATAGTAAAGATTTTCATTTTTACGTATTGGAAATAAGTATAAAAATGTATAGAAATTTAGTAATAACTTATAAATAGTATATTTCTTTCATATTTAAATTTTGTTATATAAACAAAAATCAATATTATATATTTATATATGTTTAAAATAAATCCCGAGGGTGCGTATGTATATGGGTGTTTATTTATATATTGTCTTCTAAATAAATACAATTATGTAGTAAAATTTAAATATCTTTTGGATAGTATAATTATTGCATGTATATAAATTATTTTCTGTATAATTTTATCATATAAATTTTAATATATATGCCTTTTTAATTTTTGCACAAATATTTAACTTTATACGCGACTTGATTTGTATAATTAGTGAGTTTCTTTTGGTGCTTTGGTTTGCGAATTGGAATAATCTATCTCATGTATTCTTCAATCAACATTGTCAGTTAGAAAAGTCAAATATATTTTAATTTTGCGCAAAAACATGAAAAACATCACTTTGTGATTGCGGATCTTATAAAAATTGCATCTAGTATTATGTTAAACAACATATATCTTTGATGAAAAAAGTAATTAGTTTCTGATAACTTACATATTGTAAATAGGTTTGAATAACCGGGGATTCTCAACAAAGTTGGATAGTTCAGTGACACCACCAAGATTTTCATAATTAGTAAAACTATCTATATAGGCCCGATTGAGACGACTGCACTCAAGGTTACAGTATAAAATTGAGAAATTCCTTAAAATACCATCAAAAAAGTTTTTGTTTTGAAAATACCATTAAAAAGTTTTTTTAACAAAAATACCATTAAAATGTTTTTTATAACAAAAATACCATCAAAAAGTAGCAGTTTAGATGTTTCATAAGTTCTTGAAATTTGTTTAAAGATCATTGAGACACTTATAAGCACTCATCTTGTTTAAACCTTGATTTAGAGACGTAGAAAACACATTGTTTTATGCCTAATAAGTTCATGAAACTTGTACAAAGATCAATGAGCCAATTATAAACACTAATCTTGCTTCAAACTTGGTTAAGAGTCCTATAAAACACGTTGTTAGATGATTCATAAGTTTGTGAAACTTTTACAAAGATCATTGAGGCAATTATAAGCACTAATCTTTCTTCAAACTTGGTTAAGAGTTGTAAAAAAACGTTGTTAGATGTTTCATAAGTTCGTGACACTTGTACAAAGATCATTGAGCCACGTATAAGCATTCATCTAGCTTGAAACTTGGTTTATTTTCGTAGAAAGCGTTGCTAGATGTATCATAAGTTCGTGAAACTTGTAGAAAGATCATTGGCGCACTAATAAGCAGTCATCTTTCTTAAAATTTGGTTTAGAGTCGTAGAAAACGCATTGTTAGATGTTTCATAAATTCGTCCAACTTGTTCAAAGTTGGCTCACGCTAAGTGTGGTTACAATAGATCAAAGAGCTACACTACAAAACGTTCACCTTTCGAAGTAGTGTATGGCGTGAATCCTCTTACTCCTATTGATCTAATTCCTTTACCTTGTGACTTTCAAACTAACTATGAAGCAGAAAAGAGAGTTAAGACAATGAAGAAACTACACGAGGATGTTCTAGATGAGATTGAGAAGGCTAATGAGAAGTACAAGGAAAAAGCCAACAAGAACCGGCGAGTTAAGTCCTTTCAACCTGGTGATCTGGTTTGGTTACACTTCAGAAAGGAGAGGTTTCCAACTAAGCGCCAGTCAAAGTTTATGCCAAGATCATATGGTCCATTCAAGATACTTGAGAAGTATGGAGAGAATGCTTACAAACTTGAACTTCCAGGTGAAGATGGAATTTCCGCTACTTTCGACGTGGGGGATCTTTCTCCATATGTTGAGGATGAAAAGTTGCTGGATTTGAGGTCAAATCCTTTTGAACCCGGAGGGAATGATGTGGGAGGAAAGGTTATAACATAAGACGAAATGAAGTGGGCTTGTTTTCACTATGATGATCCAAGTCCAATCAAATGACTAAGGTCGAATGAAGACTAAAGGGTTGAATTGAGTTTATTTGAAGATATTGAAGCCCAAAGTTGTGAAGTTAAGAAGGTAAAGAGTCATTTTCTTCACAATTAATGACTACAATTATCTAAGTGTGTTAATTACTCTTTTTATAAGTTTGACGGTCTTTTGGGATTCAAATGTTTTTTATACCTTTGGTTGCATTTATTTCAAGTTTTTATGTATTTCCTCTATATATTAAGGCTCTTTTCCATTGAATAAGGAGAAAACGAGATATAGAATTTGAAGAATCTTTGTGACCCCTTGGATCTGTTTAGATCAATTTCTTTATCCTTTGGTTTTGGGAGATTCATTGGTGGTGTTCTTGAGCGTCTTTATCACTTTTTGTGGTGCAAGTGTGGTGTTAGATCAGCGGGTTTCTTTATCGATTCTGGTGCTCTAGCTTTACGAATCGTGGTGATCTATCACGTTTCTTCCTTAGTCACTTATATATTGTTTTGGTTCATCTTTCGGTTTATCATATATTCCATACGCTTCCAATATAACGCATCAAGGTTGCTTCGAGGAAGAAGAACTGCACTTTCGGAGTTGGTTCCATTGTCGATGTTCCGACATCATCATCTTCGGGACGTCGCTCTACTCCGGCCAACGATGAATGATTTTTTTGGGATAGGAACTGACTGACACGAAGAGCTAACTGTCGACTATCACATAGCTTTTCACTTTTATTGTCATGGATAGTCCGCATATTGCGGAAGCACTTTATAACTGGGAAATATTGTCAACTCAACTGCCGGTTCGAGTGACTACTGTGGAAGCGGATGCGATTGCCGCTGAGATTGGACATAATGTCGGGCTCGACAATTTCAAACCCTAGTTTTTAATTTTGTATTAAAATATGTAACAAATTTTTATTTTAATAATATAAATGAAATTTTAATTAATTAATTTTTTTAATTATATTCTTCGCAAAATTGTCCCTAATGTAGCAACGAAATAGAGACGAATTCAACAATAATCGAAACAAACAAAAATTACTAGGAAACTAACATACATGGTTAAATTATAAAACAAGTAATTGGAATACCATTAACATGCATATAGTGCAGGAAAGTTACTTAGGTCTTATATAGATGTTGCATATTCCGGATGTTCAATGTTTCAGATTAGGTTTTGAAAATTTTGTTTTAGGTTTACTAAATAAACACCTTTTTTATAATACTTCAAATAATTGTTGAATAATTTAGTACAATAGAATAGTGAGAGATAATATTTGTCAAAGAATGATCAATTTCAGAAAAAATAAGCCAACATTGGTTAATTGAGGACTTTAAAATATTGAAGAACCATGTTGTGAAGCCATGCATACGCCTTCGTCTTAGAGTTTCGAATTGGTAGGTTATTTAATATTACATGTAGGTTCCTTAATATCTTCAATGGGAATATATCAACCTCTTATTATCACTCTATAAAATAGTAGAAAATTAAGTATTAATTATTATTTTATTTAAAATACATACAAATTTGTTTATATTTATTTGACAATACGTTACAAGTTCGAATATTTGTGGATCCTTGTTTCCTGATACCTTATTTTTATTACCCACTAAGGCCATAATACTTCATATTAAGTATTTTATTAGTGACCTATTCCATGCACATATGGGTTTTAATTATATTTTTTATGGTTATAAATTCAAACTTTTAATTGCAATGATTGTGAAATAGCATAGTATTTTCACTTATATAGAATATCTTTTCTATATAGTAATTGATTATAAAATTTCCAACATAGTAATCTATTAATATTTGTTTTACATAAATATATACAACCCAATTTAATAATTTATATATGTTAACACCTTTCCTACATAGTAAAGATTTTCATTTTATGTATTGGAAATAAGTATAAAAATGTATTGAAATTTAGTAATAACTTATAAATAGTATATTTCTTTCATATTTAAATTTTGTTATATAAATAAAAATCAATATTATATATTTATATATGTTTAAAATATTTCCCGAGGGTGCGTATGTATATTGGTGTTTATTTATATATTGTCTTCTAAATAAATACAATTATGTATAGTAAAATTTAAATAAGTTTTAGATAGTATAATTATTGCATGTATATATAAATTATTTTCTGTATAATTTTATCATATAAATTTTGATATATATGCCTTTTTAATTTTTGCACAAATATTTAACTTTATAAGTTATAATTTTGATCATATGCGACTTGATTTGTATAACTTAGTGAGTTTCTTTTGGTGCTTTGGTTTTCGAAATTGAATAATCTATCTCGTGTATTCTTCAATCAACATCGTTAGTTAGAAAAGTCAAATATATTTTATTTTTGCGCAAAAACTTGAAAAACATCACTTTATGATTGCGGATCTTATTAAAATTGCATCTAGTATTATGTTAACCAACATATATCTTTGATGATAAAAAAGTAATTAGTTTCTAATAACTTACATATTTTAAATAGGTTTGAATAATTATGTCTTCTAGTAAATTGGATTTTCATTTCTAGTAAAACTATCTATATATGCCCGATTGAGACGACTTCACTCAAGGTTACAATATAAAATTGAGAAATTCCTTAGAATACCATCAAAAAAAGTTTTTGTTTTGAAAATACCATTAAAAAGTTTTTTTATAACAAAATACCATTAAAATATTTTTTATAACAAAAATACCATCAAAAAGTAGTAGTTTACAAAATACCACAAATACAAAAAACGAGTTTTAACACTTTAAATTTTAAATTTTTTCATTTGGGTTCGCTATATAGTGTTTAGGGTATAGTTTTGAGGGGGTAGGGTATAGTTTTTTGAAGGTTTTGGGTGTTATTTTGAAAATTTAAGATTCGTGGTATTTATGAGAAAAAAACTTTTTAATAGTATTTGTAAAATTTTCGAAAATCTGTGCTAATTGTGTTAAAAAAATTTTTAAGTGGTATTCATAAGAATTGCCCTATAAAATTTATATGCGAGCAAAGTAATCTTTTAAAAAATAAAAACAGTTCCTCGTCCCTTAGTACCAAGTTAAAACCCAAAACCCTAAACATAACATAACCGATTATCCAAAAACCCAAATATATTATCATCCTTACTAAAACTCGTTTAAGAATTTAGAAATATTTTTTTCTAACTAGGATAGGAAAAAATTGGTTAAAGGATTACTAAGTGAACACCTTTTGTATAATACTACAAATAATTGCTGAATAACTTGGTACAATAGAAGAAGTTTGAAAGCAAACATTTATTTAGATTTATCACTTTCAATAAACAATAAGCCAACATTGGTTAATTGAGGATTTTAAAATATTCAAGAACCATTTCATCAAGTTGGAACGTTGCGTACACCTTCGCCTCATAGGTCTTGCGATCTTTTTCATTGTCTCGGTCACTTACATCAAGAATTAAGATGAAATTTAGGCCGATACTACCTGCTCTTGGCCGGACACAACATTGTGTAGCTTGAGTTCCGAGTTGGTCTGTTTGTTGTTCTCCGAGATAGCGAACTTGGCGATGATGTCAATGGTAGGATCCTTAGTGTCTTTGATAGGATAATAACAACCTAACCTCTCTTCAATTTCCTCCATTTCTTCAATTTTATCCATTAACTCAAAACCGACTTAAAATTTTTTTGTTTTTATTTATATGAGAATATCTTAAAAATTAAAATAGTTGATGGGCACAACAATCGAGCATCCTTGTTTCTAGATACTTTTTAACAAGTCCTATAGGTACCAATAAGATGCACACATGTTTTAAACTAATCGATGCACACATGCGTTTAATTATAGTAATAATACCTAAATAGTATAATATATTCACACACACACACACACACATATATATATATATATATATAAAATTATCATTTATACATATTAATTGATTTTATAAATCCTACATAGTCATATATTTATAATTTTTATAGAAATAAATACAAACCAATTTAAACTTTTAATAGAAATAAATACAAACTAATTTAATAACTTTATATATGTTAAACCTTTCCTACATAGTATTAATTTTCATTTATATGCATTCATATTATTTCTGGAAACAAATCATAATATGTATAGTAAATTGGTAATAATATATAGATAGTATATTTCTTTTATATAGACAATTTACATTTTGTTATATAAATTAAGACAAACAAATATTGTATTTTTTATATGTTAAAATCTTTCTTACATAGTAATAATTTATATTTTGGTGTATTCAAGTACAAACCAATATAATAATTTTATATATGTTAAAATATTTCTTACACAATAATCATTTATATTTGTATGTTGTTTTGGAAGGATATACAAATATGTATAGTAAACTTTATAACTTTATAACTTTGAAAGTTTGTCATATAAAACATGGTATATATTACTTACATATCTAATACTTACATATGGCTGAACTAGGAAAAACGTCATATTTCCCCACGAGAAATATCATATATTATCTGATAGAGCTCATCTAATACTTACATATGGCTGATACTTATATATTATTTGATAGAGCTCGTCTTATATAAAACATGGTATATCTAATACTTACATATGTCTTAACTAGGAAAAACTTCATATTTCCCCACAAGAAATATCATATATTATCTGATAGAGATCATCTAGTGCGCGAGGCTTATATGCCACTTATTAGGAAAAAATCTGCCTTGCCACTATTTAATCTCTCTACCACCGGTTCTTCTTCTTCTTCTTCTTCTCAACAACTTTGGTGTCGTATGCAAATCCTCAACGAACGTCAAGCCTAAGGAACTCAAAGAGGCCTCAATGATTACAAAACCATCGATGAGCCCCAAAAAATGGAAAAAACGGAAGCACATAAGGTTATCGTTAATCAATTTTAAGGTCTAGAATCCAATCAAAGTGTTTTTCAGGTCCACGTAGTGGTCAACCACCAAAAAATCGAAAAGATCATACAACTTGTTGCACAAACTTTGTCCATGAAGAAGTGTCTCGACGATCATTCTTCAGACCGAAACTAAAAAGATTTAAAGATTACGAAAGTAGTCTCGCCAAAAAACTTCGTCAACCAACGAGAACAAGGTTCGACGTCAAGTTCAAGAAACTTCGTTAGCCAACGAGAACAAGTTCGAAGTCAAGTTCAAGAAATTTCGTCAAACAACGAGAACAAGGTTTGATGTCAAGTTCAAGAAACTTTGTTAACCAATGAGAACAAGGTTCAAGGTCAAGTTCAAGAAATTTTCGACAACCAACGAGAACAAGTTCGATGTCAAAATATTTAATAACTTTTGCGGGGTTTATTATCACTATGAAACTTCATGAACTATATCTCGGGTGTAAAGGTTGCGACGGTGACTTCGCAACATAAGGTTCAACGTCAAGTTTAAGAAACTTCGTCAACCGACAAAAAGGAGTTTGATGTGAAGTTTATTAATATGTTATACGAGGCATATTATAAAAAGAATTTCACCAGCTCTGCCTCACATGTAAAAGTATGATGAGACGTCGAACAAATCGATCAAATGATACACTTCGTTAATAAAACTTTCAAGTACAATCGATGTCAAGTTAAAGAAATCGACTCTTGTCAGATGACCGACCTAAAACTGGTCTCGCCGAACAAATCGATTAAAGGATAAACTTCGTTGATCAAACTTTCAATTACAATCGAAGTCAAGTTCAAGAAAATTCATCGCCTCATCTCAACTGACCGACCTAAAACAGGTCTCGTTGAACAAATCGATCAAACGATACATTTCGTTGATCAAACTTTCCATCATAGTTGATGTCAAGTTCAAGAAACAGCACCGACTCATCTATATAAGGTGACCGACCTTAAAAAGGTCTCACCAAACATATCAATCGAACAATACATTTCGTTGATCAAACTTTCGACTACAGACGATGTCTAGTTCATTGAAACTTCATCGACTCATCTCAGGTGTAAAGTTTGCGACGGTGACCTCGCCACATAAGGTTCGTTGACAAGTTCAAGAAACTTCGTCAACCGACGAGAAGGAGTTTTATGTGAAATTTATTAATATATTCTACGAGTCATATTATTAAAGGAATTTCATCAACTCTGTCTCGGACTTAGAAGTCTGACGAGACTTTGCCGAACAAATTGATCAAATGATACACTTCGTTGATCAAACTTTCGAGTAAAGTTGATGTCTACTTCACTGAAACTTCATCGACACATCTTTGGTGACGGCCTAAAACATACCTCACCAATTAAATTGAACAATACTCAAGTACATTCAATATCAAATTCACTAAAACTTCATATACACATCTCGTGTGACCGACCTGAAATGTGTCTCACCAAACAAATCAAGGTCGACACTAAGTGCTAAAATTTCGTCGACCAAAATAACAAGTAGACTCGATGAAAGTTTTGGTTGGAGTTGGGTCATGCTATTTCATGGATAAGCAAGCCAAAGAAAATTTAAAGAAACAACGATTAAATAAAACAACCCCTCGAGTCACAACCCCGGGGGCAAGTAAACAAAGCCAACAAGGGAAAAAAGAGGACGGATCCACAAAAAAGTAATGATTCGAAGTAGCCCACCAAGACAACGAGTGTTGAGTGGGAGAATCATCATTATGGCCCACCAGCAAAATCAGTCAACATTAGAAGAGGCACACCCTTGAGACGAGCATGAGCCGCCATCACATGGGTAAGCAAAACCCCCTTTTTCATCTCGGTGTCATGCTTCTATTTCATTATGAGGAAGGGCTCATGATCATCGGATTACTCTTCCGCCATGGTGAAAAGTTTCTCCCCAATATGGCAGAAAGAAAACATCACCTACAAAACAAAATAGAATCCCATGTGTCCATCTCCTGCCACAAAATTGGATCGCAGAGGATGCAATTTCAGAAAATGTCAACCCTATGGAGTTCATCAGGCAAAAGAGAAGTTAGCCCATATGAGCTTATCCTCGATGGCGTACTTTTATCTACTATGTTAGCTTAGTGAAAGATCAAACATCGAAACTAAAGGTTTATAAAAGCTCGACATCAAATAGAGCTATGAGGAAGCTCATTGAAAAAATAAAGCTTGACAAAAAAAATCTCATCTCCAACTTTCAAACATTGAAGATGTTTGCTCCTTTAAAGGACCCACCTATTACATTAAAGGTTTTAGCTCCACAAAAAATCATCTCGAGCTAAGAGCTATCAATTTCATCTCGTTGACAACTTCTACGACTATCAATTTCATCTCGACGACGATTCTATGCTTTAAGCTAAATTCAATTTACCTGACAAAACCTACCAACATTGCTCGGTTTGTTTCTCAAGAAGAATCACCCTCTCACTTGCAAAATCTCTATGGTGAAGAAAAATATGGTTTCACTTTCAATTACTAAAAAGGTAATCATGGGAAAGTTTGGAGCTTCCCTAAGGCATAGTTGATCCAAGAAATATTATTCAAAGGGTAAAATACCAAGTTAAAGAGATCACCAGAAGCATCGACAAAAAAGTGAGACACGTGGCTAGCCAAAACTATATTGTCACTTGCCGCCACAAAAGGATTCACGTGAAGGTACTTCATAACAACATCCTCTAGATCTCATGTATGATGATCCTTCGTCAAGAACTTGGTCACAATCTCCGACGAGAATATGACCACCGACCTATTAAAGCATTAATCAAATTCGATGTTGGTAACTTCATTCCTTTAAATGAGATCATTAACCTCTTTCTAAATGGATTCAATATCTTCCCCCATGTCAGATATAAACGTCTTAAGACCTAACACGACGTGAACACTACAAGAAACAGTATGTATAGCGACAAAATTTTGTGTTGAATTAGGGACGAAAAAATATAGGGACTATTTTGTGAAGATTTTGCGACGAATCTTGGTGAAATTGCATTTCGTCGCAAATTCGTCGCTAATTAGCGACGATTGGATTCATCGCTAATATTTTCCGAATTTAAGGTCGACCTGCGACGATATAGCGACGATCTTGAGTTTCGTCGCTATACTTGTCGCAATGGAGTAATATCGACTTCTATTCGTTGGTAATAAATGACGAATTTGCGAGGAATATCGATATGTAGGTAAGCACTCGTTTGTTAAGTTTTTACACCTAATTAGCAACGAATATATCGTTGCAAAAACGTCACAAAATCGTTGCAAATTTGTTGCAAACCATCATTCGTTGCAAAATCGTTCCTAATATTCCTTGCTATTTTGTTGTAAATATTTGATAATATGGTTGTATATAAACTCATTCGTCTAACATCAAAATCACAATACAAACTCATAACACTCTCTCTTCCAATTCAAAACACATTTATACAAATTTCTAAAAAATGTCTCATGGTAATAATGACATATACGAGTTACGGGCTTGGATGTATAGACATAAAGATAGAAGTGGGCAAGTGAAAACGGAGTTCACGAGAGGGACTTCAAACATTCATATATCAGGTGGAAACATGCAAAATACACAAAATACTGGTAAAATGTATTGTCCATGTAAGAAGTGCGTGAACACTAAATACGTTCATGTTGAAATTGTATGGAAACATTTTATTAATAGAGGTTTTATGCCGCAATATTTTGTTTGGTTTCAACATGAAAGGTATAATTATAATAAAAATGAAGTTGGAGACAATAGTACGACTTATCCTTCTGCTAATGTAGTTAACGAACCTGATAATTCTCAGCATCATGATTTTGATAGTATATATGATCATCATCATGCTAATCAGGGTGGGTATGGGCATGTAGATGATAATAAATATCATGACATGGTTGTTGATGCATTTATCTGAAAATGTTGTTTAAGAACCTAACCAAGATGCCAAACGTTTTTATGATATGTTAGAAGCTGCGAATAAATTAATTTACGAGGGATGTAAATTTTCTTTGTCAAAACTATCATTAGCATATTAGTATCTAGTATGATGAATATTAAATCGGATAATAATTTGAGTTAGTTTTGCATGGACTCCTGGGCGGAGTTAATGAATGAGTATTTTCTTGAGGATAATGTAGATGATGAGTTATATTATGAAATACGAAAGTTGGTTTCTAGTCTTGGATTACCTTCGGAAATGATTCATGTTTGTGTTAACAATTGTATGATTTATTAGAAAATGATGATAGGCTGCAAGAATGTCGGTTTTGCTCTCAACCAAGATATAAGGTTCAAGGCAAAGGGAAAGTTAGAGTATACCGAATTAAAGTGCTTCCAAGCCTTTGCATATGACGGATGAGTTACCTCCCCATCCCCGACTGAGTGTTCTGCATGCCATCTCATTGAATTAGATGTCTTTTAAGTCTGTCCGTAATGGGTAAGTACCACATCCGTTAATGTATATCTAGGTTTATGCACTGACGGATTTAGTCCATTTGGTATGCCTCGTAGACAATACTCTTTATTGCCGGTTATCGTAACTCCTTATAATTTTCCTCCAGATATGTGCATGCAAAGAGAATTTCTCTTCTTAAGCATTTAGTACCCGGTCCTAAGCATCCAAAGAGAGCTCTAGATGTTTTTCTGCAACCTTTAATCCATGAGCTAAAAGAGTTATGGTCCACCGGTGTTCATACGTACGATATCTCAAGCAGAATAAATTTTACGATGCGTGAAATACTCATGTTGTCTATTAGTGACTTTCCTGCTTATGCCATGTTATCAGGATGGACTACGCATGGAAGATTGGCTTGTCCTTATTGCCGCCATCGGAAAAATGCGTTTCAACTTCCACATGGGAGGAAAACCAGTTGGTTTGATTGTCACAGACGCTTCCTTCCAATTAATCATCCGTACTGGAAGAACATAAGATTGTTTAAGAAGAACAAAGTCGTCCAACTTGCACCCTTACTATATCCGTCCGGGACATAGTTATTAAATGAAGTGAATAATTCCGGTGCGCATGAAACATGTCGAAGGGGTGGTAATTGGCATGTTTCTAATTTACCACATGGATATGGAGAAATTCATAATTGGCATAAGAAAAATATCTTTTGGGAACTCTCTTAGTGGAAAGATCATTTGTTGAGATTTAACCTCGACATGATGCACATTGAAAAAAAATTATTTGATAACATTATGTACACATTGTTAAACGTGCATGGGAGAACTAAAGACAACTTGAAGACAAGATTGGATTTGCCAGATATATGTTTCCGAAATGAATTGCATATCACGAACGATGGTAAGACTCCCGTCCCGATATCACTACAAGAAAACATGTGATTTCTGACGGCATTTCCTAGCAATTTAGACCAGTTTCCCACTAAATTCTGACGGTTCAAAATTTGGTCAGAAAAGGTCGGAATTTTGCGACCAACACATTTTTGTAGAAAATCAGTCAGAGATTCCGACATATTTCCGACCAAAACCATACCGTTGGGAATTGTGGTCGGAAATTTTCGAAAAAACGTAAGTCGTCAGAATTGGGTCGGAAATTTCCGACCACTTTCCAACCAATTTAGCACCGTTTGAAAAAACTTCAAAATTGGTCGAAATTTGGTTGGAAAATATTTCGTCGGAAATCCGTCGGAAATTTCCGACCATTTCGTACACCGTTGTGTTTTTTCGGAAATTCGTCGAAAATTTTCGACATAAAATATTTACGACCAAATTCCGACGATATTTGTAACGTTTACATAACTATTGCGAAACGGACCAATTTTGGTTGGAATTTGGTCGGAAAAACGCTTATATATATCTCACACTCACTTCCTTCTTTCTTACAAATTCTATTAACATTATAATTTTCATACGATTACTATTCACATTCGATTATTCTTACGATTTTTCTTATTATATATTCACAAATCATAAGTCATGAGTTATTTAGACCGTGGATGGATGGAAATCATCAATATCCGGAGACGAGATTACTTACGGACGAATTTGCGGAGGGACTTAAACAATTTATGGAATTTGTCGCAATTCAATAAAAAACCGTAAAAACAAGTAAAATGTGTTGTCCTTATAAAAATTGTAATAATCTTAGAAATATTTCGTTAAAAGTAGTTTGGAAACATTTTTATAATGTTGGATTTACGTCGGGATATAAAATATGGTATTCTCATGAGGAAAATGATTCGATGATAAATTATACTAGTAGTAGTAGTAATATACAATATTATAATGATGATGTAATTGTCCCACTGGTAAAACAAGCTATTTTGGTAGATAGGATTGTGCAAATGGTAAATGATATTTTTCGGCAAAGTATGTCGTCGTATGTTGGAGTTGATCATGTACCTACAATGGAGGAGCCAAATGTAGAAGCACATAAATTCTTTGACATGTTAGATGCCGCTAAGAACATGTTATATGGTGGATGTAGAGAAGGTCATTCGCCTCTTTCAACTACAACAAGAATGATGTATATCAAAATGGATGACAACCTTTCAGAAGATTGTGTTGATGTACGGGCTGGATTGATCAAAGACATTTTACCGGAAGATAATATGGCACCTGGAACGTATTATGAAATCGAAAAGTTGGTATATGGTCTCGGGTTACCATATCAGATGATCGATGTGTGCGTCGATAATTCTATGTTATATTGGAGAAGTATGTGATTCTGTAAGAAGCCACGATACAAGGAAACTAGTGGAAGAGTACCCATACCTTATAAGAGAATGTGTTATTTTCCGCTAACAGATAGGTTGAAGAGGTTATTTCAGTCCGAGCGCACCACAAGTTCAATGAGATGGCAAGCAAAACATACGATGTCAAATGGAGAGATAGCACATCCTTCAGATGCTAAAGCTTGGAAACATTTTCAAAATGTGTATCATAGCTTTGCATGCGAAAGTCAAAACGTGTATCTCAGGTTATGTACTAATGGTTTCAACCCCTTTTGGGAAGCATGAGAGACAATATTCATTATGGCCGGTGATCGTTACGCCTTACAACCTACCTCCTTCATTATGCATGGCTAGGGAATTCTTGTTTCTATCTATTCTTGTACATCGGCCGAGCATCCGAAGAGAGCACTTGACATATTTATGTATCCATTGATATTTGAGTTAAAGATGTTATGGGAGACTGGAGCTGAAACCTACGACATATCGGTGCAACAAAACTTCGTGATGCCAATACTAATGTGGACTATTAGTGATTTTTCGGCATATAGTATGTTATCAGGTTGGACTACACATGGACGCTTATATTTTCCTTATTGTCAAGATAACACGATGTTTTTCAATTAAAGAACGGACGTAAATCATGTTGGTTTGATTGTCATCGACACTTTTTGCCAAACGATCATCCAACGTCAACACTTTGTTTACAAAGAAGAAAAACTGTTTAGAGGATCTCCCGGAGAAGTCAACGGAGAGCATATATTAACTCAATTTAGAGACTTTGGAGCCGAGAAGACAGTACGTTGTGGTGCTAACGGGCATCAAGTTGTGGACGGATATGGAGAAAATCATAACTGGCATAAGAAGAGCATTTTTTTATTTACCTTATTGGAAGGATCATTTACTTCGACACAACCTAGATGTTATGCACATCGAGAAGAAATTCTTTGACAACATCATGTTTACAATTATGAACGTCAAAAGGGAGGACGAAAGACAACTTGAAGTCTAGATTAGACTTTCTGACTATTTGTTCTCGGAAGGAACTTCATGTGA
Organism: Cochlearia excelsa; assembly: GCA_963556525.1. NCBI lineage: Eukaryota > Viridiplantae > Streptophyta > Magnoliopsida > Brassicales > Brassicaceae > Cochlearia > Cochlearia excelsa. The sequence goes on from CAUVZT010000060.1 coordinate 176,116, forward strand.
CCAGTCAAGGGAGATATCCGCAACCTGTTTTTCGGTTAAATGCTTCAACAAAATAAGAATTCTTTAACTGAATCATTGAAGGTGTGAAGTTTTCCGGATGGTTACTCTTCTAATCTTCAAAACTGTGTTGATCGAGGGGAAGGAAAGTTTTTCGGGGATGAAGAGTCATGATTGTCATGTTGTTATGCAACATCTTCTTCCATTTGCATTCGATGGGCTTCTTCCTCAAAAAGACCATGAAGCACTTGCAGGGATAAGTGCTTTTTAGAGATATTTCTGCGAGGTCACTTACCATAAAAGGCATCCGCAATCTGGAAGAGAAGATTCCAATGCTTTTGTGCAACCTAGAGAAGATATTTCCACCTTCGTTTTTTGACGTTATGGAACATTTACCTATTCACTTGCCTGGAGAAGTAGAACTTGGTGGTCTTGTTCAATATCGATGGATGTATCCTTTTGAACGATACATGTACCATTTGAAGAAAAAAGAGGAGAACTTATCGAGGGTTGAACGTTCTATTATAGCTCAAAGCATTAACGAAGAGAGGTCAAACTTAGTAGAGTATTACTTTCCACAACAAACAAAAACGAAGGGCGGGAAATCAAAACGACATGATGATAGAGGAGTGCATGCTTTTTATCCAGTATATGTACCTGAACTTTTTAGGCAAATAGGTAGTTTAAGTGGAAAGGGTAAAAGTCGAAGACTCAGCGAGGTGGGGCATGCTAATGTATACACTTATATTTTGACCAACTGCGAAGAATTAGAGTCGTACGAGGAGATTTACATGGCGCATAAGCGATTTGGGTATCCCCAATCAACTGATGATGAATTATATGAACTAAAAGAGAGAGAAATTGCACATTAGCTGAAGTTATATGTATACAACAGGCAACGTGAAGGAGAACTTATTCCGACATGGTTAGAAGAGGTGGTGAACGGTCCACAATATATTGTAGTTTCACACCCGATGTGTCAGAAGCAGCCCGAGATGTGGTTTACTACGGTGTATTACGTGAGATCTTAGAAATGCATTATAGTGGGATGTTCGATCTACGTTGTGTGACGTTATATTGTGATTGGTATAGTACCGTTCCAAGACACGGTGTACGTACATATGAGTTTGGTGTTACCACATTACACTCTCAGAGAAGGTTGCAAAAGTATTATTCATTCATTCTTGGATCGTAGGCCAACCAAGTGTCTTTTATGATGATTTCACTTGCAAAGCAAACAAGACCCCTGGATTGTTTTCACACCAATTAACCCGAGGGGAAGAGTCTATGGTAGTTCTTCTGAAGTTGATCCTCCATTACAACCGACCATAGTGGGTCATTTAGGAGAAATGGATGTTTCATTGGACGTGGAGTTAGTTGTAGATTTAACAGAAGATGTAGATAATGTTGTACATGAAGATTCAGAAGAAGAGATTGGAGAATTTGAAGAAGGATCTGATTCCGACACTGAGGACTCGACTGAATCCGAAGAAGGATCTTAAGCGTGTGAAACTTGTACAAATAATATTCAGGCACTTATAATCACTCGTCTTACTTAAAACGTGGTTCAGAGTCATAGAAAACGCATTGTTAGATGTTTCATAAGTTCGTGAAACTTGTACAAACATCATTGAGGAACTTATAAACACTCATCTATGTTAAAACTTGGATTAGAGTCATAGAAAACTCGTTGTTAGATGTTTCATAAGTTCATGAAACTTGTCTAAAGATCATTGAGGCACTTATAAACACCCATCTTGCTTAAAACTTGGTATAGAGACGTAGAAAACCCATTGCTAGATGTTTCATAAGTTCGTGAAACTTTTACAAAGATCATTGAGGCATTTATTAGCACTAATCTTGTTTCAAACTTGGTTCATACTCGTAGAAAACCCGTTGTTAGATGTTTATAAGTTCATGAAACTTGTACAAATATTATTGAAGCATTTATAAGCACTCATCTTGCTTAAAACTTAGTTTAGAGTCGTAGAAAACGCGTTGTTAGATGTTTCATAATTTTATGAAAATTCTTCAAAGATCATTGACGCCATTATAAGAACTCATCTTGCTTAAAACTTGGTTTAGGGTCGTCGAAAACGCGTTGTTAGATGTTTCATAATTTTGTATAACTTGTTCAAAGATCATTGAGGCACGTATAAGAACTCATCTTGCTTAAATTAAATTTAGAGAGGTAGAAAAACCATTGTTAAATGTTTCATAAGTTCGTGAAACTTGTACAAAGATCATTGAGGCAATTATAAGCACTAATCTTGCTTCGAACTTGTTTAATAATCGTAGAAAACGTGTTGTTAGGTGTTCATAAGTTCGTGAAACTTGTACAAAGATCCTTGAGACATTTATCAGAACTCATCTTGCTTAAAATTTGGTTTAGAAACGTAGAAAACCCATAGTTAGATGTTTTATAAGTTCGTGAAATTTGTACAAAGGTCATTGAGGTAACTATAAGCACTAATCTTGCTTCTAAATTGGTTAATAATCGTAGAAAACGCTTTGTTAGATGTTCATAAGTTCGTGAAACTTGTACAAAGATCATTAAGGCAATTATAAGCACTAATCTTGCTTAAAACTTTCTTTAGAGTCGTAGAAAAGGCGTTGTTAGATGTTTCATAAGTCCGTGAAACTTGTACAAACATCATCGAGGCACTAATAAGTTGTCATCTTGCTTAAAACTTGGTTTAGAGTTGTAGAAAACAGGTCGTTAGATGTTTCATAAGTTCGTCAAACTTTTTCAAGAGATTATTGAAGCATTTATAAGCACTCATCTTGCTTAAAACTTGGTTTAGAGTCGTAGAAAACAGGTCGTTAGATGTTTCATAAGTTCGTAGAAAACGTGTTGTTAGATGTTTAATAATTTTGTGAAAATTCTTCAAAGATCATTGAGGCCCTTATAAGAACTCATCTTGGTTAAAACTTGGTTTAGAGTCGTAAAAAATGCGTTGTTAAATGTTTCATAATTTTGTGAAACTTGTTGAAAGATCATTGAGGCACTTATAAGCACCCATCTTGCTTAAATTTGGTTAAGAGACGTAGAAAACCAGTTGTTAGATGTTTCATAAGTTACCAAAACTTGTAGAAAGATTATTGAGGCAATTATAAGAATTAATCTTGCTTCGAACTCTGTTAATAATCGTAGAAAACGCGTTGTTAGATGTTCATAAGTTTGTGAAACTTGTACAAAGATCATTAAGGAACTTATAAGCACTCGTTTTGTTTAAAACTTTCTTTAGAGTCGTAGAAAAGGCGTTGTTAGATGTTTCATAATTTCGTGAAACTTGTACAAAGATCATTGAGGAAATTATAAGCCATAATCTTGTTTCAAACTTGTTAAGAGTAGTAGAAAAAACGTTGTTAGATGTTTCATAAGTTCGTGACACTTGTAATAATATCATTAAGCCATGTTTCATCACTCATCTAGCTTAAAACTTTGTTTAGTGTCGTAGAAAGCGTTGTTAAATGTTTCATAAGTTCGTGAAACTTGTAAAAATATCATTGAGGCACTAATAAGCAGTCATCTTGCTTCAAACTTGGTTTGGAGTCATAGAAAACGCGTTGTTAGATGTTTCATAAGTTCATAAAAATTGTTCAAAGATTATTGAGGCATTTATAAGCAATCATATTTTCCTTAAAAATTGGTTTAGAGTCGTAGAAAACGCGGTGTTAGATGTTTCAGAAATTCGTAAAACTTGTATAAATATCATTGAGCCAATTATAAGCTATCATCTCGCTTAAAAGTTCGTTTAGATGTTTTATAAGTTTGTGAAACTTGTACAAACATACTTGAAGAACTTATAACCACTCATCTTTGTCAAAATTTGGATTAGAGTAATAGAAAACACGCTCTTAGATGTTTCATAAGTTCATGAAACTTGTTTAAAGATCATTGAGGGACTTATAAGCACCCATCTTGCTTAAAACTTGGTCTAGAGACGTAGAAAACCCATTGCTAGATGTTTCATAAGTTCGTGAAACTTTTACAAAGATCATTGAGGCACTTATAAATACTCATTTTGCTTAAAACATGGTCTAGAGTCGTAGAAAACGCGTTGTTAGTTGTTTTATAAATTTGTGAAACTTGTTCAAAGATCATTTAGGAGCTTATAAGCACTCATCTCGCTTAAAACTTGGATTAGAGTCGTAGAAAACGTGTTGTTCAATGTTTCATAATTTTGTGAAACTTGTTCAAAGATCATTGATGAACTTATAAGTACTCATCTTGCTTTAAAATTGGTTTAGAGTCGTAGAAAACACGTTGTTAGATGTTTCATAAGTTTATGAAACTTGTAAAAATATAATTTAGGAACTTATAAGCACTCATCTTGGTTAAAACTTGGTTTCGAGTCGTATAAAAGGCATTGTTATATGTTTCATAAGTTCGTGACACTTCTACAAAGATCATTGAGGCACTTATAAGCATTCATCTTGCTTAAACTTTGTTTAGTCGTAGAAAATGGGAGTTTAGATGTTTCTTAAGCGTGTGAAACTTTTTCAAAGAACATTGAAACACTTATGAGCAATCATCTTGCTTAAAACTTGGTTAAGAGTCTTAGGAAACGCGTTGATAAATGTTTCATAAGTTCAGGAAACTTGTTTAAAGATTATTGATGAACTTATTATCACTCATCTTGTTTAAAACTTGATTTAGAGACATAGAAATCATATTGTTCGATGCCTCATAAGTTTATGAAACTTGTACAAAGATCATTGAGGCAATTATTAGCACTAATCTTGCTTCAAACTTGGTTAAGAGTCGTTGAAAACACGTTGTTAGATGTTTCATAATTTTATGAAACTTGTGAAAATATCATTTAGGCAATTATAAGAACTTATCTTTCTTAAAACTTGGTTTAGAATCGTACAAAACGGGTTGTTATATGTTTCATAAGTTCATGAAACTTGTTTAAAGATCATTGAGGCATTTATAAGAACTCATAATGCTTAAAAATTTATTTATAGTAATAGCAAATAAGGGTTTAGATGTTTCCTAAGCTTGTGAAAATTGTTCAAAAATAATTGAGGCACCTATAAGCACTCATCTTACGTAAAACATGGTTTATAGTCATAGAAAACGCGTAGTTAGGTGTTTCATGAGTTCGAGAAACTTGTACTAAAGATCATTGAGGAACTTATAAGTTATCAATCTTTCTTCAAACTTGGTTAATAATCGTAAAAACGCGTGTTAGATGTTTATAAGTCCGTGAAACTTGTACACTTTTCATTAAGGCACTTATAAGAACTCATCTTGCTTAAAATTTTTAGAGTCGTAGAAAAGGCGTTGTTAGATTTTTCATAAGTTCGTTAAACTTGTACAAAGGTCATTGAGGCAATTATAAGCTTCAAACTTGGTTAAGAGTCATAGAAAAATTTTTGTTAGATGTTTGATAACTTCGTGCCACTTGTACATAGATCTCGAAGGAACGTATAAGCACTCATCTTGCTTAAAAAGCGGTTTAGTGTCGTAGAAAACGTTGTTAGTATTGAGACTAATGTTAACCCTAAAGGGCAGTAGGTCAAAACATGAAAGAGACTTGTGTCACAAGGAAAAGTCAAATAAAGTCAACAAGGGAGTTTAAATCAAGATAAGGAAGAAGAAAGCTTAGTAGGCAACAAAGGAGACTATTGGCGCCAAGAATGCTTAGTAGGCGCCAAAGACTAGTCAAAGAGCATCTTGGGCTAGGATATGTCCAGACCCACAAGAAGACAAGAATGGACAGTTGGGTCAGGTACATGAGCTGGCTATTTGTGTTGACCAACTTGACCACACACGTCTAGCACTCTTGGATTCAAATTTCAAATATAGGCGCTCCACTTTATCTCCTCTTCTTATCCACAAACAAAACCCTTGTATTAGTATTATCTATATATATGTGTTGTAAGCATTTGTTAAAAATCAAGGAGGCTAATGCCTATCTTCTCTATTCTTGATAAATCTCCATGGTTACTTACTCTCTCTTTCTAAAACTCTTATACACCGAAACTCTCCCAAACACTTATACTCTCCGAAATCTCCTTATTTTCTACAATCTCTCCATTATTATCTTCAAATCTCAACAGTTAGATGTTTCATAAGTTCATGAAACTTATGGAAAGATCATTATAAGCTATCATCTTGCTTAAAATTTAGTTTAGAAACATAGAAAACCTGTTGTTAGATGTTTTATAAGTTTGAGAAACTTGTACAAAGATTATTGAGGCACTTATAAGCACTGGCCTTGCTTAAAACACGGTTCGGGGTTGTAGAAAACGCTTTGTTATGTTTCATATGTTTGTGAAATTTGTACAAACATCATTGAGACACTTCTAAGCACCCATCATCCTTAAAGCTTGGATTAGGGTCGTAGAAAATGCGATGTTAGATGTTTTATAAGTTCATGAAACTTGTTTAAAGATCATTGAGGAACTTATATGCACTAATCTTGTTTCAAATTAGGTTAATAATCGTAGAAAACCCATTGTTAGATGTTTCAAAAGTTCGTGAAATTTGTACAATGATCATTGAGACAATTATAAGCACTAATCTTGTTTCAAACATTTTTAATAATTGTAGAAAATGCGTTGTTAGATGTTCATAAGTTCGTGAAACTTGTAAGCAATCATCTTGCGTAAAACTAGGTTTAGAGTCTTAGGAAACGCGTTGATAGATGTTTCATAAATTCATGAAACTTTTTTAAAGATTATTGATGAACTTATTATCACTCATCTTGTTTAAAACTTGATTTAGAGACATAGAAATCGTATTGTTCGATGCCTCATAAGTTTATGAAACTTGTACAAAGATCATTGAGGCAATTATAAGCACTAATCTTGCTTTAAACTTGGTTAAGAGTCGTTTAAAACACGTTGTTAGATGTTTCATAAATTAGTTAAACTTGTGCAAATATCATTTAGGCACTTATAAGAACTTATCTTTCTTAAAACTTGGTTTAGAATCGTACAAAACGGGTTGTTATATGTTTCATAAGTTCATGAAACTTGTTTAAAGATCATTGAGGCATTTATAAGAACTCATAATGCTTAAAAATTTATTTATAGTAATAGCAAATAAGGGTTTAGATGTTTCCTAAGCTTGTGAAAATTGTTCAAAAATAATTGAGGCACCTATAAGCACTCATCTTACGTAAAACATGGTTTATAGTCATAGAAAACGCGTAGTTAGGTGTTTCATGAGTTCGAGAAACTTGTACTAAAGATCATTGAGGAACTTATAAGTTATCAATCTTTCTTCAAACTTGGTTAATAATCGTAAAAACGCGTGTTAGATGTTTATAAGTCCGTGAAACTTGTACACTTTTCATTAAGGCACTTATAAGAACTCATCTTGCTTAAAATTTTTTTAGAGTCGTAGAAAAGGCGTTGTTAGATTTTTCATAAGTTCGTTAAACTTGTACAAAGGTCATTGAGGCAATTATAAGCTTCAAACTTGGTTAAGAGTCATAGAAAAAATTTTATTAGATGTTTGATAACTTCGTGCCACTTGTACATAGATCTCGAAGGAACGTATAAGCACTCATCTTGCTTAAAAAGCGGTTTAGTGTCGTAGAAAACGTTGTTAGTATTGAGACTAATGTTAACCCTAAAGGGCAGTAGTTCAAAACATGAAAGAGACTTGTGTCACAAGGAAAAGTCAAATAAAGTCAACAAGGGAGTTTAAATCAAGATAAGGAAGAAGAAAGCTTAGTAGGCAACAAAGGAGACTATTGGCGCCAAGAATGCTTAGTAGGCGCCAAAGACTAGTCAAAGAGCATCTTGGGCTAGGATATGTCCAGACCCACAAGAAGACAAGAATGGACAGTTGGGTCAGGTACATGAGCTGGCTATTTGTGTTGACCAACTTGACCACACACGTCTAGCACTCTTGGATTCAAATTTCAAATATAGGCGCTCCACTTTATCTCCTCTTCTTATCCACAAACAAAACCCTTGTATTAGTATTATCTATATATATGTGTTGTAAGCATTTGTTAAAAATCAAGGAGGCTAATGCCTATCTTCTCTATTCTTGATAAATCTCCATGGTTACTTACTCTCTCTTTCTAAAACTCTTATACACCGAAACTCTCCCAAACACTTATACTCTCCGAAATCTCCTTATTTTCTACAATCTCTCCATTATTATCTTCAAATCTCAACAGTTAGATGTTTCATAAGTTCATGAAACTTATGGAAAGATCATTATAAGCTATCATCTTGCTTAAAATTTAGTTTAGAAACATAGAAAACCTGTTGTTAGATGTTTTATAAGTTTGAGAAACTTGTACAAAGATTATTGAGGCACTTATAAGCACTGGCCTTGCTTAAAACACGGTTCAGGGTTGTAGAAAACGCTTTGTTAGATGTTTCATATGTTTGTGAAATTTGTACAAACATCATTGAGACACTTCTAAGCACCCATCATCCTTAAATCTTGGATTAGGGTCGTAGAAAATGCGATGTTAGATGTTTTATAAGTTCATGAAACTTGTTTAAAGATCATTGAGGAACTTATATGCACTAATCTTGTTTCAAATTAGGTTAATAATCGTAGAAAACCCATTGTTAGATGTTTCAAAAGTTCGTGAAATTTGTACAATGATCATTGAGGCAATTATAAGCACTAATCTTGTTTCAAACATTTTTAATAATTGTAGAAAATGCGTTGTTAGATGTTCATAAGTTCGTGAAACTTGTAAGCAATCATCTTGCATAAAACTAGGTTTAGAGTCTTAGGAAACGCGTTGATAGATGTTTCATAAATTCATGAAACTTTTTTAAAGATTATTGATGAACTTATTATCACTCATCTTGTTTAAAACTTGATTTAGAGACATAGAAATCGTATTGTTCGATGCCTCATAAGTTTATGAAACTTGTACAAAGATCATTGAGGCAATTATAAGCACTAATCTTGCTTTAAACTTGGTTAAGAGTCGTTTAAAACACGTTGTTAGATGTTTCATAAGTTAGTTAAACTTGTGCAAATATCATTTAGGCACTTATAAGAACTTATCTTTCTTAAAACTTGGTTTAGAATCGTACAAAACGTGTTGTTATATGTTTCATAAGTTCATGAAACTTGTTTAAAGATCATTGATGCATTTATAAGAACTCATAATGCTTAAAAATTGATTTATAGTCATAGAAAATGAGGGTTTAGATGTTTCCTAAGCTTGTGAAAATTGTTCAAAAATAATTGAGGCACCTATAAGCACTCATCTTACGTAAAACATGGTTTATAGTCGTAGAAAACGCGTAGTTAGATGTTTCATGAGTTCGAGAAACTTGTAGTAAAGATCATTGAGGAACTTATAAGTTATCAATCTTTCTTCAAACTTGGTTAATAATCGTAAAAACACGTGTTAGATGTCCATAAGTTCGTGAAACTTGTACACTTTTCATTAAGGCCCTTATAATAACTCATCTTGCTTAAAACCTTGTTTAGAGTCGTAGAAAAGGCGCTGTTAGATGTTTCAGAAGTTCGTTAAACTTGTACAAAGGTCATTGAGGCAATTATAAGCTTCAAACTTGGTTAATAGTCATAGAAAAAACGTTATTAGATATTTGATATGTTCCTGCCACTTGTACAGAGATCTCGAAGGCACGTATAAGCACTCATCTTGCTAAAAACGCGTTTTAGTGTTGTAGAAAACGTTGTTAGTGTTGAGACTAATGTTAACCCTAAAGGGCATTAGGTCAAAACATGAAAGAGACTTGTGTCACAAGGAAAAGTCAAATAAAGTCAACAAAGGAGTTTAAATCAAGATAAGGAAGAAGAAAGCTTAGTAGGCACCAAAGGAGATTATTGGCGCCAAGAATGCTTAGTAGGCGCCAAATGAGACAAGAATGGACTGCTGGGTCACGTACATGAGCTGGCTCCTTGTGTTAACCAACTTGACCACACACGCCTAGCACTCTTGGATTCAAATTTCAAATATAGGCGCTCCACTTTATCTCCTCTTTTTATCCTCAAACACAACCCTTGTATTAGTATTATCTATATATATGTGTTGTAAGCATTTGTTAAAAATCAAGGAGGCTAATGCCTATCTTCTCTATTCTTAATAAATTTTCATGGTTACTTACTCTCTCTTTCTAAAACTCGTATACACCGAAACTCTTCCAAACACTTATACTCTTTGAAATCTCCTTATTTTCTACAATCTCTCCATTATTATCTCCAAATCTCAACAGTTAGTTGTTTCATAGGTTCGCGAAACTTATGGAAAGATCATTGTAAACTATCATCTTGCTTAAAATTTAGTTTAGAAACATAGAAAACCTGTTGTTAGATGTTTTATAAGTTTGAGAAACTTGTACAAAGATTATTGAGGCACTTATAAGCATTGGCCTTGCTTAAAACGCGGTTCGTGGTCGTAGAAAACGCGTTGTTAGATGTTTCATATGTTTGTGAAACTTGTACAAACATCATTAAGACACTTCTAAGCACCCATTATCCTTAAAACTTGGATTAGGGTCGTAGAAAATGCGATGTTAGATGTTTTATAAGTTCATGAAACTTGTTTAAAGATCATTGAGGAACTTATAAGCACTAATCTTGTTTCAAACTAGGTTAATAATTGTAGATAATGCGTTATTAGATGTTTCATAAGTTCGTGAAACTTGTACAAAGATCATTGAGGCAATTATAAGCACTAATCTTGTTTAATAATTGTAGAAAATGCGTTATTAGATGTTCATAAGTTCGTGAAACTTGTACAAAAATCATTAAGGCACCTTTAAGCACTCATCTTACTTAAAATTAGGTTTAGAGTCTTAGAAAACACGTTGTTAGATGTTTCATAAGTTCGTGAAACTTTTACAAAGATCATTGAGGCAATTATTAGCACTAATCTTGCCTCAAACTTTGTTAAGGCGTTGTTAGATGTTTCATTTGTTCATAAAACTTTTTTAAAGATCATAAAGGCCCTTATAAACTCTCATCTTGCTTCAAATTTAATTTTGAGACGTAGAAAACGCGTTTTTCGATGCCTCGTAAGTTCGTGAAACTCGTACAAAGATCATTGAGACAATTATAAGCACTAATTAATCTTGCCTCAAACTTGGTTAAGAGTCATAAAAACGCGTTGTTATATGTTTCATAAGTTTGTGAAACTTGAATAAATATCATTGAGGAACTTATAAGCACACATCTTGCTTAAAATTTGGTTTAGAGACTTAGAAAACCCATTGTTAGATGTTTCATAAGTTCGTGAAACTTATACAAAGATCATTGAGGCACTTATAAGCACTAATCTTGCTTCGAACTTGGTTAATAATCGTAGAAAACGCGTTGTTATATTTTCATAAGTTCTTGAAACTTGTACAAAGATCATTAAGGCATTTATAAGCACTCGTCTTGCTTAAAACTTTCTTTAGAGTCGTAGAAAAGGCTTTGTTAGATGTTTGATAAGTTCGTGAAACTTGTACAAAAATCATTGAGGAAATTATAAGCACTAATCTTGCTTCAAAGTTGGTTAAGAGTGGTAGAAAAAACATTGTTAGATGATTCATAAGTCCGTGACACTTTTACAAAGATCATTGAGTCATGTATGAGCACTCACCTAGCTTAAAACTTGGTTTAATGTCATAGAAAGCGTTGTTAGATGCTTCATAAGTTCGTGAAACTTATGGAAAGATCATTGGGGCACTATTAAGCAGTCATCTTGCTTAAAACTTGGTTTAGAGTCGTTGAAAACGCATTGTTGGATGTTTCATAAGTTCGTCAAACTTGTTCAAAGATTAGTGAGTCATTTATAAGCACTCATCTTGCTTAAAACTTTGTTTAGGGTTGTAGAAAACGCATTATTAGATGTTTCATAATTTTTTGAAACTTCTTCAAAGATCATTGAGGCACTTATAAGCACTCATCTTGCTTAAAACTTGGTTTAGAGTCGTAGAAATCGCGTTGTTAAATGTTTCATAATTTTGTGAAACTTGTTCAAAGATCATTGAGAAACTTATAAGCACTCATCTTGCTTAAAACTTGATTTAAATTCGTATAAAACGCGTTGTTAGATGTTTCATAAGTTTGTGAAACTTGTACAAATATCATTTACGCACTTATAAGCACCATCTTGCTTAAAACTTCGTTTAGAGTCATATAAAACACATTTTTATATGTTTCATAAGTTCGTGACACTTGTACAAAGATCATTGAGGCACTTATAATCACTCATTATGCTTAAAGCTTGGTTTGGAGTCGTAGAAAATGCGGGTTTAGAAGTTTCTTAAGCGTATGGAACTTGGTCAAAGAACATTGAGGCACTTATAAGCACTCATCTTGCTTAAAACTTTGTTTAGAGTCGTAGGAAATGTGTTGTTAGATGTTTCATAAGTTCTTGAAACTTGTTTAAAGATCATTGAGGCACTTATAAGCACTCATCTTGTTTAAACCTTGATTTAGAGACGTAGACAACACATTTTTTATGCCTAATAAGTTCATGAAACTTTTTACAAAGATCACCGAGCCAATTATAAACACTAATCTTTCTTCAAACTTGGTTAAGAGTCCTATAAAACACGTTGTTAGATGATTCATAAGTTTGTGAAACTTGTACAAAGATCATTGAGGCAATTATAAGTTCTAATCTTTCTTCAAACTTGGTTAAGAGTCGTAAAAAAACGTTGTTAGTTGTTTCATAAGTTCGTGACACTTGTACAAAAATCATTAAGCCATGTATAAGCATTCATCTAGCTTGAAACTTGGTTTATTTTCGTAGAAAGCGTTGTTAGATGTATCATAAGTTCGTGAAACTTGTAGAAAGATCATTGGCGCACTAATAAGCAGTCATATTTCTTAAAATTTGGTTTAGAGTCGTAGAAAACGCATTGTTAGATGTTTCATAAATTCGTTCAACTTGTTCAAAGTTGGCTCACGCTAAGTGTGGTTACAATAGATCAAAGAGCTACACTACAAAACGTTTTCCTTTCGAGGTAGTGTATGGCGTGAATCCTCTTACTCCTATTGATCTAATTCATTTACCCTGTGACTTACAAGAAAACTATGAAGAAGAAAAGAGAGTTAAGACAATGAAGAAACTAGACGAGGATGTTCTAGCTGAGATTGAGAAGGCTAATGAGAAGTACAAGGAAAAAGCCAACAAGAACCGACGAGTTAAGTCCTTTTAACTCGGTGATCCGGTTTGGTTACACTTTAGAAAGGAGAGGTTTCCAACTAAGCGCAAGTCAATGGTAGAAAGGAGAGGTTTCTCCATATGTTGAGGATGAAGAGTTGCTGGATTTGAGGTCAAATCCTTTTGAACCCGAGAGAATGATGCGGGAGGAAAGGTTATAAAGGTTATAACAGAAGACGGAATGAAGTGGGCTTGTTTTCACTATGTTGATCCAAGTCCAATCAAATGACTAAGAATGAATGAAGACTAAAGGGTTGAATTGAGTTTATTTGAAGATATTGAAGCCCAGAGTTGAGAAGTTAAGAAGGAAAAGAGTCATTTTCGTCACCATTAAAGACTACAATTATCTAAGTGTGTTAATCTTTTTATAAGTTTGACGGTCTTTTTGGGATTCAAAGGTTTTTTATACCTTTGGTTGCATTTATTTCAAGTTTTCTATGTATTTCCTCTATATATTGAGGCTCTTTTCCATTGAATAAGGAGAAAACGAGTTTAAGAATTTGGAGAATCTTTGTGACCCCTTGGATCTGTTTAAATCAATTTCTTTATCCTTTGGTTTTGGGAGAGTCATTGGTGGTGTTCTTGAGCGTCTTTATCACTTGTTGTGGTGCAAGTGTGGTGTCAGCTCAGCGGGTTTCTTTATCGATTATGGTGCTCCAGCTTTACGAATCGTGGTGATCTATCACGTTTCTTCCTTAGTCACTTATATCATGTTTTGGTTGCTTCGACGATGTTCCGACATCATCATCATCGGGTCATCGCTCTACTCCGACCAACGATGACTGATTTTTTGGGACAGGAACTGACTGACACGAAGAGCCAACTTTCGACTATCACATAGCTTTTCACTTTCATTGTCATGGATAGTCCACATCTTGCGGAAGCACTTTATGACTGGGAAATATTGTCAACTCAACTGCTGGTTCGAGTGATTACTGTGGAAGAGGATGCGATTGCCGCTGAGATTGGACATGATGTCGGGCTCGACAATTTCAAACCCTATTTTTTAATTTTGTATTAAAATTTGTAACAAATTTTTATTTTAATAATATAAATGAAATTTTAATTAATTAATTTTTTTAATTATATTCTTCGCAAAATTGTCGCTAATGTAGCAACGAAATAGAGACGAATTCAACAATAATCGAAACAAACAAAAATTACTAGGAAACTAACATACATGGTTAAATTATAAGTCAAGTAATTGGAATACCATTAACATGCATATAGTGCATGAAAGTTACTTAGGTCTTAGATAGATGTTGCATATTCCGATGTTCAATGTTTCAGAATAGGTTTTGAAAATTTTGTTTTAGGTTTACTAAATAAACACCTTTTGTATAATACTAACATTGGTTAATTGAGGATTTTAAAATATTGAAGAACCATGTTGTGAAGCAATGCATACGCCTTCGTCTTAGTAGTAGATGTTGCTATCTTAGCCGTCTCTGTTACTCACTTACTTACATCAAGGATTGAAATTTAATTACAGTCTTATATTAGCTACCTTTGGTCGAAAAACAATGTGTAGTTTGAGTTTCGAATTGGTAGGTTCTTTAATATTACATGTAGGTTCCTTAATATCTTCAATGGGAATATATCAACCTCTTATTATCACTCTATAAAATAGTAGAAAATTAAGTATTAATTATTCTTTTATTTAAAATACATACAAATTTGTTTATATTTATTTGACAATACCTTAAAAGTTCGAATATTTGTGGATCCTTGTTTCCCGATACCTTATTTTTACTACCCACTTAGGCAATAATACTTCATATTAAGTATTTTATAAGTGACCTATTCCATGCACATATGGGTTTTAATTATTTTTTTATGGTTATAAATTAAAACTTTTAAATGCAATTATTCTGATATAGCATAGTACTTTCACTTATATAGAATATATTTTCTATATAGTAATTGATTATAGAAATTCCAACATAGTAATCTATTAATATTTGTTTTACATAAATATATACAACCCAATTTAATAATTTATATATGTTAACACCTTTCTTACATAGTAAAGAATTTCATTTTTATTTATTGGAAATAAGTACACAAATGTATAGAAAATTAGTAATAACTTATAAATAGTATATTTCTTTCATATTTAAATTTTTTATATAAATAAAAAGCAATATTATGTGTATGTATATTGGTGTTTATTTATTTATTGTCTTCTAAATAAATACAATTGTTTATAGTAAAATTTAAATAACTTTTTAATAGTGAAAGAATAAGAGAAAACAGAGTGTGAAGAATATGAAACTTGATTTATTATATCATAATTGCTTGAATGTCTATTTACAAGATAATAGCTTTATATATATCAACTAAACCATAGAGTTTCCTTCCTTATCTTCCGACAAGTATCATCATCGGTGGTGGTGCAGGATCCAAGAAGATCAAATATGTTGCTGAGAACCAGCTGGGTCGTACGGAGCTTCACACAATCTTGTTGGTTTTTGTCTTCGCCACATCACTTGACCGTTGGGATGGAGAAGAAGGTAAAGTCTTGGGCTTCATTAATTTGGGTTTAGTTGATTGTTGTGTTGTAGTGGGCCTGTCATTGCATTGGGCCTTATCTTGATTATGTAGAGATGCTTTTGTATTGATAGTCCCCCTCAAACTTGGTGTGGGTGGAACATTAACACCAAGTTTGTGCCTTAAAGAGGTGAATGCAGGTCTTGGTAATGGCTTTGTGAAGATGACAGCTAATTGATAGTGAGCTGGGACATGGTTGATTTCGAGTAACCCAAACATAGTGATAGTGAGTTTCAAAATGCTTCGACCTTTCATGGTGAGCTGGATTGAAAGTCAGATAGACCGCGGACAGATTGTCACAGAATACTTCAGGTGTTTTAGGACATGGGACCCCTAATTCCCGGAAGACATGTCCAATCCATGTAAGATCAGATGTTGTTTCCGACAGAGCTCTGTACTCTGCTTCTGTGGAGCTTTTGGCAATAGTATCTTGCTTCTTGGCTGACCAGGAGATAATGTTCTGTCCAAGGAAGGTGCAGTAGCCTCCTGTTGATCGTCTCCCACTCTTACATCCATCATAATCACTGTCACTGTAAGCTCTAAGTGTACAATCAATTTTATTGTTGAATGAGATCCCCATTGTGACTGTTCCTTTAATATACCTCAGGATCCGTTTGAGAAGAGCATAATCGGACATGGTTAGTGCATGCATCTTTTGGCACACGAAATTCACGGCATATTGGAGATCTGGTCTTGTGAGAGTGAGGTATTGAAGTTTCCCTTCAAGACTTCTGAAATAGGTTGGGTTTGGAAAAGGTGTCAAACCGATCGGGGATCTTGTGAGGTTGCACCGGGAGGGAGTGTAGACTGGAGCACAATCACTCATGGCAGAGATAGTGAGAAGGCCTTCTGCGTATTTCTGTCGGGAGAGAACCAACCCATCTTCATGACATTGAGCTTGAATTCCAAGAAAGTAAGATAATTTTCCCATGTCTTTCAATCTAAAGGAACCATTAAGCTGATTTAGAAGTTTGGCAAGAAGATCAGAATTATTGCCGTGATGAGCATATCATCAACATAAAGTAGCAGAATGATAATGTCTTTGTTTGTATTGCAGATGAAGAGAGGGATCCTTCTTGTTGCATACAAAACCAAACTCAAGGAGGAAGTTGCTGAATTTATCAAACCAAGCCCGTGGAGCTTGTTTTAGGCCATAGAGGGATTTGTGCAATAAACATACATGGTCAGGCCTGTCAGGGTCCACAAAACATGTAGGTTGCTTCATGTAAACAGTCTTTGTGAGTTCACCATGTAAGAACGCATTTTTAACATCCATTTGCTTGATATCCCATTGAAGAATAGTAGCTAGATGGAGAACTATACGTACTTATGCAGTTCTGACCACTAGACTATAGGTTTCTAGATAGTCTATACCCTCTTCTTGATTAAACCCTTTAGCTGTTATGCGAGCTCTGAGTTTGTCAAGAGAACCATCTGCATTGAGTTTTGTTCTAAAACCCATTTGCATCCTAGTACATTCATATCTTCCGTGTAAGGGACTAAGGACCAAGTCATAGCTTCTTTGCAGTTTCCCATTTCATATGTCATTGCTTCTGCCCAACCTTTATCTTTCAGAGCTTCTTTTACAGTTCTTGGTTCTGGATATGAGACTTTGTGAGCTAACAGAACATATCTTTGGTTAGGTTTGAAGATACCAGCTTTGGCTCTTGTAGTCATAGGATGTTGATGTTGTTGAGGCAATGTTGAGCTAGATGGCAGATGTCTCATCTGATTTGTTGATGTTGCAGGGTGAGTTGTTGCAGTAGAGGACATGGAGTGAGCTGGAGAGGAGACCATTGTGTTTGTCCTGTTTTGAACAATAGGAGAGTTGTTGCCAATAGGATCAAGGTCTAAGCTTGCCGTACACACAAAACTCTCTCTAGGTTCAAGAGTAGGCACAATGGGCTTGTGACTGAAGGTAAAGGAGGAAAGTCTTGAGAGGTAAACAAACGTAGTGATACAGATGTATCCACTTGATCTTGTTCAGCAAATGTGGCAGTAACTTTGTCAGCTTGTGTGGCAGGATCAACAATTTGAGTAATTTGAGGTGATGAAGGTACTAAAGATTGGAGAGGCTCAGTATCAGCTTGTGCGGAAGGTGTAGATGCCACAGAGGACTCAGGAGGCTGAAAACTAGCTTGCCAAACATTCATGAGAGGTGTGATTCCCTTTGGTTGGAGGTGAGCATACTTATTTGCAAAAGGAAAACTAGACTCATCAAATATTACATGCATGCTGATGTAGACTCTTCCTGTAGGTGGGTATAGGTATCTATAACCCTTGTACTTTTCATTGTATCCCAAGAAGACACACGTGAGAGATCTTGGATCAAACTTCGTGGCAGAGTAATCCCTAAGTGTTGGGTACCAAGCACAACCAAAGGTCCTCAAAGTTGTGTAATCAAGTGCTTGACCAAATAGTTTTCCATGTGGACTAATCTGATCTGCTAAAGTTGATGTAGGAAGAAGATTGATCAGGAAGTTAGCAGTGTAGAAAGCCTCAACCCAATAATTTTGAGGCAAATTGCTAAGGAACATCATGGAGAGTCCTATTTCAATAATGTGCATGTGCTTGCGTTCACCAGTCCATTCTATTGTGGCGTGTATGGACAGGAGATATATTGTTGTATTCATGAGTCTTTGAGTGCTTTCAAGAACTTAGAACTTGTGAATTCTCCTCCACCATCACATTGAAAGGTAACAATCTTTAAGTTAAACTGATTTTCAAAAACTTCGATAGTGGATGAAAGTAGAGTAGAAATCTCATTTCTGTTTCAAAGGGTAAAACCAGCAAAATCTTGAGTAATTGTCAATGAAGATTACATAGTACATAAAACCTTGAAAAGACATAACATGAGCAGGTCCCCAGAGATCACAATGGATTCTCTGTAATAGTTTTGTTAAAATAAAAGTGGAGGAAGAGAAAGGCAGTCTTGCACTCTTGCCTAATCTGCAAGCTTCTCATATTGACTTGGTGATTTTATTAACTTGACCTTCTTTATTTGTAGATAGGAGCTGAAGAATCTGATCATTGGGATGGCCTAATCTCCTATGCCAGACTTCATCTGTAGTGGAGATTTGTCTGGTAGAGTAAAAGGTTTTTATTTGAGGATTCTCCAGCTTGTAGAGACCATCACTGTTTCTTCCCAATGTCAGAACTTTCTGCGTTGCTTTGTCCTTTACAAGAACACCATCAGAGTCAAATGTAAAGGAGCATGGATAATCACATGTGAGTTTAGAGACAAATAAAAGAGATTTTGCAATGTTTGGACAGACAAGAACATCTTTCAATGGTAGATTACATGAACTGGAAAACGGAGTAGTAGAACTTATGGGTGTTATAGGGAAGAAGTTTCCATCACCAACCATGACTGAGTCTGCTCCATAAAAGGTTGGGACCGATGCAGTCTCTGAGAGTTGTTGGTGACGTGAGCTGTAGCACCTGTGTTTGGGTACCATTCAGTCCCAGAAGCTTCAGTGACATCTGTGATTCTCATGGCTGCCAAGGCTTGTGAAGTATCCTCTTGTTGATAGGAGTTATCAAACCGTGACCAACAGCCTAAGGCAGAGTGTCCTCTCCTTCCACAGAGCTGACAGGTGGGTCTATCTTATGCAGAAAAGTTGACAGGTCTTGGTGTGAATTGTTGATGAAAGCCTCTGCCACGAGAAGAGAAGACTCTACTTCTACCTCTTGCCCTGTTGTAACCAGAAACTCTGCCTCTTTGATAATAACCAGAGTTAGTGGCGACATTAAAAGCCTAGTGAGGAGAGACATCCGAGTTTAGCATACCTCCGGGTCCGTTCATCAAAGCTAATGAGCCTATATACCACATCTTCATAGGTGAGAGGAGTATCATCCATAGAACTCTCAATAGAGGTAATGACAGAGTCATAATCTTTTCCTAGACCATGTATAGCCGCAAAAATTTTCATTTTTTCTGTGACAGGACTACCTATAGACGCTAGTTGATCACACAAATCTTTGATATCCCTAAGATAAACAGTCATAGATCTATCTTTCTTACTAACAGTTTGTAGCTTTCTTTGTAGCTCAAAAAGTCTAGCAGATGAAACTCTATTGAAGTGTTTTGCTAAGGCAGTCCATACCTCTTGTGAAGTGTGCAGACCAACAACCACTGAAAGGATGTCTTCGTACAAAGAACCAAGAATCCATGACATCACTACTTGGTCTGAGCGCATCCATAGCATGTAGTCAGGTTTCTCGTGGCCTCCAATGGTGGGAATAGTCAAGGTTGCCACAGGTTTGGGAATGGCACCAATGACGAAGCCTAGTAGTTGTTGTCCAGAGAGAAAAGCCTCAAATTGAGCTTTCCATAAGAGGTAATTTTTTCCGTAAGCTTAACAAGAACACGCTTAGTAATGTTAAGCTTAGGATGAGCATAGAGATTCATAGAATCCTCCATGTGCTCTGATACCATGAAAGAATAAGAGAAAACAGAGTGTGAAGAATATGAAACTTGATTTATTATATCATAATTGCTTGAAGGTCTAATTACAAAATAGTAGCTTTATATATATCAACTAAACCCTTGAGTCTCCTTCCTTATCTTCTGACAAGTGTCATCATCAGGTGGTGGTGCAGGATCCAAGAAGATCAAATATGTTGCTAAGAACCAGCTGGCTGGTCGTACGGAGCTTCACACAATCTTGCTTGGTTTTTGTCCGTCGCCACATCACTTGACCGTTGGGATGGAGAAGAAGGTAAAGTCTTGGGCTTCATTAATTTGGGTTTAGTTGATTGTTGTGTTGTAGTGGGTATGTCATTGCATTGGGCCTTATCTTGATTGTGTAGAGATATTTATGTATTGATAAATAGTATAATTATTGCATGTATATAAATTATTTTCTCGTATAATTTTATCATATAAATTTTGATATATATGCCTTTTTAATTTTTGCACAAATATTTAACTTTATACGTTATAATTTTGATCATATGCGACCTGATTTGTATAACTTAGTGAATTTCTTTTGGTGTTTTGGTTTGCGAATTGCAATAATCTATCTCGTGTATTCTTCAATCAACATTGTCAGTAAGAAAAGTCAAATATATTTTATTTTTGCGCAAAAACTTTATAAACATCTCTTTATGATTACGCATCCTATAAAAATTGCATCTAGTATTATGTTATCTTTGATGATAAAAAAAAAGTAATTTAGTTTCTAATAACTTACATATTTTAAATAGGTTTGACTAACTAAGGATTCTCAACAAAGTTGGATAATTCAATGACACCACCGAGATTTTCATTGCTAGTAAAACTATCTATATAGGCCCGATTGAGACGACTGCACTCAAGGTTACAATAGAAAATTTATATGCGAGCAAAGTAATCTTTAAAAAAAAAAACGGTTCCTCGTCCCCTAGTACCAAATTAAAACCCAAAAACCCTAAACATAACCAATTATCCAAAAACCCAAATATATTATCATCCTTACTAAAACTCGTTTAAGAATTTAGAAATATTTTTTTCTAACTAGGATAGGAAAAAATTGGTTAAAGGATTACTAAGTGAGCACCTTTTGTATAATACTACAAATAATTGTTGAATAACTTGGTACAATAGAAGAACTTTGAAAGCAAACATTTATTTAGATTTATCACTTTCAATAAACAATAAGCCAACATTGGTTAATTGAGGATTTTAAAATACTCAAGAACCATTTCATCAAGTTGGAACGTTGCGTACACCTTCGCCTCATAGGTCTTTCTATCTTTTTCATTGTCTCGGTCACTTACATCAAGAATTAAGATGAAATTTAGGCCGTATACTACCTCGCTCTTGTCCGGACACAACATTGTGTAGCTTGACTTCCGAGTTGGTCTGTTTGTTGTTCTCCGAGATAGCGAACTTGGCAATGATGTCAATGGTAGGATCCTTAGTGTCTTTGATGAGATAATAACAACCTAACATCTCTTCAATTTCCTCCTCATTTCTTCAATTTTATCCATTAACTCAAAACCGACTTGAAAAAAAATTATTTTTATTTATATGAGAATATCTTAAAAATTAAAATGGTTGATGGGCACAACAATTGGGCATCCTTGTTTCCAGATACTTTTTTCCTACCTCGTAACAAGTGTTTTATAGGTAAACTAATCGATGCACACATGCGTTTTAATTATACTTTTTATGGACATAAATACGAACTTTTTTTGGTTTATCATAAATACGAACTTGTGTAGTAATAATACCTAAATAGTATAATATACTCACATATATATATATAAAGTTATCATTTATACATAGAAATTGATTTTATAAATCCTACATAGCCATTTATGTATACTTTTTATAGAAATAAATACAAACCAATTTAAACTTTTAATAGAAATAATACAAACTAATTTAATAACTTTATATATGTTAAACCTTTCCTACATAGTAATAATTTTCATTTATATGAATTCATATTATTTCTTGAAAACAAATCAGAATATCTATAGTAAATTGGTAATAATATATAGCTAATATATTTCTTTTATTTACACAATTTACATTTTGTTATATAAATTAAGACAAACAAATATTGTTGATATGTTGAAATCTTTCTTACATAGTAATAATTTATATTTTTGTGTATTTAAGTACAAACCAATATAATAATTTTATATATGTTAAAATATTTCTTACACAATAATCATTTATATTTTTATGTATTTATATATTGTTTTGGAAGGATATACAAAAATATTTATTTTTGAAGTAATAACTTATAAAAAATATTTAATATAAAAATATATATAAAATATTATTTCTACATAGTAATTTAGTAATATAAAACTTAATATATATAACTTCACTGTTTTTACGAAAAATATAACTTTATAACTTTGAAACTTTGTCATATAAAACATGATATATATAACTCAGTTAATTTCTTTTCTAAACATGGTTCTTCGTAATGTGATTCGGGGTAATCAATCTCGTATATTACTCAATTAACATTATTGAATAGTAAGTTAAATAAATTAGTTTATGAATAGAAACTTAGAAACAAAATCCTTTAAAACATCACTTAAAGTAAAAACAAATGGTTTATATAATGAGCTTGTTGGTAAGGAATTTGTGTAAATATTATTGAAATTATTTTTTTTTAAACTTACATATGGCTAAAATAGGGAAAACGTCATATTTCCCCACGAGAAATGTCATATTTCCCCACGAAAAATATCATATATTATCGATAGACCCATCTAGCGCGCGAGGCTTATATGCCACTTATTATGGGAAAAATCTGCCCCGCCACTATTTAATCTCTCTACCACCGTTTTTGTGATATTATGAAAATAACTTTAATGATATATTATTAAATTTATGTTTTAAAAATAAAAATTAGTTCAATTGTCCTATCCGTTGTCTGGACAACTTACTATCGATTGTCCAAGTTGTCGGATAACTTGCTATTAGTTTTGGACAACTTTCTATCAGTTGTTAGCACGACTTGCTATCAGTTGTCCACAGTTGTCCAAAAACACTTAATCACCGAAAGTAAATGTCCCGAAAAATATACTAAAAACAATTCATCAAAGTACATAGACACCAATTCGTTTTTGCCTTCTTTTTCGTCTCCGTCTACTTCTTCTTTTTTTCTCGCCTCGCTTCTTCTTTTCTATGCATGCTTCTTCTTTTCTCTGCTTGCTTCTTCTTCTTCGCCTGCTTCTTCTTTATTTTCTTCTTATTCAATTACAATCAAGAAGAAGAGGACGACAAAAGATAAAGAGAAAGACAACAAAGAATGAATCGAAGAGAAAAATTCCACAGAGAATGAATCGAAGGAGAAAGAATCGTCATAACGAGGAATGTTGGAATCTGAATAAGGTTTTTCTTGTTGACAGAAAAGGGAGAAGGAGAAGAAAAAGAGGATACCATTCGTTTTTTTCAACTTAGCGAATTAGGGTTAAATTAAAAACTGAGTATGGGTTTTTGTTCATTTCAACACAACCTAAATTAAAGATAAATGCTTTAAAAATACATAAAATAGGAGGTAGCGTAAGAGATTAACATTTATAAAAAACTGGCATAAGAGCAATTGATTCGCCTATTGTTTACCCCCGTCCTATGTCAAACCCACAGAAAGTTCTTGTACTTATTTCCTATTAAATAAAACTAAATAGCTAATTCCCCATTGGAGACCATTGGCGCCAAATACTAGTCAAAGAGCATCTTGGGCTAGGATATGTCCAAACCCACAAGAAGACAAGAATGGACAGCTGGGTCACGTGCATGAGCTGGTTCCTTGTGTTGAACAACTTGACCACACGCGCCTAACACTCTTGGATTCAAATTTCAAATATAGGCGCTCCACTTTATCTTCTCTTCTTATCCACAAACAAAACCCATGTATTAGTATTATCTATATATATATATATATATGTGTTGTAAGCATTTGTGAAAAATCAAGGAGGCTAATGTCTATCTTCTCTATTCTTAATAAATCTCTATGGTTACTTACTCTCTCTTTCTAAAACTCCTTTCCCGATACCTTATTTTAGGGAGAATTACAAAGCTACACCATTAAAATTACATTTCACAAAACTACACCATTTCAAAATTACTTCACAAAACTACACCTAAACACTCTAAATTAAATCCAAATAAACCCTACCCACATAATCCTACCCCCTTAATACTATACTCTGAACACTAATTAGCGAACCCAAATAAAAAGATTTTAATTTTGGTAATTTTTAAAAAGGGTAAATCAAGCTTTTAAAATTTTGAAAGGGTGTAAATTTGTGAAAATATTCAATTAGGTGTAGTTTTGTGAAGGGAGGGTTGAAAGGGTGTAGTTTTGTGAATTTCTCTTATTTTTACTACCCACTAAGGCAATAATACTTCATATTAAGTAAACCAAATAGATAAATAGATAATTAAAATTGTTCGATATGGTATGAAGAAGATGATAAAATCAAATGATCTATGAAAGGATCAAATGAAGAGATATAGTTGTTTGTTAGCTAATCTTGCTTAAAACTTGGTTTATAGTTGTAGAAAACAGGTCGTTAGATGTTTCATAAGTTCGTCAAACTTTTTCAAAAGATTATTGAGGCATTTATAAGCACTCATCTTTCTTAAAACTTTGTTTAGAGTTGTAGAAAACACGTTGTTATATGTTTCATAATTTGTGAAACTTGTACAAATATCATTTAGGCACTTCTAAGCAAATATATTACTTAAACTTGGTTTATAGTCGTATAAAACGTGTTGTTATATGTTTCATAAGTTTGTGATACTTGTACAAAGATTATTGAGGAAATTATAAGCACTCACCACGCTTAAAACTTGGTTTAGAGTCGTAGAAAATGCGGGTTTAGATGTTTCTTAAGTGTGTGAAACTTGTTCAAAGAACATTGAGGCACTTATAAGCAGTCATTTTGCTTAAAACTTGGTTTAGAGTATTAGGAAACGCGTTGTTAGATGTTTCATAAGTTCTTGAAACTTGTTTAAAGATCATTGAGGGCTTATAAACACTCGTCTTACTTAAAATTCCATTTTGAGACGTAGAAAATGCGTTTTTCGATGCCTCATAAGTTCGTGAAACTTGTACAAATATCACTCAGACAATTATAAGAACTAATCTTGCTTCAAACTTGGTTAAGAGTCGTAGAAAACACGTTGTTAGATGTTTCATAAGTTGTACAAATATCATTCACGCAATTATAAGCACTAATCTTACTTCAAACTTGGTTAAGATTCGTAGAAAAAACAATGTTAGATGTTTCATACGTCTGTGACACTTGTACAAAGATTATTGAGGTATTTATAAGCACTCATCTTGCTTAAAACTTGGTTTAGATTCGTAGAAAACGCGTTGTTAGATGTTTCATAATTTTGTGAAACTTCTTCAAAGATCATGAGGCCCTTATAAGAACTCATTTTGCTTAAAACTTGGGTTAGAGTCGTAGAAAACGCGTTATTAGATGTTTAATAATTTTGTGAAACTTTTTAAAAGATCATTAAGGCCCTTATAAAAATTGATCTTGCTTAAAACTTGGTTTAGAGTCGTAGAACACGCGGTGTTAGATGTCTCATAATTTTGTGAAACTTGTTCAAAGATCATTGATGCATTTATAAGCACTCATCTTGCTTATATTTGGTTTAGAGACGTCGAAAACCAGTTGTTAGATGTTTCATAAGTTCGTGAAACTTATACAAAGATCATTGAGGCAGTTATAAGAATTAATCTTGCTTCGAACTTGTTTAATAATCGTAGAAAACACGTTGTTAGATGTTCATAAGTTTGTGAAACTTGTACAAAGATCATTACCACACTTATAAGCACTCTTCTTGCTTAAAACTTTCTTTAGAGTCGTAGAAAATGCGTTGTTAGATGTTTCATAAGTTCGTGAAACTTGTACAAAGATCATTGAGCTATGTATCAACACTCATCTAACTTAAAATTTGGTTTAGTGTTGTAGAAAGCGTTGTTAGATGTTTCATAAGTTCGTGAATCTTGTAGAAAGATCATTGAGGCACTAATAAGCAATCATCTTGCTTAAAACTTCGTTTAGAGTCGTAGAAAACGTGTTGTTAGATTTTCATAAGTTTCTCAAACATGTTCAAAGATTATTGAGGCATTTATAAGCACTCATCTTGCTTAAAAATTGGTTTAGAATCGTAGAAAACGCGTTTTTAGACGTTTCATAATTTTGTGAAACTTCTACAAAGATCATAGAGGCACTTATAAGCACTCATATTGCTTAAAACATGGTCTAGAGTGGTAGAAAACGCGTTGTTAGATGTTTCAAAAATTTGTGAAACTTGTTCAAAGATCATTGAAGGACTTATAAGCACTCATCTTGTTTAAAACTTGATTTAGAGACATAGAAATCGTATTGTTCGATGCCTCATAAGTTTATGAAACTTGTACAAAGATCGTTGAGGCAATTATAAGCACTAATCTTGCTTCAAACTTGGTTAAGAGTCGTTGAAAACACGTTGTTAGATGTTTCATAAGTTTTTGAAACTTGTACAAATATCATTTAGGCACTTATAAGAAATCATCTTGCTTAAAACTTGGTTTAGAATCGTACAAAACGGGTTGTTATATGTTTCATAAGTTCATGAAACTTATTTAAAGATCATTGAAGCCTTTATAAGAACTCATAATGCTTAAAATTTGTTTTATAGTCTTAGAAAATGCGGGTTTAGAAAATTTGTGAATATTGTTCAAAAATAATTAAGGCACTTATAAGCACTCATCTTACGTAAAACATGGTTTATAGTTATAGAAATAGCGTAGCTAGATGTTTCATGAGTTCGAGAAACTTGTACTAAACATAATTGAGGAACTTATAAGTTATCAATCTTTCTTCAAACTTGGTTAATAATCGTAAAAAACGTGTTGTTAGATGTGCATAAGTTCGTGAAACTTGTACACTGATCATTAAAGCACTTATAAGAACTCATCTTGCTTAAAACTTTTTTTAGTCTTAGAAAAGGCGTTGTTAGATGTTTCAGAAGTTCATTAAACTTGTACAAAGGTCATTGAAGCAATTATAAGCTTCAAACTTGGTTAAGAGTCATAGACAAAACGTTGTTAGATGTTTGATAATTTCGTGCCACTTGTATAGAGATCTCGAAGGAACGTATAAGCACTCATCTTGCTTAAAAAGCGGTTTAGTGTCGTAGAAAACGTTGTAGTGTGAGACTAATGTTAACCCTAAAGGGCATTAGGTAAAAACATGAAAGAGACTTGTGTCACAAGGAAAAGTCAAATAAAGTCAACAAGGGAGTTTAAATCAAGATAAGGAAGAAGAAAGCTTAGTAGGCACCAAAGGAGACTATTGGCGCCAAGAATGCTTAGTAGGCGCCAAAGGAGACCATTGGCGCCAAAGACTAGTCAAAGAGCATCTTGGGCTAGGATATGTCCAAACCCACAAGAAGACAAGAATGGACAGCTGGGTCACGTGCATGAGTTGGTTCCTTGTGTTGAACAACTTGACCACACGCGCATAACACTCTTGGATTCAAATTTCAAATATAGGCGCTCCACTTTATCTTCTCTTCTTATCCACAAACAAAACCCTTGTATTAGTATAATCTATATATATATATATATGTGTGTGTTGTAAGCATTTGTGAAAAATCAAGGAGGCTAATGCCTATCTTCTCTATTCTTAGTAAATCTCCATGGTTATTTACTCTCCCTTTCTAAAACTCTTATACACCGAAACTCTCCCAAACACTTATACTCTTCGAAATATCCTTATTCTCTACAATCTCTCCATTATTATCTTCAAACATCAACATGGTATTAGAGCATGAAGCTGTTATTTGTTTATGTTTCCGCATTAGTTTAGTAGTTCATAGTATCCATGAGAAACAAGACATGCTTCGGCGATGAATCTTGTAAAAAGATGAGAACCATTGTTCATAATCATCTCTTATGAGTATGAAGAACATGGTGAATCTCTTTCTTCTCTAGGATCTATGTTCTTTATTTTACGCAAGTAGTTAATAGTGCTATGAACAAGAACAACCAAGATAACTTGGAAATTGTGAGCCATAGAGGATGAGAATCTTGTCCCTTTACTCATATGAGTGTCGCGGCCTGATAAATCCAAGATCCTCTCTCTTTTATGTTTATAAACATTAAGATCTCTTAGGTGAAGGAACCATGATTCGCTTTTCCTCTTATGAGTGACTAGGTTATTTCTCGCGCCATGCGCGATGAATAAATTTTGAAAATAATAAAGTTTTACGTAAAAATGGATAATTATATTTAAGGTTTGATGTAAGAATATTTATAATTTGATTTACTTTTTGTTTTGGATATAAAAATTTTCAATTTTTTATTTTAACTCCACTCAGTTTTTTGTAGAAATATATTTATAAAATTATTCACGTAAACGGATCCGGATATCCTTCAAAAGTCAACGGGTATTCTCTGGCCGAATATTCGTCTAATATATCTGAATTCGAGTCATTTTTTACGGATTTAGGCATATGCGAATCCGAATATCTTAAAAAACGGATATATGGATCCAGTTCACCATTAATATGCGGTATATATTTATAGAGTTATGATGACGTTAAACGTTCTATTTAATAATGAGATTTATTGTTCTATCCATTTCATAATAAATATGGTTTTAAAAAGTTTTTTATTCCATCTGTTTATTCTTTTAATTTGTGATTGAAAAATTTAATACGTTTTGACTTTTTTAACCAATAAAATCTTATTATATTTTTCTATATTTGTTGTACTATATTTTTTCTCATTACCTACATAGTTTGGTTTTTCTTTTTCTATGAGTTACCAAAATATTGGCCCATTTGAAAATATATCGTTAAATTCAATTTAACATGTCATCTATTACTTACCATTTTTAAACACATAATCATACGGTGAAGGCCATGTCATCATTCTTTTGCTGAAATTGAATGTGGTGCTGACACCTAAGCATTTTTGTGAAAATCACTTCACAAATAATGTCTTAGGGATAAGAACATGATGAATCCATGTCCCTATTTAAGAACAATCCAAACAAGGCTGGTTCATGTAAAGCTTAGATATTAAATCTTGCTACAGTGGCAAATCCGAGTTTGCTTGTGTTGTTCTTACAAGATCTTAATTAGGCTGAAAGTTATTGATTGAGAACCATGGATTCCTTGCTCATATGAGTTACGGAACCTTGATGAATCCAATAATCACTTAGAGTTACTCTTATGAGATAAAGAGAACTCGTCGAATCCAAATCCTCATTATAGAAGACACTATTCAAAGAACGATTCTTGAAAAGATTTGATCTTTTAAAAGATCTAGCTACATGTAAAATCGATTTCTTAATGGTGTAGTCTCTTTAAATAATCTTTGTATAAGGCTAGAAGTTAAAATATGAGAACCATGGTTTCCTCACTCTTATGAGTCTAAAGGAACCTTGATGAATCCGAGATCTATTCAACTTTGGCATAAAACAATGACCAAGTATTCAAGTACAAAACTTGAAGGTTGAGAGTTTAAAGGTTAGTGAACCACTTGTGTTAACTCATGAAGAATATAACCTAGTGTTGAATCCAAAACCTCTTTTAGACAATGACCAAGTCTCCTAATGTCTCTTATGAGAACAAAGGTATGTTAAATCCGAATTACTCTAAGCTTTAATTAAGCAAGGACCAAGTTATCAAGTTAAAAGCTTGGTACTTGAGAGCTAAAAGAGTGTGATCCTTGTTCAATAAGTATTATGTGCTTAATTGACTTGTTGAATCCAAATCTCTTTGTATTATTTAAATTTACGAGTATGTACTAGTCGGTTTTTCATCTTTAAAAGTTTTGAAAATGAAGAGATTTGATGAAATAAGGCCAATTGTCTTTATAAGGGAAAGATTTAATATTTCATCTTAAAGCTTCAATCTTTATAATCTCCAAGTCAATACGTGCTCCCGTTTGAATTTCAAAATCACTAAGGACAATGAAAAGATAAGTTTATGGCGGTTTGATATTCAAAAGAGAAATAAGGTTGTTAGTAGTTGCCTCATTAGATAACTAATGAATGATCTCGTTTGAGACATTGAATCCAATGATCTTTAGATCACTATGGATGTAGCTAATCACTCTATATTCCTTATCTCTCTTATTTCCCATTAACAAATTCGAGTCCTCTTTGATTTCATTCGAATAGTGCCTAACTAGATACTTAGTGAATGATAGTTTTATAGGCATCTTGTTAATGAATTCACTAATATTCAAAGCTCTAATCGCCGGTTCTTAATTGAAACGATTAGATGCTTAGTGTTTTTAAGTAGATCATAAGATACAAGACTTTTATAAGTCATTGGTTAACCTAATTGATCTATGTTTAAAATGAGTAGGGAACCAAGTAATCTTTTGATAAGGTCTTTATGAATTCCAAAAATCCCTTAGAGGATGGAGAACCGAATATAATTAGGTGTTTAATACATTTTTGAACTCGTTGAATCCATGTCATCCTCGGCTAACATAAGCCTAAAGAGGTGAACCATGATTTTTATAAGAGGAAAAACTTTCAAAAGTCATGATGAATCCAATTTAGACATATGGGGAAATGATTCATAAACATTTCTATCTAAATAAGATGAATTTGTAATGATGATCTATGTTGAAATTATAAACCGCCTTTGTGCATCCAAGTTTATGATAAAAGATGAGTAACTTGCTATGAAAGCATTCAAAAGTTACAAGGATCCTTGTTTTATGTTTTCTACGATCATGGTCCGCCTTGTGCATCTAAGACCATGGTCTCCTTGTTAAGTCTAATGGCAAGATGCTATATAAGACTCTTGATGCTAACCTTTACTTATGCGTAGGTAATAAGCAATGAAGAATATTTCATAAGGAAAGTCATAAACTCTATTATAGACTAATCGTTAAAATGCTCTAAAGAGTGTAATGACTTCTCCATGTGACCATCTAATCAAGGAACCAAACCTAGAAAGGGCCATTTCTAAAACCTCTCTACTCTCTTTGTTCGTATTAATAAGATACTTGTTTAAGTGATTCACTAGAGCTTTAAATTGGTATATGCTTTGTTCACTTGTTATGATTGTATGTGGAACATAGAACTGTCTACCTATTAAAACTTGTGTTGAGATGCAATCCTATACTCGGGATTAGTGTATTGCCTTAAGGAAATTAATTGAACTAAGGCTTAAGCTCTTCTTTGTATCATTCCTTGCGTTTGTGTTAGTAGTTAAATGATTTGTAAAAATTATTGTTAACTTCTTTGCCGTTTTTCATTGTACTTAAATCAATCTTGTCTTTGTAATGGTCTAGGATCACTATAACTAAGCACGAGAAGAGATCCGCAATGAGTAAACCTAAGTATTGATAGTTGACTAAAAGATGTGAAAAGAAAGGAGAAGTAAAAGAGAAGGAGGATACAACAAAATAAGGGTACCCAAAGAAAAGATGAGAACTTCTTCACCTTAAAGCTCGTTTAATGCAAGCCGTGAAGAAGAAGGAACCATTGTGAAAGATCTCCATCTTAATCATGAGGGGAAGAAAAAAGTATGTGGAAACACATACCTTGACTCCATGATCAAAAATGGAGAGTCTTACTCTCGGCTAATGAATTTACATAAGAAAAAGCCATCACTTACCATCATACTCATACTCGGCTAAAACATCTACCAAGTATAAAGCCATCCATCGATCCGGTCAAGCATCTGTAAAGAGCAAGACCAACCGAATTCATGGCTAAGGCATCTATCAAGAACAAACCATTCATCACAATCCGACGCTTAGACACCGGCGCTCGGACACCAGCGCCCGGTCACCATGCGCCTAAGGCGCCCGGGCGCCGTGCGCCTAACAAATCCTCAATAACCAATTCGGCTAAGCATCTTCCAAGAGAAAAATAGAACCACTTCATCATCAACATTCGGCTAAGCATCTTCCAAAGAGCAAAGCCGAACCAAATTCTATCACCTTGTTCCAATTGCACAAAGAACAAAGCCGCAAGACCTCATGAAGAAGTCAAAGAACTCAATCCAAGTGGAACTACAATAGATCATCAATCTATCATTCCACTACGAACAAAAGGTTGTCCCTAAACTCTAATACTCTTCATTAAGATTAACATATCATAAGAACTAGAGCCGCACCATATTCTTGCTTAGTTCTTGTTTGTCTATTGGCCTAATTGAATCACTTGAAATTTGCTAAAGAAATTAGGTTTAAAATTTGCAAAATTACTCATTGTTTCATTATTGGCATATAGACTTAAGAATATTTGTGAGCATTTCTATCTGGTTACATCAAGTTAACCATTAACTAAACTCTTTGTATTTCTTGAATCTCTTGAAGGTTCAAAGGAAACCGAAGTGAGGTGATCATTCTTTGGTTACTTGGATGAAAAGAAGAAAGCCACTAAGGAGAAATGGAGAGAAGGAGTAGAGGAGCCAAAGCATTTGGTCAATAACATTCACACTCAAGCTTGTCAAGGATCAAAGCCGTGAATGATAAAAAAAGAACAACCCATACACCAAATACAACTATGGGAGTGTGAAGAGCACAATAAGATTGTAAAGTATGAGAGAGCCCTTAAAGAAGAAACGTCAAGAAGCAAGAAGCTAATCCGGTTCCATCTTAAGGGGGAGTTAAGTTTCGGCGAGCATGAGTTCAAAAGCGAATCCTTGAAAGGCAAGCCAAAGAAGAACTCAAGAGCTTATATTAAAAGACCCCTAATTGCAAAGATTTACACTCTTTTTTACTTAAATGCGGTTTTATCCCAAGTGGTTTTCCCGTTTAAGGTTTTAATGAGGTTTGTTTAGCAATGTCCAATCTTAGCCATTTCATTAGGCTAAACTTGAGGGGGAGTGTTGAGAATAATGTTAACCCTAAAGGGCATTAGGTCAAAACATGAAAGAGACTTGTGTCGAAGAAATGTCAAATCAAGTCAACAAGGGAGTTTAAATCAAGATAAGGAAGAAGAAAGCTTAGTAGGCACCAAAGGAGACTATTGGCGCCAAAATGCTTAGTAGGCGCCAAAGGAGACCATTGACGCCAAATACTAGTCAAAGAGCATCTTGGGCTAGGATATGTCCAAATCCACAAGAAGAAAAGAATGGACACTGGGTCACGTGCATGAGATGGCTCCTTTTGTTGACCAACTTGACCACACACGCCTATAACTTTTGGATTTAAATTTCAAATATAGACGCTCAACTTTATCTCCTCTTCTTATCCACAAACAAAACCCTTGTATTAGTATTATCTATATATATATATATATGTGTTGTAAGCATTTGTGAAAAATCAAGGAGGCTAATGTCTATCTTCTCTATTCTTAATAAATCTCTATGGTTACTTACTCTCTCTTTCTAAAACTCCTTCTTTCCCGATACCTTATTTTAGGGAGAATTACAAAGCTACACCATTTGAATTACATTTCACAAAACTACACCATTTCAAAATTACTTCACAAAACTACACCTAAACACTCTAAATTAAATCCAAATAAACCCTACCCACATAATCCTACCCCCTTAATACTATACCCCGAACACTAATTAGCGAACCCAAATAAAAAGATTTTAATTTTGGTAATTTTTAAAAGGGTAAATCAAGCTTTTAAAATTTTGAAAGGGTGTAAATTTGTGAAAATATTCAATTAGGTGTAGTTTTGTGAAGGGAGGGTTGAAAGGGTGTAGTTTTGTGAATTTCTCTTATTTTTACTACCCACTAAGGCAATAATACTTCATATTAAGTATTTTATAGGTGACCTATTCCATGCACATATGGGTTTTAATTATATTTTTTATGGTTATAAATCAAAACTTTTAATTGCAATGATTCTAAAATAGCATAGTATTTTCACTTATATAGAATATCTTTTCTATATAGTAATTGATTATAAAATTTTCAACATAGTAATCTATTAATATTTGTTTTACATAAATATATACAACCCAATTTAATAATTTATATATGTTAACACCTTTCCTACATATTAAAGATTTTCATTTTATGTATTGGAAATAAGTATAAAAATGTATAGAAATTTAGTAATAACTTATAAATAGTATATTTCTTTCATATTTAAATTTTGTTATATAAGTAAAAATCAATATTATATATTTATATATGTTTAAAATATTTCCCGTAGGGTGCGTATGTATATTGGTGTTTATTTATATATTGTCTTCTAAATAAATACAATTATGTATAGTAAAATTTAAATAAGTTTTAGATAGTATAATTATTGCATGTATATAAATTATTTTCTGTATAATTTTATCATATAAATTTTGATATATATGCCTTTTTAATTTTTGCACAAATATTTAACTTTATAAGTTATAATTTTGATCATATGCGACTTGATTTGTATAACTTAGTGAGTTTCTTTTGGTGCTTTGGTTTTCGAATTAGAATAATCTATCTCGTGTATTCTTCAATCAACATCGTTAGTTAGAAAAGTCAAATATATTTTATTTTTGCGCAAAAACTTGAAAAACATCACTTTATGATTGCGGATCTTATTAAAATTGCATCTAGTATTATGTTAACCAACATATATCTTTGATGATAAAAAAGTAATTAGTTTCTAATAACTTACATATTTTAAATAGGTTTGAATAATTATGTCTTCTCTTAAATTGGATAATTCGTGACACCACCGAGATTTTCATTTCTAGTAAAACTATCTATATAGGCCCGATTGAGACGACTTCACTCAAGGTTACAATATAAAATTGAGAAATTCCTTAGAATACCATCAAAAAAAGTTTTTGTTTTGAAAATACCATTAAAAAGTTTTTTTATAACAAAATACCATTAAAATATTTTTTATAACAAAAATACCATCAAAAAGTAGTAGTTTACAAAATACCACAAATACAAAAAACGAGTTTTAACACTTTAGATTTTAAATTTTTTCATTTGGGTTCGCTATATAGTGTTTAGGGTATAGCTTTGAGGGGGTAGGGTATAGTTTTTTGAAGGTTTTGGGTGTTATTTTGAAAATTTTAGATTCGTGGTATTTATGAGAAAAAAACTTTTTAATGGTATTTGTAAAATTTTCGAAAATTTGTGCTAATTGTGTTAAAAAAAATTTTAAGTGGTATTCATAAGAATTGCCCTATAAAATTTATATGCGAGCAAAGTAATCTTTAAAAAAAATAAAAACAGTTCCTCGTCCCTTAGTACCAAGTTAAAACCCAAAACCCTAAACATAACATAACCGATTATCCAAAAACCCAAATATATTATCATCCTTACTAAAACTCGTTTAAAAATTTAGAAATATTTTTTTCTAACTAGGATAGGAAAAAATTGGTTAAAGGATTACTAAGTGAACACCTTTTGTATAATACTACAAATAATTGCCGAATAACTTGGTACAATAGAAGAACTTTGAAAGCAAACATTTATTTAGATTTATCACTTTCAATAAACAATAAGCCAACATTGGTTAATTGAGGATTTTAAAATATTCAAGAACCATTTCATCAAGTTGGAACGTTGCGTACACCTTCGCCTCATAGGTCTTGCGATCTTTTTCATTGTCTCGGTCACTTACATCAAGAATTAAGATGAAATTTAGGCCAGATACTACCTCGCTCTTGGCCGGACACAACATTGTGTAGCTTGAGTTCCGAGTTGGTCTGTTTGTTGTTCTCCGAGATAGCGAACTTGGCGATGATGTCAATGGTAGGATCCTTAGTGTCTTTGATAGGATAATAACAACCTAACCTCTCTTCAATTTCCTCCATTTCTTCAATTTTATCCATTAACTCAAAACCGACTTGAAATTTTTTTGTTTTTATTTATATGAGAATATCTTAAAAATTTAAATAGTTGATGGGCACAACAATCGAGCATCCTTGTTTCTAGATACTTTTTTTCCTACCTCATAACAAGTGTTTTATAGGTAACCTAATCGATGCACACATGCGTTTTAATTATACTTTTTATGGACATAAATACGAATTTGTATAGTAATAATACCTAAATAGTATAATATATTCACACACACACACACACATATATATATATATATATATATAAAATTATCATTTATACATATTAATTGATTTTATAAATCCTACATAGTCATATATTTATAATTTTTATAGAAATAAATACAAACCAATTTAAACTTTTAATAGAAATAAATACAAACTAATTTAATAACTTTATATATGTTAAACCTTTCCTACATAGTATTAATTTTCATTTATATGCATTCATATTATTTCTGGAAACAAATCATAATATGTATAGTAAATTGGTAATAATATATAGATAGTATATTTCTTTTATATAGACAATTTACATTTTGTTATATAAATTAAGACAAACAAATATTGTATTTTTTATATGTTAAAATCTTTCTTACATAGTAATAATTTATATTTTGGTGTATTCAAGTACAAACCAATATAATAATTTTATATATGTTAAAATATTTCTTACACAATAATCATTTATATTTGTATGTTGTTTTGGAAGGATATACAAATATGTATAGTAAATGAGTAATAACTTATAAATTTGTTTTATTTAATATATAAATATATATACATAATATTTTCTACATATTAATTTAGTAATATAAAACTTAATATATATAACTTCGCTGTTTTTACGAAAAATATAACTTTATAACTTTAAAAGTTTGTCATATAAAACATGGTATATATTACTTACATATCTAATACTTACATATGGCTGAACTAGGAAAAACGTCATATTTCCCCACGAGAAATATCATATATTATCTGATAGAGCTCATCTAATACTTACATATGGCTGATACTTATATATTATCTGAGAGAGCTCGTCTTATATAAAACATGGTATATCTAATACTTACATATGTCTTAACTAGGAAAAACTTCATATTTCCCCACAAGAAATATCATATATTATCTGATAGAGATCATCTAGTGCGCGAGGCTTATATGCCACTTATTAGGAAAAAATCTGCCTTGCCACTATTTAATCTCTCTACCACCGGTTCTTCTTCTTCTTCTTCTCAACAACTTTGGTGTCGTATGCAAATCCTCAACAAACGTCAAGCCTAAGGAACTCAAAGAGGCCTCAATGATTACAAAACCATCGATGAGCCCCAAAAAATGGAAAAAACGGAAGCACATAAGGTTATCGTTAATCAATTTTAAGGTCTAGAATCCAATCAAAGTGTATTTCAGGTCCACGTAGTGGTCAACCACCAAAAAATTGAAAAGATCATACAACTTGTTGCACAAACTTTGTCCATGAAGAAGTGTCTCGACGATCATTCTTCGACCGAAACTAAAAAGGTTTAAAGATTACGAAAGTAGTCTCGCCAAAAAACTTCGTCAACCAACGAGAACAAGGTTCGACGTCAAGTTCAAGAAACTTCGTTAACCAACGAGAACAAGTTCGAAGTCAAGTTCAAGAAATTTCGTCAAACAACGAGAACAAGGTTTGATGTCAAGTTCAAGAAACTTTGTTGACCAATGAGAACAAGGTTCAAGGTCAAGTTCAAGAAACTTTCGACAACCAACGAGAACAAGTTCGATGTCAAAATATTTAATAACTTTTGCGGGGTTTATTATCACTATGAAACTTCATGAACTATATCTCGTGTGTAAAGGTTGCGACAATGACTTCGCAACATAAGGTTCAACGTCAAGTTTAAGAAACTTCGTCAACCGACAAAAAGGAGTTTGATGTGAAGTTTATTAATATGTTATACGAGGCATATTATAAAAAGAATTTCACCAACTCTGCCTCACATGTAAAAGTATGATGAGACGTCGAACAAATCGATCAAATGATACACTTCGTTAATAAAACTTTCAAGTACAATCGATGTCAAGTTAAAGAAATCGACTCTTGTCGATGACCGACCTAAAACTGGTCTCGCCGAACAAATCGATTAAAGGATAAACTTCGTTGATCAAACTTTCAATTACAGTTGATGTCAAGTTCAAGAAACAGCACCGACTCATCTATATAAGGTGACCGACCTTAAAAAGGTCTCACCAAACATATCAATCGAACAATACATTTCGTTGATTAAACTTTCGACTACGTACGATGTCTAGTTCATTGAAACTTCATCGACTCATCTCGTGTGTAAAGTTTGCGACGGTGACCTCGCCACATAAGGTTCGTTGACAAGTTCAAGAAACTTCGTCAACCGACGAAAAGGAGTTTTATGTGAAGTTTATTAATATATTCTACGAGTCATATTATTAAAGGAATTTCATCAACTCGTCTCGGACTTAGAAGTCCGACGAGACTTTGCCGAACAAATTGATCAAATGATACACTTCGTTGATCAAACTTTCGAGTAAAGTTGATGTCTACTTCACCGAAACTTCATCGACACATCTTTGGTGACGGCCTAAAACATACCTCACCAATTAAATTGAACAATACTCAAGTACATTCAATATCAAATTCACTAAAACTTCATATACACATCTCGTGTGACCGACCCGAAATGTGTCTCACCAAACAAATCAAGGTCGACACTGAGTTGCTAAAATTTCGTCGACCAAAATAACAAGTAGACTCGATGAAAGTTTTGGTTGGAGTTGGGTCATGCTATTTCATGGATAAGCAAGCCAAAGAAAATTTAAAGAAACAACGATTAAATAAAACAACCCCTCGAGTCACAACCCCCGGGGGCAAGTAAACAAAGCCAACAAGGGAAAAAAGAGGACGAATCCACAAAAAAGTAATGATTCGAAGTAGCTCACCAAGACAACGAGTGTTGAGTGGGAGAATCATCATTATGGCCCACCAGCAAAATCAGTCAACATTAGAAGAGGCACACCCTTGAGACGAGCATGAGCCGCCATCACATGGGTAAGCAAAACCCCCTTTTTCATCTCGGTGTCATGCTTCTATTTCATTATGAGGAAGGGCTCATGATCATCGGATTACTCTTCCGCCATGGTGAAAAGTTTATCCCCAATATGGCAGAAAGAAAACATCACCTACAAAACAAAATAGAATCCCATGTGTCCATCTCCTGCCACAAACTTGGATCGCAGAGGATGCAATTTCAGAAAATGTCAACCCTATGGAGTTCATCAGGCAAAAGAGAAGTTAGCCCATATGAGCTTATCCTTGATGGCGTACTTTTATCTACTATGTTAGCTTAGTGAAAGATCAAACATCGAAACTAAAGGTTTATAAAAGCTCGACATCAAATAGAGCTATGAGGAAGCTCATTGAAAAAATAAAGCTTGACAAAAAAAATCTCATCTCCAACTTTCAAACATTGAAGATGTTTGCTCCTTTAAAGGACCCACCTATTACATTAAAGGTTTTAGCTCCACAAAAAATCATCTCGAGCTAAGAGCTATCAATTTCATCTCGTTGACAACTTCTACGACTATCATAACGATGAAAAATACATGCCTTCGACGACGATTCTATGCTTTAAGCTGAATTCAATTTACCTGACAAAACCTACCAACATTGCTCGGTTTGTTTCTCAAGAAGAATCACCCTCTCACTTGCAAAATCTCTATGGTGAAGAAAAATATGGTTTCACTTTCAATTACTAAAAAGGTAATCATGGGAAAGTTTGGACCTTCCCTAAGGCATAGTTGATCCAAGAAATATTATTCAAAGGGTAAAATACCAAGTTAAAGAGATCACCAGAAGCATCGACAAAAAAGTGAGACACGTGGCTAGCCAAAACTATATTGTCACTTGCCGCCACAAAAGGATTCACGTGAAGGTACTTCATAACAACATCCTCTAGATCTCATGTATGATGATCCTTCGTC
Source organism: Cochlearia excelsa (assembly GCA_963556525.1). Classification (NCBI taxonomy): domain Eukaryota; kingdom Viridiplantae; phylum Streptophyta; class Magnoliopsida; order Brassicales; family Brassicaceae; genus Cochlearia; species Cochlearia excelsa. Next base: position 216,034 of record CAUVZT010000060.1, read on the forward strand.
AAGAACTTGGTCACAATCTCTTACGAGAATATGACCACCGACCTATTAAAGCATTAATCAAATTCGATGTTGGTAACTTCATTCCTTTAAATGAGATCATTAACCTCTTTCTAAATGGATTCAATATCTTCCCCCATGTCGATATAAACGTATTAAGACCTAACACGACGTGAACACTACAAGAAACAAGATGTATAGCGACGAAATTTTTTGTTGAATTAGGGACGAAAAAATATAGGGACTATTTTGTGAAGATTTTGCGACGAATCTTGGTGAAATTGCATTTCGTCGCAAATTCGTCGCTAATTAGCGACGATTGGATTCATCGCTAATATTTTCCGAATTTAAGGTCGACTGCGACGATATAGCGACGATCTTGAGTTTCGTCGCTATACAGTCGCAATGGAGTAATATCGACTTCTATTCGTTGGTAATAAATGACGAATTTGCGAGGAATATCGATATGTAGGTAAGCACTCGTTTGTTAAGTTTTTACACCTAATTAGCAACGAATATATCGTTGCAAAAACGTCACAAAATCGTTGCAAATTTGTTGCAAACCGTCATTCGTTGCAAAATCGTTCCTAATATTCCTTGCTATTTCGTTGTAAATATTTGATAATATGGTTGTATATAAACTCATTCGTCTAACATCAAAATCACAATACAAACTCATAACACTCTCTCTTCCAATTCAAAACACATTTATACAAATTTCTAAAAAATGTCTCATGGTAATAATGACATATACGAGTTACGGGCTTGGATGTATAGACATAAAGATAGAAGTGGGCAAGTGAAAACGGAGTTCACAGAGGGACTTCAAACATTCATGTATCAGCCGGAAACATGCAAAATACACAAAATACCGGTAAAATGTATTGTCCATGTAAGAAGTGCGTGAACACTAAATACTTTCATGTTGAAATTGTATGGAAACATTTTTTTAATAGAGGTTTTATGCCGCAATATTTTGTTTGGTTTCAACATGAAAGGTATAATTATAATAAAAATGAAGTTGGAGACAATAGTACGACTTATCCTTCGCTAATGTAGTTAACGAACCCGATAATTCTCAGCATCATGATTTTGATAGTATATATGATCATCATCATGCTAATGAGGGTGGGTATGGGCATGTAGATGATAATAAATATCATGACATGGTTGTTGATGCATTTATCTGAAAATGTTGTTTAAGAACCTAACCAAGATGCCAAACGTTTTTATGATATGTTAGAAGCTGCGAATAAATTAATTTACGAGGGATGTAAATTTTCTTTGTCAAAACTATCATTAGCATATTAGCATCTAGTATGATGAATATTAAATCGGATCATAATTTGAGTGAGTTTTGCATGGACTCCCGGGCGGAGTTAATGAATGAGTATTTTCTTGAGGATAATGTAGATGATGAGTCATATTATGAAATACGAAAGTTGGTTTCTAGTCTTGGATTACCTTCGGAAATGATTCATGTTTGTGTTAACAATTGTATGATTTATTAGAAAATGATGATAGGCTGCAAGAATGTCGGTTTTGCTCTCAACCAAGATATAAGGTTCAAGGCAAAGGGAAAGTTAGAGTATACCGAATTAAAGTGCTTCCAAGCCTTTGCATATGACGGATGAGTTACCTCCCCATCCCCGGTTGAGTGTTCTGCATGCCATCTCATCGAATTAGATGTCTTTTAAGTCTGTCCGTAATGGGTAAGTACCACATCCGTTAATGTATATCTAGGTTTATGCACTGCCGGATTTAGTCCATTTGGTATGTCTCGTAGACAATACTCTTTATTGCCGGTTATCGTAACTCCTTATAATTTTCCTCCGTATATGTGCATGCAAAGAGAATTTCTCTTCTTAAGCATTTAGTACCCGGTCCTAAGCATCCAAAGAGAGTTCTAGATGTTTTTCTCGCAACCTTTAATCCATGAGCTAAAAGAGTTATGGTCCACCGGTGTTCATACGTACGATATCTCAAGCGAATAAATTTTACGATGCGTGAAATACTCATGTTGTCTATTAGTGACTTTCCTGCTTATGCCATGTTATCAGGATGGACTACGCATGGAAGATTGGCTTGTCCTTATTGCCGCCATCGGAAAAATGCGTTTCAACTTCCACATGGGAGGAAAACCAGTTGGTTTGATTGTCACGTACGCTTCCTTCCAATTAATCATCCGTAATGGAAGAACATAAGATTGTTTAAGAAGAACAAAGTCGTCCAACTTGCACCCTTACTATATCCGTCCGGGACATAGTTATTAAATGAAGTGAATAATTCCGGTGCGCATGAAACATGTCGAAGGGGTGGTAATTGGCATGTTTCTAATTTACCACATGGATATGGAGAAAGTCATAATTGGCATAAGAAAAATATCTTTTGGGAACTCTCTTAGTGGAAAGATCATTTGTTGAGAATTAACCTCGACATGATGCACATTGAAAAAAAATTATTTGATAACATTATGTACACATTGTTAAACGTGCATGGGAGAACAAAAGACAACTTGAAGACAAGATTGGATTTGCACAGATATATGTTTCCGAAATGAATTGCATATCACGAACGATGGTAAGACTCCCGTCCCGATATCACTACAAGAAAACATGTGATTTCTGACGGCATTTCCTAGCAATTTAGACCAGTTTCCCACTAAATTTCGACGGTTCAAAATTTGGTCAGAAAAGGTCGGAATTTTGCGACCAACACATTTTTGTAGAAAATCAGTCAGAGATTCCGACATATTTCCGACCAAAACCATACCGTTGGGAATTGTGGTCGGAAATTTTCGAAAAAACGTAAGTCGTCATAATTGGGTCGGAAATTTCCGACCACTTTCCAACCAATTTAGCACCGTTTGAAAAAACTTCAAAATTGGTCGAAATTTGGTTGGAAAATATTTCGTCGGAAATCCGTCGGAAATTTCCGACCATTTCGTACACCGTTGTGTTTTTTCGGAAATTCGTCGAAAATATTCGACATAAAATATTTTCGACCAAATTCCGACGATATTTGTAACGTTTACATAACTATTGCGAAACGGACCAATTTTGGTTGGAATTTGGTCGGAAAAACGCTTATATATATCTCACACTCACTTACTTCCTTCTTTCTTACAAATTCTATTAACATTATAATTTTCATACGATTACTATTCACATTCGATTATTCTTACGATTTTTCTTATTATATATTCACAAATCATAAGTCATGAGTTATTTAGACCGTGGATGGATGGAAATCATCAATATCCGGAGACGAGATTACTTACGGACGAATTTGCGGAGGGACTTAAACAATTTATGGAATTTGTCGCAATTCAATAAAAAACCGTAAAAACAGGTAAAATGTGTTGTCCTTATAAAAATTGTGATAATCTTAGAAATATTTCGTTAAAAGTAGTTTGGAAACATTTTTATAATGTTGGATTTACGTCGGGATATAAAATATGGTATTCTCATGAGGAAAATGATTCGATGGTAAATTATACTAGTAGTAGTAGTAATATACAATATTATAATGATGATGTAATTGTCCCTCTGGTAAAACAAGCTATTTTGGTAGATAGGATTGTGCAAATGGTAAATGATATTTTTCGGCAAAGTATGTCGTCGTATGTTGGAGTTGATCATGTACCTACAATGGAGGAGCAAAATGTAGAAGCGCATAAATTCTTTGACATGTTAGATGCCGCTAAGAACATGTTAAATGGTGGATGTAGAGAAGGTCATTCGCCTCTTTCAACTACAACAAGAATGATGTATATCAAAACGGATGACAACCTTTCAGAAGATTGTGTTGATGTCTGGGCTGGATTGATCAAAGACATTTTACCGGGAAGATAATATGGCACTTGGAACGTATTATGAAATCGAAAAGTTGGTATATGGTCTCGGGTTACCATATCGATGATCGATGTGTGCGTCGATAATTCTATGTTATATTGGAGAAGTATGTGATTCTGTAAGAAGCCACAATACAAGGAAACTAGTGGAAGAGT